>RPFO01000299.1:2058629-2171129 GCA_009746045.1 Mesostigma viride | reverse complement strand
AGCCTGTATTGAGAGTTGAGGTTCGTCAAAGACAAACGACACCAGGGTCAGCAGTCACCAGTCACTTACCGTAGTCACCAGTCACGAGCCGAACGAACGACGGGGCTACCCATCTCAGCCAATCACAGCCTCACATGGCCCCTGCCGCGATTTTCTCGGCGAAGCATCTTCTCCGGAACTCCCAGATTGCCCGTCTCTGTTGAAGTCTCCGGCCACTGCAAGAATTGATGGCACACGTTGTATGTGACATCGAAAAATACTGTGGTCCCAAGTAAATAACGGAGGGCTTGCCGAAGGCAGCATATTTTCCTGTCGTCGCCCATGCCGATGGCGCCCGTATCCTCAGCAGATAGCGCACCCCCGCTTCCCAAAGCGATGGCATATTCTACGGATGCTTACTTTAAGGAATTACAAAACATGTTAGCATCGGGAGAAATCAACGTGGAGGAGCATTCGGTGGCAAAACGACGCCTCTTGGACGCATTTGTCCAGCGGAATAGTAATGCTCGAGGCAAGTGATAAACGAAGTGCGCGGCCGGTGGGAAGTAGCAAACCATTATTCCTATTTATGCAGTAGTGGTTCTTCTTTGATTGTTTACGACGTTCTTTCCAAGATGCGGAAAATGTTGCGAACAAATACCGGCTATTCATTTAATTCAGTACAGCAGGTATATTATTTTCATTCAGTACAGCGGGTCTAATGTGCGTTCCGGACGGAATCGAGATGCGCCTAAACACTAAATCAACTCCTCGGCATTGCGTTCTGCCACGTGTGTTGCCTGGTGCAGCCCTGCGCTCCGCCGCGGTTGAGCTTCAGAACCTGCAACGGCAAAACCTGATAACCGTGGTAGAGCAGGCCGGGTGCCTTCAGCGACTCATCTCCGGTGATCACGAGAAGCATGCCTTGGTGAGGCCCGAAGCGGTCTAGGCATTTCGCTCACATGATTCGACCTCGTGTCTGCCTTTTCATCCCTGCATCCGTGCCAAGTAATGTGCCCCTCGCTACCCACTGCGTCCTGTGTTACCCCTGACACGTTAACCGTTCATTCCTCCACGTCGGACAGTTAGGTCCGTATGTTACCCAGCCTAGCAGCTATCGAAATCTCCCCTGCAATTCTTCCTGCTAGATTCATCATCCCACCTATCCATGGCACTGCCATTTCCCAGCGCCAAACCCTCTTGCCGTTTGCAGGCCTTTGTGTGATCCTGACGGCGTAGCCCCTTGCTGCCGTGGCCGCACACGCGCAACTAGTTGCATCCTTGTCTGGCTTTTGACATGGAAAGACATGTGCTCATTCACCTCCTGCGACTACACTTGCTGCCGACTCTGCCGACCTGCGGTGTGTCATCCATTGGATGCACCGCCCCTGGACTTGGCCCCATGCCCACGACAGCACCTGGACCAAGACGTCGCGGATGTCAGCAGCCACTCCAGCCCCCCAATGGTGGGGCGGTCCCCCCAGCGCCAGAACTCGCTCCCCTCCCGTGCGCCTCTGCCCCTGGGGGACTTCAGCTTGTCATCATCCACCCGCCCCCAGCGGTCCCCATTGCAGACGTCTCGGGGATACCCCCCCCCTCATCCCCTGGGCAAGCCGGTGCGCAATCTGCTAGTGCCGTCATCCCCCCTCTGTGCATCAACGGGTCTCGGTCCGCGCAGGAACTGGCCACTCCTGCCAGGGGCCAGGGCACGGCCAGCGAGTTGGGGGCAACGATGTCAGATAATACCCCCCTGCTGGGTGCTGCACGCTCCTCGAGTGGTGGCGCGCAAGGTGGGTGGATAGGATGGCGGTTATATGTAGTAGAAGTGATTGATATGTGTGGTGCTCGTGCACAGTGTGCATGCTGTGCCCTTTTTTCCATGTTTATAACCCTTTAAGAACCATTGTTCCTTTTTGCATGATGGGGTGGACGGCCCTGGCATGAGGCATCACATGCTGCCAGAGTTGGTGCCCCCGCGTTGTGCGCAGATGGCCATGCCCCCACTTTGAGCGCACGGATCGTTCACCCAATACCCAATACGCAGTGCGCAATACACACGGAGGCCACAAAGCATAGGCACGAAATGCTGAGTGAGGGGAAATGGTGGTGAGAACATGCCTATGAGTGGCATGCAGGTGGCGGGTTGTCCTTGTACCCCATTCTTGTCGGACGGCCTACTTAGCCTGTAGCCAAGTGTCTACAAGTGTTTACTTGCAGACCTGCTCCAGATGTGCGGCGTATTGTGCAGGAGAGAAGCACACTCCGGCCGTCCACTCGTGCCGCTCCCTCGCATATCCCACTTCGCACCAGCGCGCCTTTGTCTATCCGCAGCACGGCTACCCACCCCTTGTGTCACCTGCGCGGTGACGCCCCACCCCACCCACCCCCACCCCACCTACCCACCCCCCACCCACCCAACCAACCAACCAACCAACCAACCAACCAACCAACCAACCAACCAACCAACCAACCAACCAACCAACCAACCAACCAACCAACCAACCAACCAACCAACCAACCAACCAACCAACCAACCAACCAACCAACCAACCAACCAACCAACCAACCTACCTACCTACCTACCTACCTACCTACCTACCTACCTACCAACCTACCCCCCCCACACACACACCACCCACCCACTTGCTTCCCTCACTTCGCCCTTCCCTCACCCACCCACTTGCTTCCCTCGGCCACCCCACGGTCCTTGTGCCTCTCCTATTACATGTCACCACCAGCGGATGGCAGCAGCAGCAGCACCAACAGCAGCCCTCAGGCATCCCCTGGCCAGCGGCAGGGCCAAGCGGCCACCAGGGGGCAGGGTGCGGACGATGGCGCGTCCACGTCAGGCAGTATGCGCAGCGCTGGCCGGCGCAGAAGTGGCGTGTCGGACGTCATGCTGGTGCGTTCTGCAGGCACAATCGGCCTTGGCTACCGGGGCTTCTGCTTGGCAATGCTCACGGTGGGAAGCCATGTTCCTGTTTGTTTTGGGCTATCATTCCTTCTCACGTTTTGGAATGGCTGCATCTTGGCCTTGCCATAGCCACACGTGACAGGTGTCCTCACAGATGCCATGGTGGGTGCACAAAGCCCCGCTATGGTCGAAGTGTGACGAGCGGAGTTGCGTGCTGGCAACATGCATGTATTGCTGGCAACATGCATGTGTGGCAGCATGCATTTACTGTTGCAACATGCATGTATTGCTGGCAAGATGGTCCACATGGCAGAGCAGCACCATTAGGCTGGCAGAGTACGCGTCTCTGCCATTGCACGGAGGTTATGTGGCCATTGCGTAGTGGTCATGTGGCCAGCGGCGCAGCAGGCGGCACCTTCAAAGGTCCCCGTGGTTTTTGCGGGTGCTGGATTGCTGGTTCGTGAACGTCAATTTGTGCTTGTGGCAACGCCAGCATGCTCATGAGAGAACACAGTCAGAAGATCACAAATTTATATACTACTACTATCAATGAGACGACCAGCGCAGGCCAGAAATCGGGAGAATCCGGACCATGGTAGCTCGAGCCTGCCGTTATCTTGTCCGCGTTTTCGAGTCGTTCAGAATGATTAATATGTATGGAGATGGAAATGTGCAGCCTTGTGCATTGAAATTATGGCTGGCGTCCGTGTAGAGCGACTAGATGACCTAGACGGTGGGGCCGGAAAGCTTGCTTGATCAGGGCGTGTGTTTCGACTTTCGACCCTAACTGGCCAGGAGTGTCTAGTGGTGAGCACCATTGCTACAACTGCTACTGTAGATATATACTTCTACTGCTACTGCTACTACCACTACTACTACTACTACTACTACTACTACTACTACTACTACTACTACTACTACTACTACTACTACTACTACTACTACTACTACTACTACTACAGCAGTCATCCCCGCCTTAAGTTACGATCGCCGCCCAATCCTTGGCGTCGTAATTTAACGCGGGGACGTAACCTTAGCGGTAGAATTAGGCTAGCAGCCCACCCCCTCCTCTTCTGACGGACTTCTATACGGCAATCGACAGCTCTCGTCAAGCCTGATCCCGCTGCAGCATCGAAGTGCCCAAAGTCCATTTTTCCGGCCAGATATTTTGGTGGGCGGTGAGGTGCACGCCGCCAATATCTGGGTGTCATAACTTAACGCGGGGCCGTAACCTTCAGAATCTCAACTTAACACGGGGATGGCTGTACTACTACTATTACTGCTACTTCAACTGCTCCTCCTCCTCCTCCTCCTGCTGCTGCTGCTGCTGCGGCGGCGGCGGCGGCGGCGGCGGCGGCGGCGGCGGCGGCGGCCGCGGCGGCCACGACCACCACCACCACCACCACCACCACCACCACCACCACCACCACCACCACCACCACCACCACCACCACCACCACCACCACCACCACTATGAATCCTACTACTACTACTACTACTACTACTACTAGTACTACTACTACTACTAGTACTACTACTACTACTACTTTATGTATAGTGGTATCTCATGTACATGAGGTGTGCGGTTTCCCAGCTGTCGCCGTGGCCATGAGGTTCTCTCGTGTTCATCCACTACTCTTGTGTGGCGCAGGGAGTTCAACTGGACATCAGGACCATCCAGCGCTTCATGGGTAGATGTGTGGGGTGGGAGGATGCTGCTGATTATGATGAATTTAGGAGCATGCTTGGGTCTGTGCACGGGTGGGGGGGGGGCAGGTGGAAGATAATTGAGGGGAGAAGTTCCCTGCCTCCCGGCCTGCCAGGAAAGTACCAGCCTCCTGTTCTTGCTCTCCTCCCCGCCAGCTCTCCCTCCCTGCCTCCCCTCACGTTAACGCTCCTGCGTGTTGCGGTGGTACATCCCTGCAGAGTCCTCAATTGAAGGGCGTCGTGGACCACAAACGAGGGGACGAAAAGATAGAGTACGTGCCTCCATGCACGCTTGGTGCCCTGGTGTTGCAGCAGCGCTTGCGCGCCAACCTGTGCACCACACCATTGTCATGAAGTGAAGTGATGTTGTTGTTATTATTACTATTATCACCATTATTATTACCACTACTGCAATTATTATTTCATTAATATTATTAGAATGAGGACAGTATCTATGAGGAAAGCATCCTCTCGTCCCCATGCCCATGGATCGGCGCCAACATGCTTGTACTGTCGTGCCTTGCTCACGAGTCACTCTATCGGCGTGGCGTGAGGTCACACGGCGCCCCCTGTACCGGGTCCATCATCCCTCGTCCCGTTCCCACACTGCACTCAATGTCGTGCGGCCTGTCATCTTGATTTGCCCTCGGCCTTCCTCGAGGGTTGGCGGTCTTCCGTTCGCTGCCATGCGCAATGCCTTGGGTGTCCTGTTGTATTGTTTGAGGTGTAGGTATGGGCACGAGGCTCCCTTGCATGGCTTATGTCTCCCTGTCCAGGACCTCGGCGGTGCCAAGGTGCCAAGGTATTGTGTCGCCAGCCGCCGTTGGCACATGCTGTTAAGTGAGAGAGCTATGCTACATCCTCCATTGGCGCACCTTACTTCAACGATACTATTTTTGTGCCCGCCCTGCTGGCCTGTCTAGCCACTGGCCAGTATGGCCACGACCTGACAATGCTGTAGGAAGCCAGAGCCGCCGCAAATCTACCGATGGGCTCTTCACGGGGACAACTAGAACCGCGTACGCTAGCCATTCACATTCACAATCACACAGTTTCATTGCCTGGATGGGTCAGGTTTGACATGGCGCGGCCTTGTTCTAACCTGGCTTGGTCTGGTTGGGTCTAGTTTGGCTCGCTGTGAGCTTGTTTAACCCGCTCACGGGCACGCCCTGGTCCCCACTTGTGCGCGTGCCGCTGGGCTCTCAGGGCGGACGTGATGTGTGAGGGAACCCTCTCGTGGCCAAGCGGGTGGTTCAGCCGCTGGGCTCCCTGCTACGCCATCCTTTTCCGCTCGGGCATGCTGTACCTGTTCAGCATGGACCCCCAGGTGGGTGCCCCTACCGGCCAGGGGTGGTAGTGGGGGGGTCAGAGGTGGCTGTCTGTCTGGGTTGCTGACCCGAAGGATCGGTCAATGGACGGATGGGACGGATGGGTCGTGCGCGCTCTGGTTGTGCCCTAGCCCACGAGCTCAAGCCCTGTGTTTGCTCCCAAGTGCAGGTAGCATGGCTACTCTTGTGGTCTGTACGTATGCATGGGGACATGATTTCATGCCGGCATCCGCGGTGCCACCCTTTGTGATGTGATGGCGAGGCAGTCGTCGCGTGTCCATGAGAGTGGTGCTCGCTTTTCCTGCCCGCACATTCCCCATGGCCACGCTCTAGGCAGGGCACCTGCCGCAAGCCCACGTATCCATGCCCATTGCCCATCCCCCTGCGGCCACGCCGTGTCGTCATGCCTGCGGGACCGGCGGCGGATGCCTGACACCCTGCTGGACGTTGCACACTGCTGCTGTCTGCTCCCACTTGGTGTCACGGCTCCTATCTGGTCCTATTTGCTGGCATGTCATTCCGATGGCGCTCCTTGTCAATGCTACGGCGGAACGTGTTTGGCGGCGGCGGCGGCCAGACGCGCACGGTGCAGCGCGGGGGCGACCGCACGCGGCTGTGGCTGGGGCGCGCTACTATCAAGGCAGCGCGGGAGACCACGAGCATCATCCTTGAGTGTTTTCCGACCGACGGCGCGTCCGGGGTGAGTGAGAGGAGCTTCCGGGGGAGCCACTCATGCATACACGCCTCGTGGCAGCACTGGACAGCATTGGACTGTGGTTTATAGTGATCATTTAAGCAATAACTGTTTCTACATGAGGTGGCAGTGTCTAGACCTTTGCTGTTCATTTGTCTCATGATGTTTTTCGAAGATTGAGCTTTTCATCGACATCAGCGACTGTAAGCACATGTGGACGTTTGTCTAGATGCCAGGATGCTTTCACAGATTTGCATTTGTTCGGTCATTCTATCGTTGCCTTTGCCAAGGATTTTTACAGGGCATGCGCCTGGTTCATACTTGGCTGGTCATGGAATGTGCACTTTTATTGGGTTGCAGCAGCATGCAGTTGTTTGCATTGATATGTGTCTGTAGCTCAATGAAGCCTTGTGTTTAGGATGCCTTTTAATGTCCCAACCTCGATCCACTCTTTCCCGGTGGGTTGGTCTGTCAACAATTGACCATGCTTTCGTGTTGTGGATTTCATGGGATGATGCTTGCAAGCAGCCGTCAACCAAGACACTGCTCAAAGCCCCCACAGTGGAGGCGTGGGAGCAGTGGCTGAACGGGCTGAAAACGGTGGTGGAGAGGTCGCGCGCAGAGCGGGCACTGGTCTATTTGCGTGTGGCCAGTTACATCTCACCAGAGGAGAAAGTAAATCGTTTGAGTAATTAATGGCCAAGACATCGGTATAGGGCTGCTTCCAGCTTGCATCCTCAACTGTTGCGGATTCCATCGGTTGGACCTCAACACCACACAATGGGAAACAATGCTTTTTGCAGTCATAGAGGCTGTCCTTTTTTCAAGTGTATATATAAGCTGGTTGTCTCCTTGATATGCCCGGTGTCTCAATGGCATGCCAGTATGAGCTTGGAAACGCTTGTTGCCAATTTCATCGCTTGTATGCAGTTGTTGATGCTGCATGTACGAAATACTTGCAGGCTAGTTCAACATGGCTTCCATTGGTAGGGATATTCTGCAAGGAGCACGTTGCACAATAATGGTAACTACTAGCTTCAGTATCAAGGAGACAACCAGCTTCGGTATGCTTACCTCGAGTGTTATCATCATGTTTTGATGACCCTTGCATCATCTAGAAATGGCACAATGTCGTATTGCAAGTGGCAGCTTACTTTAATTTTTGGGAGCATGCAATTAGTTAATAGGTTAATAATTAATTATTTATGATCATTAATTATTACGCAGACTGCATTCAATTAAATTAAAAGTACTTAAATTATAACATGCCTCCGTTGGGAGATCATGTAGCACATATTCCTTGATGGATGGGTGGAGTGGAGGAAGCCGCGTAATCGAACTAACCTAACTCTAAGATATCTAGTCTAGAAAATCCTAACTACACTACTCAGCAAAATGCCCCTTCCTCTTGGGGGGGGGTGGCTTGCCCACAGGGGCTGGCGTGTGAGCCTGGACCGATCTTCTGCCACCGCGTCTTGTTCTGCATGGCAGTCCAAAGAAGGGAGAGAGAGTGGATTAATTAATTAAGGGGACTCGGCGCGGCGAATATTTTCCGCGCCAAAAAAATTCCGCGGTACCCTCCGTACCGTGAAAAGTGGGTGCACGGTGCGCGCACCCCTTGCGGAAGTGGCCATGGCGACTGCTTTTAGACGAAACGTGACAAATCTGGCTCGCGGAAAGCAGAAAAAATGCTCGATTCTTGGAGAAAATTAGTTACTGATTCTAATTTATGGTGGGATAGTTGCGATCTATAATGTCGCGGGCTCTTTTTCTTTACCATCGGCAGGGGGGGTCCGGCCTGAATTTCTGTCGGGATGAATAAAGTATAATTGATGCCTGCAGGTGTGATTGTCGATTGTTGCCAGTTTTGATGGTCCTAATGGAACCTAGTTTAATGATGTTTCTAAAGCCGTAAAAATTCCCGATGCTATCTTTACCTTTCTCGTCATTTTGCGGTAAGATAACATTAGGCCTGCGCGATGCGCGCCCGACCTCTCCATGAAAGGGTGGCCTTTCTTGTGCGCCTGGGCACGAATAAATGCCCGTTATGGTACGTTCTTGTATTAAACGTCCTAAGATAGCGCTTTCCTGCTTTCTTAGCTCGTTGAGCGTAAGCTTTTTGCCTTCTTTCCGGCCAGATGCAGCCATTAAGTTGCGGGTCCTGGCGCTGCATCGCTGGATTCCTGGATGTTTTTTAGCAAGTTCGTCTGTGACGTGGCTGGCTTGCTGCAGCGCGTGGCCCACAACCTGTCGGGAAGGTGTAATGCTTTTATTTCCATGCTTCTCTGAAATTTCTTTTGCTTTATAGACAGTTGTGTTCGAGGAAATTCACGCGGTCTTCCTAAGCAGCGGCATCATTTTCCCCAGACACTGACGAGCTGGCACCTGTCTCCTAAAGAAAGTGGCTCGTGCTTGTTAGAAAGGAGGCAGTGTGCATTTTGCGGGACACAATGCTTTGGTGGCACATGCGTCAGGTAGGTTGTTCCAATGGTCTCTTCACCTTTCCCACTGAGTAAATGATAGCCTTTGTCATGCTAACCAGAGCAGCTAGCCACAGGTTGGCTGGATAAAAAGTCAGCTTATTTTCTCTTTATATACTGCGTGTGTGGTCCTCCACATGTCCGGCTTGTTGGGCATTTTGGAAGAGGGTTTTTAATGTGTTGTTGGGTGGAACAACTTGGTTGTTGGCACAAAATCACACATATTATTAGCCTGAGATAGGCATGACATATGCTGCTCAGGCGTGTCGTCCTACCAGCCTTGTTGTTAAGGGTAGACTCACAAGGCTGGCTGTGACGATGGAGGGGTGGGGCGTATGACGCTCCGGACATCCTCCTCACACTCCGTGATCAAAGTGGGCATGTTTTTGGGTGTCTAGGGTAGCAAAACAGATGTCATTTTGGCTCAGCACTAGCTCAATTCTCTTTTAGCGTCTACCCAGGTGGCATCACAGGAAAATCAATAACTTGAGCTACGCTTGTCAGAATGAGCTCAAACTTTGGGGTTGTGTTTCCCCCCACTCAGTGGAATTTAAAATGTATGGATGACCCAATCTGATGTGTTAATGATTTGATTTTTTTTTTTTGGCTCAAAAAAGTACCCATTTTGCGGGAAAATTAATAACTCAAACAAATGTGACCATTTTGGCCATGTAAATAGCCCAGCTTTTAAAAAAGTGGGGGAACTTTGCAGAAATGTATGGGCAGGTCATTTGGATAAGTGGTTTGTCTTGGGCAAAATATCTCATAAATAGCGTCTTTTTCTATTTTTAGCTCGCCACCGGTGCGTGGTTGGGCGTAGTACCCCCAACAAGTGGTGGCATGAATGTCCAAACATCATATTTATGGTACTCAATCATCACTAGATGGTTCCCGAGTGCATTGGAACTGAAATTCATTAAAGTCAGTTTTTCAGGCTTTTGGACGTGCGAGTCCCCTTAATCAATTAATTAGGAACATAGCTGAGCCGTTGGGAGTGTATGTAGCACATATATCCCAGAGTGTATGTAGCACATATATTTTTAACATATATCCCAGAGAAAGGGCATATGGCTTTTAATACATTCTAAGCTACTTCCTACAAAGGTTCCCCTGACGACCCCGCCAACTACCGAGGAGTCTGCATCCAGAGCGCCGCACTCAAGTTGTTCATGCGCATGATCCTCAACCGCCTTCGTTCTGCTCTCGACTGTCACCTAGGGGAAAGTCAAATGGGCTTTCGTCCTGGGCGCAACACCGTCATGGCCATCTTCGTCGCGCGTCGCCTCTTCGAGAAAATCGCTCTCCTGCAACCTGGTGAGTTTCCCGCCATCCTGATCTTTGTCAACTTCATCAAGGCTTTTGATTCTGTCCTCTGGGACGCTCTATGGGCTGTACTTGCTCGCGCTCGCGTCCCCACTCCCCTGATTACCGTCATCTGCACGCTGTACACATGAGGGGTCGACCACCTCGGTGCGCACTCAACACGGCTTTACCCCGCCATGCCAACTGCAGACCGGCGTCTGGCAGGGTTGCGTCCTGTCGCCGTACCTGTTTATTATTGTAGTGGATTATATGTTATGCGCCAGGCACATGCTCGCTTTGCTAGCATTGCAGGCCGTGCCCCTGGCCTAGCGATCACGAACGAGCTTGGAGAAGGGGGGCCGACTAATAACAAGCAGAATTTACTAGCTGACCTCATTTATGCCGACGACATCACGCTCATCGCGAAGCCGGAGTCTGCCCAACTTTGGCTGGACTGACTGCCGCTCGAGGCTCGGGCGGTTGGTCTAGAAATCAGCCCCAAAACGGAGGCCCTGGCCCTCGGCATGGCAGGGCCCCCACCCACACTCCGCCTCTTAGACGACACCGCGGTCAACTACCCTACTTCAGGCCGCTTCAAGCTGCTCGAGCGGCAGTTGCCTTCCCGACTGCGAGGACGACCTGACCGGACATGGATCAGCATGGCGTGGGCGCAACTCCATCACCACCGCCGCTGGTGGAGCAACCCCGCCCTACCCCGGCTCGTCAAGCGTGACCTCTTCAAGGTCGTCATTCTGACGATCCGGCCTGACGGCCTACGGCGCCGAGACCTGGACACTGACGCCTGCAGGAGCTGTCCAGAGCAACGACTCGACGGCAACGTCACCAAGATGCTGCGCAAGGCCCTTAACATCCCCTTTGGTTTGCACATTAGTAATGAGGATTTGTACGCTGATTTGCCCTATGTTTCCCACATTATTAGGCACAGGGTCCTGGGCCTAGCCGGGCACCTGGCGCGCACAGATCAGGTAGACACATCAGATTTCTGGCCTGCGCTGGTTGTCTCCTTGACATCAGATAGACTAGCTGGCGCCAAGCCCGCCCAGCCTGGGCGATATGTCCTCACCTGGCGTGCCCTAGGCCGCGCGCGGCAGGCCGGGCCGCCACCAGTGGACTTTTCGTGATAGACTCGGCATGGACATGTGCTACACTAGACGTGACGGGCTCACACCCGGGCAGCCTCCTGGTTTGTCTGTAATATGGAGGCAGATGGTACGCAAGGTAGATGGCAAGTAGTGATGAAGGAGACCACCCCCAAGTCTGTACGTGGGGGCTCCGCGTGTGACCGTGTATGACATTCATAGCGATTCGGGCCGAGGTGCCCACACCCCTGCAACTAGGACCTAGATATAGCTTACACCATCCATTCCATCCCATGTTCCCCTCCCACTGAGGACTTATGCTCACAGTGACGCAGTCACGTGTCTATTAATTAATTAATTAATTAATTAATTAAGCTACTTCCTGCAAGGGTGCCCAGGAATGTAAACAACACTTGCTCGAGGTGCACCATGCAAGGGCACCTGCCCCACCAGGATCTCTCAAGCAACACCCAACTAAGAAGGGGAGCCTGTCATGGGGAGGGAAGATCATCATGGCTATACAAGAGCTAGGGCATGGCTTCTCAACAGAGAGCGTCTCTCTGCATAGGCATAGCATGGCTAAATTCTTAATGCAACATCCATGGGAGGTCCCATTATAGGCATGGCTTGGATAAATGCTGAGGCATCATCCATGGGGGCCATTATGGGCGCACATGCGCGTGGGCCACATGCTAGGCTAAGCCTGATCGACTAATCTACACTACTGGCTGGTATATATACATACCAGGAGTTTCCATTGGTCTTATCGTAGTATAGAGCTTTGACATGGCTCTGTATATAGGTTTATAGCTGGGCGTTTGCTAATTTGGTTTGAGTGATTTCACTCTGCTGTAAGTAATTATATTATTAATATATATTAAATAGTTCGGTCGGTCTTTCCCCACTCCACCATTAAGTGCGAGGACGCGGATGGGGCCGCCCTCTACTCACCCAACCACCGCCCCGACATTACCGTGCTTGACTACGACGGGCAGGGTTGCCACCTGCTCATCGATGTCTCCGTGGCTCGGCCGCTTTCCGGTCGCCACATCCTCCGGGCGGCTGTGGATGCCGGCGCTGCTGCCGCTGTGGCTGAGCGCGACAAGTTTGCCTCCTACGGCAATGTGGGGCCCCACCGGGTCATCCCCTTTGTCCTCGAGGAGTTCGGGGCCATGGGCCCCAAGACAGCGGAGTTTTTCCACGAGTGCTGCCAGCGCCGTGAAGACCGCCTCGACCTCGAGGGTCAGACCGCCCCGTGGTCGGCCCGCACGTGGTCCTCGTATTGGCGGCAGCGTCTGTCACTCGCCCTCACTCGCACCGTGGCTGATGTGTTATTCCGCCGCACCCGGGCCGACTTTGTCGCGACCCACGCGGTCTAGATTCCTTCCAGGCCTGCATGGTGGGCCGGCAGCGCTGTTGCTGCGTGTAGTTTTGTGATGTATAGTTAGTTGTACCTTGTGCCGCTGGCGTGATCCTTGGATGTCTGTGTCAGATTACTATTAATTTCTTCAGGGTTATTCTCCCAGTCATCGGTTTTTTCCTTATGTTGCATGCCTATCTCACCTCCGTAATCTATCATTCTCAATGAATATATATATATTAAAAATACAATTACTTACAGCAGAGTGAAATCACTCAAACCAAAGCAAACGCCCAGCTATAAACCTATATACAGAGCCATGTCAAATCTCTATACTACGATAAGACCAATGGAAACGCCTAACGGGAGGAACCTAATAGCCCTGCTGCACCGCAAAATCAGCCCGCGTACGGCGGAGCATGATGTCAGCCATGGCCCGAGTCAGCGCCACCGACAAGCGCTGACGCCAATATGACGTCCAGGTCCGCGCCGACCATGGGGCCCGCTGGCCCTCCAGGTCCAGCCGGTCCTCCCGGAGCCGGCAACACTCCTTGAAGAAGGCGGAGGTCAGGGGCCCCATGGCCCCAAACTCCTCCAGGACAAAGGGCACCACACGATGGTGCCCGACGTCGCCGTAGGCCAGGAGCTTGGCCCGCTCCGCCCGGTCCGCCGTGTAACCTGCCGTGAGGGAGGCCCCAGCCACGTGGCTAAGAGCCAAGGGCCGCGCCACCGAAACGTCAATAAGCAGATGCCGGCCACCCCCCTCAAAGTCCAGCACCACGATGTCAGGCCGGTGGTTGGGGGAATAGAATGTCCATCTTCCCAGTAAAAGTCCTAAATTTAGGACCAAGTGGAATTAAAAAATATATATGCAAACATTAAAATTTGACCCTGGCATTCGTGCCCATGACAGATAACACACTTTTTTAGTTTCTATCAAAAACCTGGGGTCAAATAATTACATTTAGTGCATGAATGGGCCCTGCCACCTGCCAGACCTCAAAGCGCGAATTTGGCCAAAATGTGGGTTTTAGGACCATTAGGACCAATTTTTGTCAACGCATGACCATGCTATCCACACGGTCCCTTGAGCATCTTACAAGCGCTAGGGGACCCTACGAGGCCTTGGGATGGCGGGGCAGCGTATAACAAGGCCATACCCTGCTGTGGCTGCCTCTATATATACGCGTGATTAACGGTGTCACAGATGGTGCAGGTAATGCAATATAGGGTTGCATGGTTGCTGAGGTTGCCCGGCTTGAACATGGCCCACCCCTTGCGGTAAACTTTCTCTAAGCATATGCCAAACCTTCTTTGACATCACGGACATGCTGGCCACCACCCAGCGATGAAAAAACATTGCATTTGCATTGCAACTAACACATGAATGCAGCCAAATCAAGTTACAAAACAACGTTGTGCTAACATGCAACGCTTTGTGAGCGAATTCAGGGTGCATGTAACACGTAAACCATACTGTATATACTGTCTGAGAACACCCTGAACGACTGCAGGCCATAGGACCATGGTTTATAACTAACACATGAGTAAAACTGCTCTTACGCATGTGTGTTTTAGCTGCAGCGGACGACGAAGATAGAGACGTAAAAAATTGTATGACGTAAACCAACTATGTGTGACAGTTATGTGCACAGAGAGCGTCCCCTCTTTTTAGGCATAGCTGGCTGACTCAAAACACCACGACAGCGTTGCCAGTTACACTCATGATCTAGGACAACCCGGCACTTACCTGCTACTTACGTCGCCTCATTCCAGATGGTTGCAAAAAAGTCGCTGAAATCCGCAGCGAGGTCAGCTTTCCGAGAGCTGAGCGCACCAAAGCTGGCCAAGCGGTTCGACAATGATATAAACCACGCTTGTGCTGCGTTCTAGGTCCAAGAAATACCGAAAGTGAAGACCTATAAGGTGCGCTCGCTGCCCAGCCTGAACGTCCCTAAAACATGGTCGACAATGGAAATCGGGCAAGAATATCACGGCCCAGGCGCTCCCATGTCAAATGCTCCGTTTCTAAACTCCAGACTATAATAAAAATCGTCCACAAAAATTGCCTGGCTTGATTCGCACCACCATTGCTAATACACTAACATGTTTGTGCCAAAATCGACCCTCCGCGAGCAGGCGATCTGCGACCCATTTGTGTTGTGCCGCTGTGATACAGCGCTACACATAAAAACTTGCGCAGAGAATATTCACAGCCTTTAAGCATAACTAACAACCTTTCGTTTTTGCTACTGGGCGCCCGAAATGATAAACGCACGTGAAAACGCCGGCCACGATTGTCAGGTCGCCATATCCACCTCACTTCATTCCCGCACCCACTTTTTCGCTCCAAAATCGGTTATATTTTTGGTCGAGGTACCTACTTTCCCGCCATTATACCCGGTACCCGGGTACGGAATCCGGGTACCATGTGCCGGTACCACGGGTCGGGTACATCATGCCGGGTACGGTCCACATGGGGTACGGTCCATATAGTGACCCCCCCCCCCCGGTACCTCGGTTATAGTGACCACTAGGACGATTTAGGACAAAGTCCTAAATTTAGGACCGTGGGATGATTAACAAGAAGGCAGCGCCATCCGCATCCTCGGACCGGATGTTCGCGTGGGGGAAAACCGACCGAATCATGGCGAGCACCACCGTCAGGAGGACAGTGTGCAAATACAAATACCAATTCTGATTCTGTTGGCCCCCCATGCAGGAAAGGTAGTGAGTCCCCGTGGGATCCAGCGGCTGCCCACAGCTACCACAAGGCCGCCCGGCCGGAACAAGAGGCTGCGGGGCAAATAGCTGGTGCCGGAGCGCCACCGAGTAGTGGCTGGGAGCCAAGGCGAATGGGGGGGCCATGGGAAGTTAATATATATATAGCCCCTCATTGAGTGATGGGGCCGTGTGGGGTACCGGGGAGCCATTCTTGAGTGATGATGGTTGAGTGATAAATTGAGTGATAAAATATTGGATTTCGTAATTATTTACTGAAGCATGTGTCAGTTGTGATTCCAGACCCTTGCCAGTATTGACTCAGATGGTAACGTGGCTCATTTCATTGTCAGGCTTGGAGTTGCCGCGGCCCTTGGAAAGCTAGGCCAGGGTTTGATTGATACCGAAGTTGCTAACAATGTCGAAATACAACCAAGCAAGTTCGTATCAGATCAGGCAACCCATGAAAGGGGCGTGCTCAAACGTTAGCTGTGTAGCCTGATTGCTGCGACCCAAGTGCGAGGTTCTGCCTCTTGTTGGCGAAATCGTCCTCGTTCTCATTCTCGTCGAGCTCCCGTTTCTTGTCGTTTGACCCGCTCTTGTATGCTGCAAACCCTCTCCTGGCATCTGACCACGCGTTGATGAGGGAGAAAGCGGATATTCCGGGCTGGTGCTTCGACTTCTGGAAAGATTTCATGAAATCCTCGACCTTGTCTACGCAATCGGCGCATTCGTCAAGGCGTTTCCATTCGCACCGTTCTTCGAGCTTCCTCGGCTTGGATGACCCCTTTTCGTAGACCCATTCGACAAGGACCTTTGGAGTTTTCCTGTCAACGGCATCGTAAGCAGCATCGTGGACTTTTAGCACCTCGCAGGTCGGCGAGTAATCACCGGCCTCGCCAGATGGTGCGACAATGCCTTCTAGTTGTTCAGACAGGCGAGAAAGCTTGTTTTCAATTGCCGTTTGCTTGTCACAAATTTCGTCAAGTGTTTTCCCTATAAACGCAAGCGCTTTCTCACACGGCCCAGCATTTCGTGACGCCATGGCTATCTGTTAGCATTCACTAGACTGCAGGTTGGTTCATAATGCATTCCGGCCATCATATCAAAATTTTAGCAAGGTCACGTTACGTCTGCTTGCATCGACCAGTGCTGCGTGAGTGTCACGCGTTTGTCGGTGGCTGATGGCGGTATAAGGGCGGTGGTAAACTTGGCTTGTAACAAAAATCCCCGGTACCGGCGCGGCGCTTGGCTGGCAGCAAAAAACACAAGGTCTCTTCAACGTGCGGGGGAGCCTGGTTCTTGTGTGGGGGAAAATTGGCCAGATAATTTGATAGAAGTGCTAATCTTTCTCTGGTCAATTTTCCCCCTTTCCTCAAAACCATCAACCGCCAACCAAACCACGCCACATACCAACCGCAGAACGCGCGGGGCCTCCGTGGACGTGCGAGGTGTGTGTGTGTGTGAATAGGCAAAATTGCTCAGAGATTTTAAAGGTAGTTCTATACTTATCTGAGCAATTTTGCCTATTCTGACAGAACCATCAACCACCACCCCAACCACGCCACACAACAAACGCACGCCTGATCGCCTGCGCGTTCCTGCGAATCCCTGCGCCGTCGCAGGAGAGGAGCGGGGATGGCTTGGTGTCACAGCAACACAAAATATCTAATACTATACCACGAGACGCGGCGTGATGGGTCTATCTATCTGAAATGATAGCCCTCGTCCATGCTTCCATGCGTCTCGTCCTGGTGGCGGAGTGATGCTAGTTCGGCCTCGTTGCCCCACCAGCCAGGCTGGTATCTCTCGCAGAAGTCGAGGACACCAGCCTTTGATATTTCTAGGTCCTGCTCCTTCATATGGTACATCCGCGTGCCGCCTGCTGAAATGTTGAGTGTGCTAGCGAGTAGGGTGTTAATAAGGCTCGAACACTGAGCAAAACTCAGCGTCCCGCCAGCCCCCTTTGCCCTCCTCTGATACCCAAACACCGCGCGCATGAATGTTTGACTCCCCATGATCTCGCGATCGATCCTATTCCCAATCTCGATCGCCTTGTCGCGAGGGATCGTCATGGTCCTGGCACTCTCGCGATCTAGGACGAACTCCTCTATCCCACTGCCCTTTAACCCCTAAATGGGCGGAAATGCTGCCGATAAATCGGCAGTAACTCACCTATTTTGTAAACCAGCCCCTGTACAACCTAGCAATATCCAATGGCTGTCCTTGGGGGGCAAGCATGTCCATGAGTTGCCCTAAGCCATGATATATCACAACCTCACATATATTCATCGTAGGCCATGTATAACTGCCGTCAAAGTCAGGGGGGTCAAGACGAGCGTTTTCATTTTTGGTAGAATGTGCATTTTGAATTATGTTGTAAGAGCTAGGCACCTACCACTTCAGGGATGATAAACAATTAGTTGCTGAACAGTTTGAGCCATTGGGGTCATCATTTGGGTGGGTATACCAGCAGTTACACCCAGTACAGCCCATAGGGGTACCGTTGGTAAAAAGCAACCAAGGGGGTAGGAGTGGGCATACTACCTACTAATACCTACTAATATGGCCCCCAACCATGCCAAACAATACATTTCCCTTCCACAATGATGGGGAAACATAACTGCATCATCACACTGCCCTTACATGGCACCTATGTGCAGGTGCCACCTTGTCCATGCACGTAGGTAACGTGGTACGGATACCCTACGCAAGGCATGCATTCTAGGAGGCAGCCACCAACAAACTAGTGATTTTAAGCCTATTTCAGCCTGCCCTAGCAAGGATAAACTAGGCCTAAGCTGCTATAGCTTTCCAGGTGATGGCCAGCACACCTGGTGGCACATGCTGACAATGGAAAGCTTCTACTCACCGGTTACATGCTTGATGATGCCACAGAGACCAGCCAACTGCCTCACACTCATGCAATATGTATATGGGAAATGTATAACAAACATACATGGAGGTATTCAAACCCATACAGCCTCTAAAACTTATCACCATCACCCTGTGGCAGGTCAACTGACTGAGGGAAGCATCTAAGAAGGGTGTTTTAGAAAGGGGCCAGGCCAGGGTCAAGAAAGAGCATGAATAATGCAAAAAGAATGTGCTACACAAGCTAGAACGTATATATAAACGTCAAACATCGATAGGAAAACGATGCTTAAGCTTTACCAGGCATGGATGGCGTTACCTTGGCCCAGGCGGTGGCCGCAAAATGGCGCATTTCGGCACACCAAAGTTGTGCAGCATGGTCGCTGGATTCGGCGATTTCTGGCCACCCTTGCACGTTTATGACTAATATGTATCATAAAAAGTACAAAGAAACCGATATATCCTTTAAAATACGCCGGAAAGGTATTGCTGTCAACGTTTCTATCGTCCGGCCTGAACGCAGTTTTTTCCAGCAAGAACGCTGCCGACACCTATCAAATGGCATTCCCGCGAACCAAAAATTGGCCTGTATGATCTTTAGGACGTGTAAAATCAATATCCTAAGTTTGGCCAGAAAATTCGAACGCAAACGTAAATGCCGTGCGTGGGCGCAGGCCGCCATGGCCAGGTCGTCGTTTTCCGGAATGCACGTTGTACGTGAAAAAGTACCCTGACCCCTTGTACTTTGACGGTCTGGAACACCTGTTAAACTTGGTCAAAATATAGCAAACCCTAGTATCATGTTCTGGAGAAACTTATAAACTTTCATTCTTCTCAGCTAAACGTTTCCTAATTCCCAATAGTATTCTCGCAAACTGGTCCCCCGAGTAGGTGCCGACAAATCGGCTGTAAGTCACTTTTTGGCGGAAAATCGGCAGCAAGACCATTTAGGGGTTAATAGATGTAGAGCAACCGCGAGAGTCTTCGCGTCACGGCCTGTTTTGTATTCGCTGAGGTCAAAGAGCGAATGAGTCTAAGTTCCTCATTGCCTCAAGGACGTTCGCAAGGTACCCATCCTTGCTCAGTTCTGTCGCTCGCGAGTGCTGCCGGACAGCTCGGTAAACCGTCCGGCATTTATCCTTCTCGAGGAGCCCGGCAAGTTCCTCATCTCTACGTTCTCGCGGGATCTGGTAACTGAATTCCGCGAGCTCGTAGACGTTCTTCAGCCTCTTCTCGAATGCTGTAAGAATCTCGCCTGCGTCACATCGATCCTTCAGTGCGACGTATTCTTCGTGCTCCATGATATAAACGGCACGCCCCTCGTCCGCGTCCTCTCGCTTTGGTAGTGGTGGGGCGTCGGTGTGATCCACCTTCTCGTCCGCCCTTTCCATCTTTACGTCATAATCCTCTGCTAGCATCCTGATCAGATTCGGCTTGAAGTGGCTGCGAGAAACTGCCACGTCCTGCAGGTTGCGACAGAAGAGGTTGAGGAGTGGCGAGCTTGGGTCGAATTTCCTCTTACCATCTTCACCCCACGAAGCAATCACATCGGCGTTGTCCTTCGCCATGCATCAGGTTCAGAAACTTGGCCTCTGTGTCGACCGTCGTCTTTTTTATCTGGTCAAAGTTTGTCTCCAGCCTCGACAGAGGGGTAGTAGAGTCTCGATAGATGATTGTCATCTCCCCCTTGCACAGGTGACGGACACGGAACATCTGTTGCAGCATGGTCGTGTATTCGGCGTATCCTGGGGCGTTGATAAAACCAGCCACCATGCTGTCGAAAGTGTGCATAGTATACGAGACTTCGACGGTGATGGTTGGCGAAATGATGAGAAAGTCGAGATCAGCCCATGCCGAATTAGCGCCGCTTTCTAGATCCTTTTTTGGCGTGTCCTTGGTGTACGATTTCCACTTCTTTGTGGACAAAATATCCTTCAAGCCATCGCATACGGCCGGAACAGCCCACGCCGCGGACATTGGACAGAACAGCTTCTCCCCGGCATGCAACCGCCTCTTGCACTCAGCAACAATCTCCGCAACAAAGACCGCTTTCCAACACTTCTTAGAATCGATGTCGACCCACTTCAACACGCGATTAGTAGGGCGCTTAAACGTGTTCATAGATGCCCTGATCCCGTCAACTGGTCGGTAGTGCGCGATGTAATTGTAGACCTTCGCTGTAATGGTCGCGTCAAGCGCTATAAGCACCTTGGCGCGCTCCAAGATCTCGATAAGACGCACAATGACCTCTCGCTTGTTCTTGAGATGGAGACCCGATAGCGCTGTCAACGTGTTGTAAATCTCGTCCATGATCACTACGTCAAAACTCGAGCTGGCGAGACGAAGGATGGAGTTCAGAACTATGAGCACGCGGTCGTCCTTGATATACCCTCCGCGATTGTCCAGATAGTGACGGAACCGTGGGTCTTGGGAGAGGATCCGGAACGCGGAATCCTCCCAGACGATACATTTTCCCACCTCGCCGAGTGCCTTATAATGCCGGTCCTCTTCCTTCGAGAGACTGATGTTGGCGACGATGCACAGTATGCGAACATCGGGGATCCTGCGGACGAGCTCGTTCACCATCTCTCGGACACGTTCTGATTTTCCAGTCCCACAGTTCGACTGGACAAAGTGGGTGACTTTGTGACCCTTGTCGCGGCCTCTGATAACCTCGACCAGACCGTCGACGTCGAAAGGCTTGATCTTCTCTGTGCAGTACGTCTCGCCGAACGGGACACTCTCCGCGACGAACTCGCGCCTGTCCATGATACACTCCGCGTGCTTGGGGCCCTTCTTCCAACACGAGTAGGTGACCCTTCCGTCCGAGTACTCGCACACCCTCGGGCCGTGACCAGCGCTCTTATGGGGGCGATCTTTCTTGCACACGATACACGGCACTACCGGGTCGACGGTCCAGCGGGACATGTAGTATGTCCGGCCGTCCTCCCCGGCGTGCTCCTCGACATTGATGATCCGACTACCCGGCGAAACCTTCGCCATTGCCTCGATCGACCTCGCGATTTGCTCGCTGCCCGCCCCGTGCCCGCGAGGACTGTACTGGGACGCCTTTTTGCGATCCGATCCTTTCTGGGCGTACCACGAAGCCGGAGCTCTCAATATCACGGCGTCGTCGAGATTGTCCGTAGGATAGACGATGAACGAGTGTTCGCGAACGTCGTCAGACCCCTCGCATATCCTGAGACTCGCGAGAGGGTCTGGGTTTCCGTATTTGTGCATGCCAACGGCCCTGAAGCACCAGTCCTTGCCATAGATGTGATCATCGACCATTAACTGGATCTCCTTGTCGTCATAAAAATCGCCGGGGTTAGACAGCATCTCTTCAATGTTCTGCTCCATGTACGCCGAAGCGTGCTCGGTGTTTAGAAGCATATTGGCGTCGACGTAGAGAGACGAATCGGGGTCCAACAGATGCTCGCGGATGTAGCAAGTGAATGTCTGGCACCAATACTGTCTCGCGTCGATGTCAGCAAGCACCAGCCCGGCCGCGGACAACGGTATGATACGAAATCTTGAGAAAGTCGACCTTCTCGCATGACAGTCGCAGTCGAGACGTTATATCGGAACCGTTCTGGCTCGATTCCTAGAACATCAAGCACAAACGCATCGTGCAATCGCTTGAAGTGGCGGATGTAGTCGATACGCTCGCAGTCCTTCCCCACGCGGTCGTCGAGATCTACGTATACCCACGACGGCTGGTCGGGGCGGATGACCTCGTTCAGTGTCCGCGTCCGGACATTCCGCATGCATTCCTCGCGAATTGCCGCAAATTCTTCAGCGTCTCGGTAGTGTGTGTAATCTTTCGGTCCGCGCCCGATATCCCGGGCAGCAATGTAGGAATGCCCGGCCTCTTTCGCGTCCTCGATGCAGCGGTCCTTCGGCCCCTTGTCGTCGACCCTCGACCCACCAAACCACGTTCGACCGTGGACGGTTCTGGTCAATTTCGCTCCAGTGTAGACGGACGCGGTCATGATCAAATTTGTATACCTGTATGTAGCTTAGATTTTATTTTCTGGCCGAAACGAGACTGGATTTTCTTGATGGGAAGGAAACGGATTTTATTAATCAATAATACAATTCGACTTTCTCGATAGCCAAAAAACCCGGGACTTTTAATACGTAGTATTAAAAGGCGACAATTCTATTTCAGATAGCGACAGATTTGGTCAAACGTCTTCATCGTCCATCTTTCTTGCTTTCTCCAGAGTCGCGGGATCCAATTGATCGTTCCGTTCATACCGGATCGCCATCGCCGGGGAATGTGCCATTCCTTTTGCAAATTTGATCCGTTCCGCTGACGTCGCTCGCTTAACGAACGCCGTGACGAACGCCCGCCGAGTATTAAGGATCCCGTGATAAATCGCGCGGTATCGCTCGCCAAACGCGGACTTGCTGATATGACCCTGTCCTCTACCGGCCGGGAATAGCCATTTCCCATTCGTCGAGCGGACTTTGAGGATCTCCCGGAACGCCTTCATCGACGGCGGGACGACGAAATCGATTGGCCCGAGGTCTTTCGCCGTTTTGTGTTGTCGAATTACGAACCGGTTCTCGGGGACGATGAACGCGTTCTCGTGTGGCCCTATCTCGCTCTCGTCGTTTACGAATTTCACATCGTGATAGTTGTACCGAGTCGGGGGTAGATTCTTACCGCTGAGGTAGAGGTACCCCATCAATTTCTCATCGCTGTTTGGGTCCGAGATAGATCTGTGGATCGATTGGAGCGTCTTGAAATCGTAAGCTGGCGGCACATTCTCGCTGACATAAGCGTCGATGGTCATTCGCCCTTCCTGCTCTACGGCCTGTTGGTTCTTATAGGCCTCGACGACATCTGCCGGGAGCTGGCGAGATGGTGGGAAGATCTTGTTGATCCCGTTAATGGCCGCTGCGAGATTCGCACGGGCTGTTCTCGCTCCCGTCGCGTCTCCCTTCTTCATGCTCTGAATGGTCGCGATGACTTTATCGATGTCCAGGAGACACGTGACGGGCTCTGTCCGACTGCATCCGAGAGTATCCAAGATCTGTCCCACGCGTCCGACGTACTGCTTAATCGTCGCCACTGTCGCGCCCTTAGCCGTCTTCACGACCCTGTCTCCTTGCACGGTAGCCACGGGCTGGTTCTCCGGCCTGACCCGCTGGGCGGTCTCCATGACCTCGGAGAGGGTCCACAGCTTGCTCGTGGGTGCTCGCGAGACCGGGCGAGTGTCCGCGGACTTACAATCCTTCTCGGGGAGGTCCGCGTTCTTCCGGATCATTTTTACCTCGTCGCAGTCTGTCCCGTGCTTCTGGAGCCATTTCTCGGTGGGCATCCACGTGTCTTTCTTGGCCATCGCGCGCATGGTTTGAAGAGCTGCCCGGTCCGGATGTCTCTGTCGGTATCTAGCCTGCAGTTAGATGAGATGCTTAGGCTGACACACGGATTTCCGGCCTGCGCGCCGCGTATTGCCTACCGCGGCTGAGCGGGACACCTCAGTACAGTACGGCAGGGTGTACGGTACTGAGGTGTCATGTGGACCGATGTGCGGTTAGTGCCAGACTGTTCCTAGGTGATAGCTCGACCCGCCAGGTCCGGTGTAGCCGGGCCTGACGGGCCGAGTCTTAGCTGGTTGCTAGTGACGTGGTCGCATGGCATTGCAGTGTACAGTTGTCCACTGGTTGTGTGCTGCAGGTAGCACCGCCATAGGCATATAGGCGTAGCACTGGGGAGTGCCGCAGCACCCGAGTTTGCCCAGACGTTCCATTCTGAGCCCTCAGCTTCCATTGCTCTCTCATTGTATTATTGTAATACAATCATCATTCGCTTTCAGCTTCAGCAGTTGTTCGTCGTCCCTAGTCTCCATCCAACTTGGACTGAAAAGTTCGATATTTTTTTTACAAGAAAAAAAAAGATATGGCTTCCAACAACGGCAACAACGGCAACAACAACAAGGGGAAGGCGCCTGCCAGGCGCACCTCACCCCGACTTTCGCCGGAGGGCACGCCCTCCACCAACGATGCGAGGGTGACGCCCAACGTCACCTTCCGCACGGTGGTCGCTGACCACCCAGGCGTCGGACCCCGCAGGTGGGGCCCGGCGCCCGGGGATGGCGAGCGGTCGGCCGTTTGCCACTGGCGGTTCGTCCGCCATGGCACCTGGGGGGCAGGTCCCCCGGGCACGTAATTCCCCCGTCGCAGGTGACGGGGGTCGTGAGCGGAGTGATTCCTCTGAGGAGGATGGGGAGGTGCAGCCTGCGAGGTCACGGCCTTCGCTCGAGATTTCGGCACAGACGCCTGCGACGTCTGGTAACCTTTCCGTGGGCCGACAGATGGCCACCATGGACATTGACCGGTATGGGGAACATGTTCCGCCCCCGGTCGCGTTCGGGCGCCCCCCCATTTTCTCCCCCTTGGGGAGGACGACATCCCGGCGTTCATTTCGGTGAACGGCCGGATCATGCACCAACGTTTTCAGCTGCTTCCAGATGAGCAGATCCATGCGATAGAGGTTCATCGGGTGCACACGCTGATCGAGGGGCGTCTTAGGATGCAGATCCCACTGGTTCAGGTGGCAGTTTGGCTGTACTGTTTCGCCAATCGGCCGAGGCACAACCCCGGCACTGTTGATCAGTGGGCGTCCAGGCAGCGCCAGAGAGAGGCGCTGCGCGTGGTCGCCCGACAGGAGATCACGCTGACTCCGTTGGGGCCGTGGCCCCAAGTCACGCCAGTTGGCTGGGGCCCGGATAGGCGTGAGGCGGCTGCGATGCCGCCTGCGACGGAGCGCGGGGCGGCAGACGCCCCCAACACGCCCATGGGTGGTGAAGCCACCCAGGACCCTCTGGCAGGTCAGAGGGTCCAACCTCAGCCGCAGGCTCCCCCGCCCAGCGTGGGGGGCCAGGTGGCTGAGGAGGCCACCGGGGTCGCAGGGACCCCGGCGGCGACACAAGCGCCCGGGGTCGCAGGGACCCCGGCAGCGACGCCGGCGCCTCCGGCGCTGGCGGGGGATGCAGCCCCCATGGAGGGTGTCACGGGCACCTCCAGCGGCTCTGGGGGGCAGGCCCCCTCTAGCCGCAACAAGGACAAGTCCCTGGCAGGGCCGGAGGGGCCTCAGGGTCCCACCAGCTGGGCAGCAGCCAGCACTGCTGGAGGCGACCTGGAAGGTCGGACTTCATCACCCTGGGTGATGAGGCCGTGTGGCGTGCCATACAGACAGCCACAGCCTCCTTCCGTGGGCTGGCCGACAGGAGCCAGCAGATGCACGTCGCGGAGGCGGGCAGCCTGGTGTGTGCGATTATCACGCACATCCTGGGCTTGCCCAACCTCCATGCAGACACACGCAGGGTGTGTGACGACCTGCTGCCTGCCCTGCAGGCTCTCCTCTCAGGAAGGAGGGTGCAGGGCAACAGGGTGCCTGGTGCGCCTCCTGGAGCTCCTACACAATGCCATCCTGGAGGGGCGGGTAGGTGGCTGCCTACCTGGCTGCATCATGATCTTACTAACCCTACTGACGATGAAGTGTCCCTCTCTCCCACCTTCCATGATTGGGAGGAGGCCCGCAGCAGGAGGCGGGAAGTGACACACACTCACACCCCCACCCAGCCCACCCCTATGTTGTCTAACCCTCCTACACAGCCCATGTTTGCCCTCCTGCTCAGCTCACTCAAGTAGCACTTCCCTCTCAGCATGTCTCTCCTGTGAATGCTGCAGCAGCAACACCATCTTCTCCCTCTCCCCCTGCATCCCCCTCTAGGTTGCCCACTTACAATGAAAACCGTCCTGTGGATAGGATTAATGTCAGGGGGCTGCCTGAGGGGTATACTAGGGAGCAGGGGAATCATGCACTTCTCTCTCTTCAGCTGGCTAGGGAGGAACTGAATGTCAAGAATTGGTTTGGATCTCTCATGCAGGGGGATTTTTACCATCAGTCCTCTCTCAGATTCAGAATCTCATTCTTGTCTTCCAGCGTAGGTATCCCAAGTGGCAGGACACGCAGGCTAGGGCAGTTTGGGAGGCTTTCATGAAGGAGCTAACTGACCTCCTCTCCACCCCCTCATCTGTGGACATCTATGGGGCATTCAGGTGGGTAGAGGAATACAGGGTCACATCAGTGGACTATGTGGCTGAGACAAAGAAATATGAGCTAGCCATCAAAGCACGTCCTGATGTCCAGCAGCTAGATCACAAGTTCTTGCTGCGTTCCTTCCTTGAGAAACTCAAACTTGACAAAAACACCTACGCCATGCTTGCAACAGGAATGGCAAAGTACTGGGAGGACATGAAGGAGGCATTGGATTATATCAAGCTGGCCTTGGCTCCCCTTAGCCAGGGGGCCATGGGCACCTCTGTAAAGAGGGTCAGGGGGGAAGAGAGGGAGGAGGAGGATAGGGAGAGGGAAGACAGGAGCAAGAGACCTGTCACTATGGCAGAAGTCAAGTCCCTGCTGGGACAAATGTTTAAGGGCAAGGGCAAGGGCAAGGGCAAGGGCAAGGGCAGGGGCTGGGGCAAGGGCAAGGGTAAGGGGCAGTCTCCCTCCAAGGGGGGCAGCTCCAGCAACAACAACAACAACAACAACAACAACAACAAAACAACAACAACAACAACAACAACAACAACAACAACAACAACAACAACAACAACAAGAAGCAGGACAAGGAGGACAAGTCTTCTCAGCGGTGCACCCGCTGTGGCATGAAGTACCACGCGGCCCACCTGCCGCAAGAACGTGGACGAGCTGGGGCATTTGGACGTCCTGTGCCACAAGTGCCACGGGCCGCCCCACGGTGACCCCAAGGACTGCAAGCGGCCTCCTTACGGCAAGAAGTGTGAGTCTCCCTCTCATGCTGGCTTGAGTGTGCCTGCTTCACCTCTTTCATCTGCATGCCCCACTGTCAGAGCAGTGAGCAGTTCTGGAAAGGTGCTACAGCTGGTTTCAGAAGATTATGTCTCTAAACCAACCTTCACATCTATGGTTCCCAAGGTGTGCAGAGTGTCCCCAGCAGAGGATGCTCAGATCAGTTTTCAGGAGCTTGCTTTGCAGTTGCATTTCCTTTATGGGCATGAAGTGAGTGCAGAGGTGGTGGCAGCAGCAATAGGGGGGGCAGCACTCAGACGTGCATGCCAGGTGGTCAGATCCCACTGCCAGCATTGTCAGTTCAATGCACCCAAACCCCCTAAGTGGCATGTAGCTACCCCACCTAAGTGCAAGGGCAGGGTGGTAGGAGATGTCTTTCATATCAAAGGACAATCTTACTTGGCACTTAAAGATGCATGGTCAAGGTACACAACCATTGAACCATTACCTGGAATGGACAAGACACAGTTGCTCAGGGCTCTCTTGATTGCTCAGGCCAGGTACTACCCTGTGGAGGCATTGTTACTGGATCAGCAGTTCACGTGTCTTGCCAATGAACCAGGGTGTGAGGCTATTGATCTGGCTGGGCTAGAAGATCATGAGAGGCAAGGCATTATTGAAAGGGCCATCAGGTCCATTAAAACCCTTGTAGCCAAAGAAGATGGAAATCTGCTGGCTGACAGTGGGTCATATGCTGACAGAGCTCTGTGGTCCACCAGGTTGTGCCAAGTCCTCAACAGGAGGCCACTCATGAAAACCCCACAAGGGGTGATCATTACACCAGATGGATTGCATGCAGGCATTTATCCACCTGAGGTATTAGCCCTATACAACGCACAGCGAGCACAGACAGCTAGCAGGTTAGCTGTCAAGGATGCAAAGCATCCACGTCCCACCTTCAAAGAAGGGGATCAGGTCCTATTCTACAAGGAGTCGGGACTAGGCAAGGTGGGTACCTGGCATGGGCCAGCCACCATCCTAAAATTTAACACCACTGGCAGGACAGTGTTAGTTAAACACAATGACACGGGAAAGATTCACAGGTGTTCACCTCACAGGATGAAATTGTATTTTCCAACTGTGTCAGACGTGGCAGAGGAGGAAGAGCTGTTGGCCGACAGCCCTGTACAGTTGCCTGGCATCCCAGCGTTGCCCAGTGAGTGGTTGTTTGGAACACCCACTGGTGAGTGTGAGAGCCACACCCACTGTGAGACCCAGGTCACCCTTGATGATTGCAGGCAGTCACTGCAGGCTTGGCCCCCTGCAGCAGAGGGTCACATTGGCAAAACAGGTGATCAGCAACCTATCACCTCTTCAAGTGTGAACATAGCTCAGCCACTAGCTGCACCTTCCAAACGCAGTCTAGCAGACGCTGTTCGCATTTTACAAGCAGCTCATAGAGCTAAAGCTCAAACTGCTGCAGGATCAGCTAAGGTGGGGAAGGTTGGGCAGCAGGACAATAGCCCCTTTATGGTTGCAGTGGACACACAAGCCCAGGTCAGCATTATTAGTACCCTGGCTGTGCCCCATATGCCTTTGGAACCTTCACCCTGGCACCATGTGGCTGATTTCTCAGGGCAGTCATCCCTCAAGGTATTAGGTCAGGTCATGTTGACTATACTCGGTATCCCTACTCCTTTTCAGGTCTTGGAAGGTTATAAAGGGAATGCTTTGTTGGGGGATCCTTTTCTCTGTTACCCTGGTGTCCTCATCTCCAGTGATAGACTATCCATCCAAGACATGGGTGGTGTTGATCTGAATCATTTCAAAATTTCTCTTGAAAAACTTCTTAACACCAACATTGCTTCTGTAAAATTTGCTACACCCAAGTATGCCCCAGGGCAAGAACCCTGTGTGGCAGACTTGGTTCACAATCAAAAACTCCACGCGAGACCGGGCGAGTGTCCGCGGACTTACAATCCTTCTCGGGGAGGTCCGCGTTCTTCCGGATCATTTTTACCTCGTCGCAGTCTGTCCCGTGCTTCTGGAGCCATTTCTCGGTGGGCATCCACGTGTCTTTCTTGGCCATCGCGCGCATGGTTTGAAGAGCTGCCCGGTCCGGATGTCTCTGTCGGTATCTAGCCTGCAGTTAGATGAGATGCTTAGGCTGACACACGGATTTCCGGCCTGCGCGCCGCGTATTGCCTACCGCGGCTGAGCGGGACACCTCAGTACAGTACGGCAGGGTGTACGGTACTGAGGTGTCATGTGGACCGATGTGCGGTTAGTGCCAGACTGTTCCTAGGTGATAGCTCGACCCGCCAGGTCCGGTGTAGCCGGGCCTGACGGGCCGAGTCTTAGCTGGTTGCTAGTGACGTGGTCGCATGGCATTGCAGTGTACAGTTGTCCACTGGTTGTGTGCTGCAGGTAGCACCGCCATAGGCATATAGGCGTAGCACTGGGGAGTGCCGCAGCACCCGAGTTTGCCCAGACGTTCCATTCTGAGCCCTCAGCTTCCATTGCTCTCTCATTGTATTATTGTAATACAATCATCATTCGCTTTCAGCTTCAGCAGTTGTTCGTCGTCCCTAGTCTCCATCCAACTCCTGCGCTTCTCGCCGCATTCGGAGTTCGTCCGCTGTCCTTGAAACCATGAGACTCGTATATCCTATGCAGAGAAATTAATTTGGACGTGAACGAGCGTTTATTACAAAAAATGATAAATCATCGTTTTTATTGCAAAAAGTAGATTTAAGTTGCTTCCACCGGGACACTAGGAACTCAGATTCTGAGAATTTTCTCAAAACCCTCAATTTTCTCACCTTTTGTGAGAATTTTTTGAGAAAATTGAGAAAAATCTCAATTTTTTTCCGCAGACGCTAGGCAAAAAATCTCACCAGGGTGAGATTTTGGTGAGAAAAAGGGGGTTTTGGTGAGATTGGGGTGAGAAAAAACCCTAAAGTGAGAAAAAAGGTGAGAATGGGTGAGAAAAAGTCCGAAAAATTGAGAAAATTGAGAAAATTGAGAAGTTTCTCACCAACACGAGAAAAATCACAAGTCAACGTGGTGAGAAATTTCTCACCAAGAGTGTAACACGAGAAAAATCATGAGCTTTATTTCATTAAGTCCTGAACGTGAAAAAAAACTCAACACCACTTTGATATGCATTATAGGGTGCACAAAGGTGCAATTAATATAGGGTTGTCATACAATATAAAACAGCACATCATTCCATAAACAATGCTGTCATGCCCAAATTAAATCAATAGTCATCTTCTTCAGAACTGCTGTCCGAGGGGTTGCTTGCATCAACATCATCTTCTGATGACATAGTGTCATCCCCACTAGTGTCGCAATAGTTCACAGCTTTACGCTGCCTTCCACTGGCCCTCTTTGCCATAGGGACCTCCTCAATTACAACGGTGGGCTGGCTAGGTCCAGCATCTGTGGGAGCACCACGCTTGCGGCTGCGCCCTCGAGCAGGTGCCTTGCCAGCGCGGCGCACCACGTCGCCATCACCTAGGTCTGCCGCTGCCACCTTCTTCTTCTTGGACCCCTTCTTCTTGCCTTTCTTCTTGCCACTAGGCGGTGGCGGTGGCATCGGCTCACCCTCCTCAATCACTTCAAACTGCGGCATGGTGGGGAAATCTGCTGCCACGCTGTGATACACATGGTTACTGAGGGCAGATTGCGCCTGATGTGCCATGCTCCATGGCAGTTTGGCAGGGATTACCACCATTTCGGGAGCATAGCATTCATCGACGACATACCCAACTGAGCTCACTGCACCTGGCAACACAAGGCACGACGACCTGGGGGCCTGTGCGCTGCTGATGACCACCAACCTCTCGTGGGGCAGGTGAGCGACATGAAGGCGATCAAAAAGCTCCACCTTCAACAACAGCTGCCATTCCCAGCCCCCTCGTGGGTACTCTAACCTGGCCTTCAGAATGTGTGTAATGAAACCAAAGTCTACACCGCCCGGGCCATGCACCGCAACTCCCGCATTCTTGTGCCGCTTTCCCTGGGATTGGTCCGCAGCCTCCGTGCGGTAGTTGAACCCGTGTATCCTGACTTTGTGGAAAGAATCCGCGTAGCGCTTCACGCCCCCACACGCCGCTACAATGCCTTGCGGCACAAGCGGCGTCAGGTTTAATGATGCCCATGCAAGCACGTTGAACGTTGTGTCAGCACAGCGATCTCGCCTGCATTCAAACAAACGCACACCGATAACCCAGCAAAGAGTATTATTATTGCAAGTATTGGTTATTAAAAAAAATAGAACAGATACAACACAGGACGCTTTTACTGGCGGCAAGATCATGGCACCCGGATGGGTAAAACCAAACAAACTAGATATTAATTACTAGGGCTGGCTTTGTGACAGTAAAACATGATTGCATGGCTAATCCCAAGGCGCCTTTCAATAGGACTGAATTAAAAAAACCAAAGCAGACGGCGTAAGTAGCATTTGCAAAAAACAAGGCTCACCAGTAGGCCTCGTCGCCATTCGCAGGGTCGCTGTAATCAGCCTTGGGAAGGGCATCTTCTACCAGCAAATCCCTTGCCGCGTTGTGTCAGCACAGCGATCCCCCCTGCATCCAAACAAAGGCACACCGATAACCAAGCAAAGAGTATGCAAATGTGTAGCCTTGTTCATTGAAACTATGGCTGGCTTACGCAAAGAGCGACTGTAAGATGACCTATACAGTGGGGCCGGAAACAGCTTGCTTGATCAGGGCGTGTTTTTCGAGCTTCACTGGCCGGGAGTGTCTAGTGGTGAGAACCATTGCTGCGATCGCTTTCCCACCATTTACGAGGAAATACCCGCAAATGAAAAACCACTGAAACGGTCTAGCTAGTCAGTCATTACATTAGCCACATGCCATCATGCATGTTTCCAAACGTCCAGGAACTGCACACGGTGCAAATGCCATTTGCAGTGCAAAAATCCAGAGGACACGACCTCATTGCTTCATATTTGTATGCAGAAGACTAAAAAAGTAACATGCATTAATGGCCCGCATGCATAAAGGGCCTGAATTCTGATGCGGGCCCAACGGCAGCACCGCCAAAGCAGATAAGGGCCCGCAGTCTGATGCGGGCCCCACGGCACCACCGCCATAGCAGAGCTCGAAGGTCGTGGTGCGCGTGAAACGTACGTATGCCCTTTGTCGGTAGGTGCCGTTGGGGTCAAATTGGGTGCCGCCAAAATCGGGCCGACGCGTCAATAGACTGAGGCCGTCGATGAGAGCCATCATGCGGCTTGGGGAACTTCAGCTAAGTTAACTTAACGCAAACCACTGGTCGCCCGCGTCGGGAACCGGCCCAACGGCTCTCCCGCAACAGAAAATTACGCGGCATACTGCATAAGTCGTCGGATTGTTACATTTCGACGGTCAAGATTTCATGATGAGGTTTGCGTTCAATTTGCCGCAGTTTGCCGCCCAGAGAAAGTAGTTGTTGGACTCGTTGCCCACGATGAAACACAATCAAGCAAGCCGTTTCCGGCCCCACCGTGTAGGTCATGTAGTCGCTCTTCACGTCAGCCAGCCGTAATTTCAATGCACAAGGCTACACATTTCCATCTCCATTCATATTCATAATCCTGCACGACTCGAAAACGCGGACAAGATAACGGCAGGCTCGAGCTACCATGGTCCGGATTCTCCCGATTTCTGGCCTGCGCTGGTTGTCTCCTTGATATTGGCAACTCTCTCCGGTAAGAGATTTTCCGCAGTTTGGCTGTTTCGAAACGTTAATTAAGTGAGATGCCTTCGGATCAGGAGACTCACACAGCCGCGAAATCATGCCAAAGGTCATATGTTCGATCCCTTGCTGGTAGCTTCTGAGCTTTCTTATTTTCTGTGTTCCGCGGAATCTCAGATTTGGGCCGCTAGCGTTTTCACGTTTGTTGCTTTCTGATCCGACGACAACGTTGTGCCTTGCTCGTGTGACATCTGGCGCATGGTGTGATTCATGTGTATGGTGCTGCCTTGCCACATGGGGCTGCTTTGCCATAAGAGTGAGTGTTGGGTTCTACACATTTGCTGCATGGACCGTTAGGTGCTGGTGAGCTCTTCCTTGTAGAATGGTGATGTCTATGTCAAGGATCTGATGTCTTTTTTGTCTCTTGCACTGCTTTCATTTTAGGGGGAATTATAGGTGTCATTATTTTGGCATTTGAAGGTATAGATGTTTATCTGCAAGGGCCTGTTTTTTTTCCCCCGGCCTCTTGCATGCATGGATGTGTAGAATTGTATGTTGATGGAATTATGATTTGCCATACACATTTGCTGCATGGATTTTTAGGTGGTGCTGAGCTCAAGATCCTTGTAGAACGCTTACATCTATGTCAAGGATCTGATTTCTTTTCCTCTTGCGTATATTGTGTCGGTTTGCTTTATTTCTTGCAGGGACCACGAGAGTAAAATGCAAGCGGTTCCACTTTCAAGTCAGCATGTGACGCCCTGTCGACCGGCCCGCTTTTTTAGCTAGCTACCATATAGTATTTGATGATAGGCATTGAATGCGAAAGATGTCATAACGCCATAACAGACTGTGTTGAACAGGCATTGAATGCCGAAGATGTCATAACGCCATAACAGACTGTGTTGAAAAGGCATATTTGAATGCCGAAGATGTACATAACGCCATAACAGTGTTGAATAGTTGAATCAACGGGTTCTTGCAGCTGTAAACATTAAAATTATTCAAACATTTAATGAAAAAATCATTATTGTTCGTGCTGTTTTGAACAGCGGTTGTTACTGGCACTGCATGCATGTGTCTGCTGCCAGCATATTGCATTATGGGTGTGTTTTTCAGCGCTGTGTTTTCTCACTTTTCTCACTTTTCTCACGTCCTGTTTTTCTCACTTTTCTCACTTTTCTCACGTCCTGATTTTCTCACTTTTCTCACGTTTCACACCTCCCGTTTTTCTCACTTATCTCATGTCCTGTTTTTTGAGATTTTTCTCACGTTTTTCCCCTTTTTTCACCTTTTTGGGGCAATCTCACCCGGGTGAGAAACGTGTTTTCTCACCCATTCTCACCCCATTCTCACCCTTTTTTCTCACCTTTCTCACCCATTCTCACCCATTTCTCACCCTTTTTCTCACCTTTCTCACCCTTTTTCTCACAATTTCTCACCCATTCTCAAAGCCGAGTTCCTAGTGGATTCGAAGCCGCGTCTTCGCTTCAGAGGAACCGACCTTCGGTCGGTGGGACACGACCCTGTTTAAGTTAACTTCGATAGCTTCCGCGGCCGCTAGAGCGGAATTCCACGGAAATTTTCGTATATAAACGCATTTTACAGTTTTGACTTCTTCGGCCGCCCCCATGGTCTAGGACGACCTGTCGCGGGGTCGATGTTATGAGTCCGCGGCTTCGTGTCTTTCGACCCAGCCGGTCTCCCGCGTTTCTTAGGGGTACGAGGAATCTTTTCTTTCTTAATTTTCGGGGGGCGGGGAGAGCGGGGCGGAGGAGGAGGATTGCGTGGCTTTCGCTTCGTGGCTATGATAGACATCAATTTCTGCCGACACTCGTCCCCGATGCCGGTGTGTGTCGGCGGGAGCTCGCCGTCATACCCATGCACAACCTCGCACGAACCCCACCAGTCTTTCGTGAGTCTTAGCGGAGATCCTGGCCCCGGTCAAATATCGAACGAGTGTCGACACGTTGAGAACGAGCTCTCGCCTGTCAAGCCTGTGCTGGTACGAACTCTTCGAAGGCATTTTCTCCTTAACCTGGATGGGCGGGAGAGCTGGCGAAGACTCGTGGAAAGCGTGGGGGTAAGCCTGCTTCAGATCCATTCGCGTTGTATATAATAGAGCATAGATTATTTTTTCAGGACCAGGTAATGGTCGAAATTCTTTCGATATCGTTTTGAGTCGTCCGGTTCGTCGTTATCGATTGCAAGGAAATCGTGAGGACTGTCTTTCGTCGCGTATTCCCACAACGCGAGGAAATCCTCGGGGCTCGTATGGCCCGCGCTCTCTTCCGCGATCTGTCGCGAGGCTCGCCGGTCCTTCGTACGAAACAATACGAGAAACGAAACATTTGCACGCACTGACCTGGGTACGCCAGCCGACGTGAACGATTGGTTCACGAATACCATGGACGTCAAGAGGTGTCGATGTTTGAACGCGAAACTGGAGACGGGTCCTTTTGAGTCTGAGCGATACAGCTTACTTCCCGCCATGTCATCGACGAGAATTACACTGGACGGAGGACCGTACCGGAACCGCGTCTCGGGTTCTTTGAATTGGAGTCTGTCGAGGGTCAGGTACATGTTGAGGTCCATGTCGTCCTCTGTCTTTCCGCCCTCTAGGTAGTCCCTCTTGAATTTTTCCCATACAGCCATATCGCGCTGGTACTCTTCGTACTCCGATAGGTCTTTCTTGATATCCGCCACCATCATATTAAAGTCGTTGTCTGTGTACGTTTCCATGGACATGGCGGGTGTCGGCAGTAATTTGTACTTCGGCTCTGTGGTCGCGGAACCCAAAATCAGGTACAGCTTGTCAGGGTGGTTTTACCGGATTAGGATACATTTTTTTGTCTAGGATACATTTGATGCACTGTGCAGTTTTCAGATGTGTTTGTGGGGGTTGATTGCGCCTAGCATGCATTTTATTGAAGCAATGAGTTTCCCAAGATATACATTATATAAACTAAGACAATTGACCCATTAACGCAATGAGACATCATCAATGAGACAACATATGCCAATTGAAGGCTGCCCGCAACTTTATTCCAAGTTCATTATTATATGATTCCAAGACCATAACTCTTCCAAGACCGTACATCTTCAAGTTATAGCACTACAGACACCCACGCGGCTTCCGCGGTCATCACGCTCCTCCTCCAAGACAACTCAACCTTACAGGACGTTGGGCCATCATACGTCCGGAATAATTGTGTCACTTATTACATAACCAAACTTTTTGAGGGATCGCCATGGTTGCATGGTTTCAACACATGCGCCCTGCACTCATGTGCATCAAAGGTGTTGCGTAGTGCCAACTCAGTGTCAAAGAACTGATTCAATAATATTTCCCGTATGGCCATGAAGGCCCACATGAGTTAAACATGGCCGAGAGTGATTGCATCATCCTTCTTGGCGACATCGGTCTTGACGACGTCGATGGGGAAGACGGCAGCACCTGCATGTGAACAAAAGAATCCATGAACTGTGGCATCCAAAGGCAACAACATATTAGCATCCCATTGAACACGAAGCCACGCTGACCCGGCCATCCAGCCGCCCACGCAGCCACAGAGCCAGCCAGCCACGCAGTGACGCACCCACCCAGCCACACATCCACGCATCCACGCACCCGGCACCCCCCCCCCCCCAGCCAGCCACGCAGCCACGCAGCCACGCAGCCACGCAGCAGCGCAGCCACGCAGCCACACAGCCACGCACCCTCCTTTCCAGCCACGCAGCCACGCAGCCACGCAGCCACGCAGCCACGCAGCCACGCAGCCACGCAGCAGCGCAGCTACACGCAGCCACACAGCCACGCACCCTCCTTTCCAGCCAAGCAGCCACGCAGCCACGCAGCCACGCAGCCACGCAGCAGCGCAGCCACGCAGCCACACAGCCACGCACCCTCCTTTCCAGCCACGCAGCCACGCAGCCACGCAGCAGCGCAGCCACGCAGCCACACAGCCACGCACCCTCCTTTCCAGCCAAGCAGCCACGCAGCCACGCAGCCACGCAGCCACGCAGCAGCGCAGCCACGCAGCCACACAGCCACGCAGCCACGCAGCCACGCAGCAGCGCAGCCACGCAGCCACGCAGCCACGCAGCAGCGCAGCCACGCAGCCACACAGCCACGCACCCTCCTTTCCAGCCACGCAGCCACGCAGCCACGCAGCCACGCAGCCACGCAGCCACGCAGCCACGCAGCCACGCAGCCACGCAGCCACGCAGCAGCGCAGCCACGCAGCCACACAGCCACGCACCCTCCTTTCCAGCCAAGCAGCCACGCAGCCACGCAGCAGCGCAGCCACGCAGCCACACAGCCACGCACCCTCCTTTCCAGCCACGCAGCCACGCAGCAGCGCAGCCACGCAGCCACGCAGCAGCGCAGCCACGCAGCCACACAGCCACGCAGCCACGCAGCCACGCAGCAGCGCAGCCACGCAGCCACGCAGCCACGCAGCCACGCAGCCACGCAGCAGCGCAGCCACGCAGCCACACAGCCACGCACCCTCCTTTCCAGCCAAGCAGCCACGTAGTCACACAGTCAAACCCCCCTACACCCCCCCCCCACACACACACCCCACCCCACCCACTCAACACTACACGAATGACTCACAAAGAACTGCTGCACCACCGATGATCCCTGCGGGAACTGCTCTGCTGCCGACGGTCCCTGCGAAAACTGCTGCAGTGCCGACAATGCCTGTGGAAACTGCGACATTGCCGACGCTGCCTGCGGGAACTGAAGCGCTGCTGCTGCTGCTGCTGCTGCTGCTGCTGCTGCTGCTGCTGCTGCTGCTGCTGCTGCTGCTGCTGCTGCTGCTGCTGCTGCAGTTGTTGCTGCAGTTGCTGCTGCAGTTGCTGCTGCAGTTGCTGCTGCAGTTGCTGCTGCTGCTGCTGCTGCTGCTGCTGCTGCTCCAGCTGGACCACTTGTTTCTGCACCTCTTGACGCAGCTGCAAACCAAGCTCTTCAACCTTCTTGCTTTGGTTCTCCATAGCTCGTTGCATCTCTCTCATCGTCTGTTCCACGCCCACCAGTACGGGGGTCGGCGGCGGCAGCGGCTGGGTACGCTCTGGCTGGGTGCGCTCTGGCTGCCGTGCAGGACCTTGCCACATCGGCCGGCGCATTGGTGGTTTGCACCGGCCAAAAAATCTACTTTCATGGCACCAGATTTCTTTCCTAGCACCCATTTTCTACAATCGTCCCCGGCATAACACAAATCAATCAATTCGTCCATGTCATCGCTTCGGCTATCAGCATCGGGCATAGTTCCCGTGGCTAGTGCCCATCATTCTTTCCACCTTGAGCGGGGCGAAGTCACGAATTCAAGCGCGAAGTGCATTTGAATCAAGCGGGAACTGGGTGACACTGCTTGAAGACGTGCAGCTCCAAGGCATGCAAATGATGCAATGTATGAAAGATACGATACGCAAAGTTCAGGTGTTCAGGTGAAGCCGTGAAGACGTGGTGAAGACAGGTGAAGACGCGGTGAAGACGTGAAGACGTGAAGACGTGAAGACGTGAAGACGTGAAGACACGATACGGCAAGTTCAGGTGAAGTTCAGGTGTTCAGGTGAAGCCGTGAAGACGTGAAGCCGTGAAGCCGTGAAGACGTGGTGAAGACAGGTGAAGACGCGGTGAAGACGTGAAGACGTGAAGACGTGAAGACGTGAAGACGTGAAGACACGATACGGCAAGTTCAGGTGAAGTTCAGGTGTTCAGGTGAAGCCGTGAAGACGTGAAGCCGTGAAGCCGTGAAGACGTGGTGAAGACAGGTGAAGACGCGGTGAAGACGTGAAGACGTGAAGACGTGAAGACGTGAAGACGTGAAGACACGATACGGCAAGTTCAGGTGAAGTTCAGGTGTTCAGGTGAAGCCGTGAAGACGTGAAGACGCGAAGCCGTGAAGACGTGGTGAAGACAGGTGAAGACGCGGTGAAGACGTGAAGACGTGAAGACGTGAAGACGTGAAGACGTGAAGACACGATACGGCAAGTTCAGGTGAAGTTCAGGTGTTCAGGTGAAGCCGTGAAGACGTGAAGCCGTGAAGCCGTGAAGACGTGGTGAAGACAGGTGAAGACGCGGTGAAGACGTGAAGACGTGAAGACGTGAAGACGTGAAGACACGATACGGCAAGTTCAGGTGAAGTTCAGGTGTTCAGGTGAAGCCGTGAAGACGTGAAGACGCGAAGACGTGAAGACGTGGTGAAGACAGGTGAAGACGCGGTGAAGACGTGAAGACGTGAAGACGTGAAGACGTGAAGACGTGAAGACACGATACGGCAAGTTCAGGTGAAGTTCAGGTGTTCAGGTGAAGCCGTGAAGACGTGAAGCCGTGAAGCCGTGAAGACGTGGTGAAGACAGGTGAAGACGCGGTGAAGACGTGAAGACGTGAAGACGTGAAGACGTGAAGACACGATACGGCAAGTTCAGGTGAAGTTCAGGTGTTCAGGTGAAGCCGTGAAGACGTGAAGACGCGAAGACGTGAAGACGTGGTGAAGACAGGTGAAGACGCGGTGAAGACGTGAAGACGTGAAGACGTGCATGCAAGGTATCAAAGATACGATACGCCGCAAGTTCAGGTGAAGTCGTGAAGACGTGAAGACGTGAAGACGTGAAGACGTGAAGACGTGAAGACGTGAAGACGTGAAGACCAGGACTGACACGTGAAGACTGGGACGTGAAGGCAAGTTGCAGCACTCGGCCGCTGCAGTCGCACGCAGGTAGAAACGAGTATTGCTGCTTGAATCTGTCAAGACCCCATCGAATGTAAAACAGGTTTTTCGTAAAGAAATCCGATTTGTGGGCGGGCTTTACATATTGCTTCTGTCCAAGCACTACCGGATGTAAAACAGTATACTTCTTGAAGAAATAAGTTGGGGCTTTGTTGGGCGTCACATTTGACCGGTGGGCGGAGTTTCCTGCTTCTGTGAAGGCGCCATCGAATGTAGATCAGTAGATTTTCTAAAGAAATCTGAGTTGTGGGCGGGGCCTTTATTGCTTGTGTCCATCCACCACCGGATGTAGAACAGTAGACTTATTGAAGGTGAATCACGATACAACAGCTGTAGTTGACAACATCATGACCGGCACATCTTTCCCCCACCGCTGCTCAACCCGGTCCCCCCCAAACTCCTCCACACTTGCCCACCTTTCCACCCTCCTCCACGGCCCGTTGTGTTTGCAGGCGTCGGCACAAAGGGAGGAGGCCGTGCGAGCCGGGAAACTCACGGTATGGTTTGATTTCTAGTTTTGTATTAGGACCCTAGGGTAGCTATGTTATATAGGCATGTCTGACAGCATAGCTCACCATTTCATTACCATGGGATGCTGAGCATACCATTTCCAGAGAGGTAAGTCAGTCACTCTTCGCAGTTGACAAGTCAGAGAAAGCAATCAAGTGCAGCGTTCACAACTCTTGCCGCTCGTAACCTTTTGTCTGCCCTGTTTGGCAGCTCCCTGTCTTTGCTTTCTCTCGTATTTCTTTCTTTTGTCTCTTTTCTACATCTTTCTTTGCTAATTCTTGAATATATGATGCTATTGTAGCATCCTTCTAGCGCGGATCGCTCTTAATATCCTTCTCGCGCACGTTTCCTCGCTTTTTCTCATGTAAGAGCGTCTTCCCTGCCCATGCAGCGTGTACCTGGTGTGTGTGGCTCTGCCTTGCCAATCACAACTGACCGACATGCTGGTCAGGCACTGCAGGTCGTTGCCCTTGCGTGTGTGAACCTGCTGTTTTGGCTGTTCCCATGGCCGCTGCGTGTGTCCGTGAATGATACCATGGGAGGGAGACTTCTCCCATGGGTCCCCTTCGCTGACACTCGTGATGTAGGTTCGCGTCGACTTGTTTCTCTCACTGTGCCCATATTGGCCTCGCACGGCTTTGTCTCTCATTCCTTGTTTGCATGCGGCGGCGTGTAGACCATCATCTTCATCCGAGACCGCAACAGCAAGGGCCAGGAGGTGAGTAATTGCTGAGGGCATGGCTCCTATCCCTTGATGAGTCTAGCGCCATGTACCACCCTCTATGCCTGCATATAGGTGACGCATTGAAAATGCAAGCATCTTACTAGAAGTAGCACGGGCCTCCGAGGTGAGATTCTGCGCAGGCCTCATGATCCCAATGGACCTGCGAAGCGCATGGCGCGCATGGGCGGCCGGCCGGCGCAGCTGGCATGCGGCGGGGCGGGGCTGTCGACGGGCGGCGGGGCAGGGCCGTCGGCGCGCGGGGGGCCAGCGGCGCTGCCGGTGCGCGCGGGCGGCGGGCCGGCGCACCTGGCATGCGGCGGGGCAGGGCTGTCGACGGGCGGCGGGGCGGGGCAGTCGACGGGCGGCGGGGCAGGGCCAGCGGCGCTGCCGGCGCGCGTGGGCAGCGGGCCGGCGCAGCTGGCATGCGGCGGGGCGGGGCTGTCGACGGGCGTCGGGGCAGGGCTGTCGACGGGCGGCGGGGCAGGGCCGTCGGCGCGCGGGGGGCCAGCGGCGCTGCCGGCGCGCGCGGGCGGCGGGCCGGCGCACCTGGCATGCGGTGGGTCGGGGCTGTCGACGGGCGGCGGGGCGGGGCAGTCGACGGGCGGCGGGGCAGGGCCGTCAGCGCGCGGGGGGCCAGCGGCGCTGCCGGCGCGCGTGGGCGGCGGGCCGGCGCAGCTGGCATGCGGCGGGGCGGGGCAGTCGACAGGCGGCGGGGCGGGGCAGCCGGTGCGCGGCGGGGCGGCGCCGTCGGCGGGCGGCGAGGTGGCGCAGCCAGCGCGCAGCGAGGTGGCAGCGGCGGCGCAGCCTGCATGCGGCGGGGCAGGGCTGTCGACGGGCGGCGGGGCGGGGCAGTCGACGGGCGGCGGGGCAGGGCCGTCGGCGCGCGGGGGGCCAGCGGCGCTGCCGGCGCGCATGGGCGGCGGGCCGGCGCAGCTGGCATGCGGCGGGGCGGGGCTGTCAACGGGCGGCGGGGCAGGGCCGTCGGCGCGCGGGGGGCCAACGGCGCTGCCGGCGCGCGTGGGCGGCGGGCCGGCGCAGCTGGCATGCGGCGGGGCGGGGCAGCCTGTCGACGGGCTACGGGGCGGGGCAGCCGGCGCGCGGCGGGCCGGCGGCGCAGCCGGCGGGCGGCGGAGCGGCGGAGCGGCGGAGCGGCACAGCCGGTGCCTGAAAAACGCGGTCGCTCAATGAAGGTGCACCACGCCGTCTTCTTCCAGGTACAGGGCAACACAGAGACCTGGTTGTCCTACCGGACCACGGAGTCCCAAAAGACGCCGTGGCAGCCCGCGGGGACTCGACAGGAAGGCGCGCCACGGTGCGGGAAGGCGATGACACAGCCATACAGGTTTGATGCGGAGGGGCGGCCGCTGTTTGGCGTCCGACTTGTGGATCCAGACCGCATTCCGATGTTGCAGGACACCCCAGCCTTCGCACCATTGAACATGGAGTTTCTGGGGAAGGAGCTGGAGTCGATCAAAACAAGGGTCGAGAAGTTGCCCCATGGCATCTGGCAGTGGTACTTTCCGCCCGACACCATCAAGCCAAACAAGGCCTTTTTTCGCAAGTCAAGTCCCACATGCCCCTGAGGAGGTGCCTGAGGAGTGGCGCCCTTTGCCGTGGCCATCTCGCGCGGACATCTCCGCCCTGCGTGAGCACGATGCAGCGCCTGAACCACCACCGACGCAAGAAGAGCACTTCATGGCGTTGGTCGACGCAGAGGCGGTGCGCGTCACCCCGCTGGTAGACCGAGTTCGTCATGATGGCCACACACAGCAGGAATGGGCGGCAGAAGACAGGGCCATGGCAGCCAAGGTCGCTTACTTGAAGCGCATGCAAGGCGTTGAGAAAGGCTCCGCTGTTCTATACTGGCACCCTTCAGCTGGTATTCTCTGCAACTCGAAGCTCACGTGGACTCCAGTCCTCGTTGGCATCATCAAGGAGGTGGTTGCGAAGGAGGATGGCGGCCAACCTTCTATTGAGCTCTTTGTATACCGCGCTAAGCATTTGCATGACACGTGGCACCCGTGGAATACAGACATTGCGCAATGGCCCCATCCGCCAACCACTGCGGCGCACACGGTGATCATCACCGCCTCAGACCTCGTCTTGACACAAGTGGTGGGCAAGCGAGGTCAGCCGCCCCATGGAGTCTCCTTGGGTGCGAACGAAAAGCTCACCAAGGAGTGCCTAAAGGCGCTGAAGGAGGTGCCCTATGACGCGGAACACCCGGTCGTGAAGTGGCAAGATGCTGAATGCTCGAAGGGCATCGTCGGCATGGCGAAGGCATGCTGGGAAGGCGTAACGCTGCAGGTCAAGAGTGGCAGCCGCAACCTCGTAGGGCAAGTCGTGTGTCATTGGGCGTCGGAGCGTGTGACATCCGCGGACGGTCGCACCGAAAGCCGGGACGGCAGGTACCATGGTCGTGTCGCTGTTGTCGACACGCAAAACGACATGGTAGCCATGTACTGGGGTGCCCGTTGGGAGGAGGACGCGGTTTCTTGCGTGCCTCTCCACGAGCTGGAGGCACAGATCTGCGGGTGCCCCGGTGTGGTCGTCCCTGCGTTGCAAGCGCCGGATATCACCCTGGCCGAGGCTCGATTGCGCGAGATGGTTCCACCCAGCGACGTTGTGGCGGAGAACAACAACGCAGGCGCCTCCCGGCGTCGGAAGCGAGCGCTCATCCTTGCCGATGACGATGACGACGACGACGACTGCTGAAGCGCAAGCAGCGTTGTTGTCATTGAGCTGCTCATGTGCTGCTGCTGCTGCTGTGCTGCCATGCTATTGCTGCTGCATTGCTGCCGTACTGCTGCTGTGCTATTGTGCTGATGTGTTGCTGCATTGCTGCCGTGCCGCTGATGTATTGCTGTCGTGCTGCTGTGTTGATGCACTGCTGCATTGCTGCCGTGCTGCTGAGCTAGTACTGCCTATTAGTGAATTTCCTATCAATGGACTATAGTCCACTGATAGGAAATTCAGGAATCGGCATACTAAGTTGCTGCTGCGCTGACTTGTGCTCCTGCTATGCGGCCGTGTTGATGTGCTACAGTTGTGCTGCTGCTGTGCTACGGTCATGCTGCTGCTGTGTTGCTGGGCTGATGTGTTGTTGCATTGATGTAGTGGCTATTGTTCCGCTACTACAATTTGCTACTGATGCCGCTGCTGGTGCTTTTTTGCATGTCAGTGCCCGCTATGTTCACACCACTGTTGCCGCGGTTGGTATCGCGTGATTTCCACCGGTTGTGCGTTGACATGTGTTACTCATGCATTTGCCCCTATATTTGGTAGCACGCGGTTTCGCGTTAGTTAGGTGCAGACAGCTGCATGTAGACAAACATCTTGTTTAAGTCGGTCAATTAACTGTTCTTGACGCATCATGGTCCAAGTCGACCGACCTGTAGGGACCAGTAGAGCAATTGTCTAGGAGAAAGAGCGTGATCGCTGCAGAAGCCGCGTGGCAGCCGTGGCTGTACCTGTAGTACGACCTGCATATATATGGATACTGTATTTGGATACTGGGTTGTTTATCAATTCTGGTTTTAATTTATTTAGTGTACCTGGTGTTGGCATGCCAACTCAGTGCTAAACTACTTTATGCACAATGATGCAACTTGATGCTATAGTGACGTGCCACGATGTAACTTTATTAACTTCACCATTAGTCATGGGGTCAATAGGATTGCTCATTATGCCATGTTAACATGAACCATGGGTTACGTAATAGTGAAAACAGTAATCATGATGCTCCACTTGAAGTCTCCAACATGGTCATGTTTGGAATTTTATTGATCATATTCACAATATATGAAAAGAGACAACAAACGTGGAAGCATGGCACGCCGAGGCCGATAATATATGTGTGAAATATGAAAAGAGACAACATCTTTGGCAAGCATGATCATATTATGCTTGCCAAACATATTAATGATATCGACCATGTCCAGAAACCATGTTTGCCAATGGTGCATTTAGGATACATTTGAAGCCGTGCAAATGTATCCTAATCCGGTAAAACCACCCTCAAATGAATGGGCATCAAAATAAGCCTTCAGCAAGTTTACGGCCGCGGTGCTTTTGCCTGTCCCGCGCATTCCGACGAAACTGGCAATAAAATGAAGCCTCGGTGCATTGGCTGGGACCTGGCGAGCTTTCGCGTACTTGACTTTAAGGTCTCTATTCGCTAAAGGAGTCTCGATATGAATGCTTTGAATAACCGTCATTTATTATAATAGGATAGATTTTAATCGTCGTTTAGGCTAGCCAGTAGTTGCGCGCGAATGGCCATCATCTTCTGCTCGTACGGCGTAGTTGTCCGCACGTCCGGCAGCGGATTCGCGCCCCGTTGACGCTCCTCTTCCTCGACCTCGGCCTTCGGCTTTCTCCCGCGACGTGGGCGAGGCGTGTCCGAGGGAGTTGCCGCGACTTCCTCTGCGGCGAGGAGTCGCTCAATCCGGTATTTGTTCTTCTTCTCTTCCAGTTCGAGTTCGACCAAACGCTGCCTCTGGATTTCGAGTTCCTTCTCCAATACCTTTCGCTTGGTAATCTCCGCTTCTCGCTCCTCCTGCCTTTTCTTCGCTCGCTCCTCGTTCCGTTTCTGCATGTACGGCCGCATCTTCTCGCGGAGTGCCGCACGCTGTTCTTCCGTGAGCCGCTTTCCTTTCGGACCCTTTGGATGCGGCGGAATAAACACGGTATTGGGAGTATCCTGGGATGGCGCGGTATCTTCCTCGATATCGACGGAGGTCTTGGGCGAATCCGGAGCTTCGGGAACCTGGTCCATGGGGGGCTATACATTATATGTGAGATAATGTTTATGAGAAGATGGTCGTTATAACTGGCTCGAACGCGTCCGGCTTCAATATCGCGACAGGATTGGTGGAAGACGGGGTAGACGAGCGAATCACAGACGTCGAGAGCGACGTGCAAGCTCTCCAGCTCGCGGTCCATCCGTTCGACAGGCACGTCACGATCAACGGGGTACGATACATGTACCCTGGGGCGCCGACGAGATTGCGTTTGGGGGACAATCATTCCGACTGGTCGGTGACCAACCATGGCGCTTCTAGTGGCATGCTCGAAGTCGACGGCGGAATAACCGCTGGTTGGATCCGGATCTCGTCCTTGTGGCTGCTGGATCATGCAGTATGCGAACATGTCCGAGATTGTAGCGGATCGTATTCTGACGCGTGATCAGATCGATTTTCTGTTCGATCGACACGACGTCGGGTATACGACCGCGACGTTCATGTTACAATATGAAGACGGCACACTTTCCGCGCCAGGAACCACGTTCACAGTATCGAACAACCAAGACATTCGGATTCGGCTCCCCTACACGGTCACCGGAGGCAGTAGCAGCGGAAAAAGCGTTTACAGTGTCCAGGTCCTCGGCGCGCTCGACCCCATCGATACTAGCCAGACGGTAGACGGTCCTTACATCGACGACATCCATTTTGGAAGCACGGGTCACGCCTATTTCGGCAAACTGATGAGCTACGAGCAAATCGGGTTCGCGACTACGAGAGACCTGAACAGGCTGCAGCGGATGCCCTACAGTATTCACATCACGCGCACGTACTCCCCGTTAACGGCCTGGGACATCGGGCGGATCGACCAGCCGACCGCGAGTTATTGGAGAACGACCGCGCCTTACCAGACGTGGGTCGTCGTCGGCGATGGTGGCGTGCCTCCTCTCACGCTATAGGAATCAAGAACACAACGCCGTGGGCTTATCAACGGAAACTGCCCATCTCGTGGAAGGTTGACAATGTCGCTTTAACCGACGCCGCGGGTAGTTTCCAGCTCGACGTGGACGGGGGACTGCGCGGAGAGGACGCGGTCACGTGCGCATTGACGCCGGCGGATCACGGGAAGCTCGCGTCGGCCGATGTGACGATCTATAACGACGCGACGATGACGACGTCCACTACCCAGCGAAAAATGGCTGTCGTGGGCGTGGTGAAGACAGACCCGCTCATCCCGGCGATTCGAACACCCAGCCATTACTTCACGACGACGAGACCGGCGAGGATCGGCGTGCATATGTACGCAGACCATTCCACTGGATGGGGCGACGGCACGCAGACGCCCGCAAATTATGAGATTGTCGCGGACGGGTCCGTGATTGGATCTGTAACTGGCGCAGGGCTTTTAGACTATCTTCTGCCACACTCGTCGCAGGAGACGGTCCAAATCACGCCTCGCTTCTCGTGTCCCCGAGACGCCCCGAACCTGACCGGAGAGACCGTGACCGTAAGCGGACCGCCCACGACGTTCCATAGTCTCTTAAACTTCTCGCGAGATCCCGCGACGACACTGCAGCCGACGCATGACAAGTACGAGTTCACGCCCGATCCCGCGAGTTTTTACGGGCTGGCCACGAACGACGTCACGCCTCCCGAGAAATGCGTCGTGTTCGCTGACCAGGAAATCGATGGTCCGTTTGTCCTGTGTTTCGAAGTATTCATCCCGTCCGGCACCGCATTCGTCTCACTCTCGGATCACAACGACATAACGGGAAAGTACCACCCAGCTTTCACGGACGGGCACAACTGCTGGAGGAACCAAGGAGCAGCCAACAACTGGTGGTCGGTTTGTGGGGTCAATATCGACAAGACGAACGGGAAGATCGGGCTATATCAAAACCGGAAGGTCGCCGCTGAGTATACACTCGACGCGACATGGGCAAGTAAGACGTACTTTTGGATAGCGTTTAGGAGACGGTCCGATGGTTTAATTGATCGATACATCTCCTGTTCCCCCCCAACTGGTCTGAGCAGTATGACTAAGCTAGCGAATTCCGTGACAGGCATTTTCACAGCCTCTCCGACTGGGGTCATAGCTCCATATGCTCCTGGTCAGGTGAGGTTGGTCTTTCACCTAGACAGCGCCCAACAGACGATCATCAACGCGTGTGAGGTGATCGACAATACGAACAATGTCGAGTTTGCGTCCATCACTACGACGAACCCAACCGGTCTTTACTCGACGTCCGGGGACACGATACGTCTAACGCACCGCGGAACTACTGGGTTATTTAGTTCTATCATGGGTCGTTACGCACTCTCTGCACCCGTCCCAGGCGAGCCGAACCTATACTATCGAACCCTTACACTCTCAAAAAGCAACATTGTCCATGCCGTTGTCAAGTTGCCGTCATACGACTATGGGAACGTTCCGATGACGTACCAAGTTTCCGTATATGGGATACTACCAGATCTCCCATATATCAACAAATTCACAGTGAAGCTTGATTACGACTACCCGTCGCTAAATGCTACCAATACACCAAACACTGCTATACTCGGTCAGGACTGGGTAGGAGGAACAGTTATCACCTATGCATCAGGTGATTTTTCAGGGTATAAATTTGTCTACATGCAGTGCCAGCGAACCACGCCTTTCAAACCGTCTAATGGCGGCCTCACACATTTATTCACGGCTACATTCGTCCCGAAAAGCGGCTTTAACCCCGATATCCCCTTGATATGGTTGGACCTGTCAAAGGCAGAATTTTACGGCGAAGGGGATATAAATCCAGCATATACGTCGAATTTTGACGAGGCCGTATACACAGATGAGCGAGAGGTTCATAGAATCCCATTCACGATTAGAGGGATGCGAACGGTGGCCTACGACTACATGCAACCAGATCTCTGGGAACTGGGCCCGAGCGGTGTCGCGAGCTTCCGTGACGAAACGGGGGCTGTCATACCGTCGCCGACAACGCTCGCGTCCTTCTATTTCCGGGTCCAATTCACGCAAGGCGCGCCGGCTCTCCTGGACATCGGCCATCCCCACAGACTCTTGTCGGGGGCGGTTGGTCTCGTGTATGGCCCGGGCACGGCTGGTAGGCTGATAATCGGACCGTCCTGGAGAGTCGCTCCCGGTTTCGATGAATCCGACGGAGTCTACGAAATCCTGTTGGTGGTGGACAAGCCACTCGGTTCAGGTAGCGCCGTGGTGTACCTATACCCGCCCGCGAATTGCAGGTCAAAATCCGGGGTGGACGCAAGCGGCGAGGTATTCGCGCTTATTCAGTGGACCGTTTAAAAATCTCGTCGCTACATTATAACGCATACAATGCCTCGGAAGATCGCTAGACGACCCGCCAAGAAATCTTCCAAAGCCCAGCGCAAGTCACGCGCGCCTCCGAAGAAGGCCGCGATGACCGCATTGACGAACTTGATCGTCATCCATTCGCCTCACGTGACCCGTCCCGCGAAGAAGGGAAAAGTTGCCGAGGTTCGCGGATTTAAGGACGCCATGTTGTTGGCGGCTCTCGCCGCGAACTCTCGCCCTGTCGTGTACCCACCACTGTCCGCCTACGACCAAAAACCGGTCTCCGTTCCGGCTCCAGAACCGGTTGCTGCCCTCGGCGCCGGGTCGGACGAACCTCTCCGGCCGCGTCGAGATCGTGGGGTCCGCGCCTCCGCCAGCTGCTAGAGAGCCCATCGCGAGGACGCCGCCTCGTCCCAGAGTGCGAGTCGCCAACGTGACTGACAGAGTCAACTGCACGGTCCCGGGCTGCAAGAATACATTTGTCAACGATCGGAGGATGAATATCCATTTGAGAGACAAACATCACGTGACAGAAGGTGTTCCTGTGGGCGATAAAGGGGCTGGTCCGAGCTCGCGGATAAATTTCTAAACAGATCATAACGATTTCGGTGCGAATGGAACTGTCAGATGCCGAGATGCTACAAATTGCCCAGTGGATGATTTTGTACCCCGACATCCCTCGCGAGTTCCTAGAGTCTGCGATGTTTTATTGCCGGAGTAAGCCGCTGACCGGGAAGGAGAGGCGACAGCTTAAACGTAGCGCGCGAGGTCTTGCGGGTGGCGAGGGGAAGGTCGTGGTCCACGGCAGGAACGATATAAAATCCGAGCTTATAACAGAGAATGAGGGATCACGTACAGGAGTGCCGGACGCTGACCCTAAGGACCGAGAACAGGACAAGGGGCAGTCTTCATGACCCGACATGGGACATCCCGGCAGGGTTGTTGGAGCTAGGACTACCACGATGTGGGGTTGACCCTTCTTACGATCCCGTTCGAGCAAACGCATATCAACCGAAACAACTGCTCGTTCGAGGTAGTGATGCAGACCGCCCACGCCGTCTCGCTTCCACTTGGATCGTGGACGACGATCGAGAACAGACACAATATCGAAACAGTCTTGCAGACCATCGACAGCTCGTTCGCGGTCACGTACGACCGCGCGAACAGTCTGTACACGTTCGCGGCTAGTTCGCCGTTCCAGCTACAAGTCGGCGAGTCGGTCGGGCGTGTCCTGGGACTCATCCCCGGCGTTCATGCGTCCAATGACCAGCACGTGATCGTGAGCAACCGACCCGCTACGAACGGACGCCTGAGAGCCGTCTACGTGTACGCCGACATCGTGCGAGGGAACGTGGTGTCCGCGACTCACGGGGCTGTCTACGGGGGCTTGTTGGCATGTTGTCCCAATCTCAGTAAATTCCTAGAACCGATTGTGTGGCAGGCGCAGACTCCGCTATGGCAGCACATGCGCGATTCCCCGCGCGGGATCAGTCTCCGCCTGCTGGACGAGGACGACGCGCCGGTTCAGCTTTATAGTGACTGGGTCGTTCAGCTCAGTTTCCGGATATCGCCCCAAAAAGCGATGGGCGTCGAATCGCGAAAGACCGCGAGCGTTCTGCGGTACATGGCCGGGTTGGTCAGTACGCCGTACGGAGCCGCAAAAATACGGGAAAACGTACACTGAAGGCCTCCGCCGTATATACGCGTACTTTACTTCAGAATACGCGGTTTGGACTTAGAATTTTTCGGGGGTACCAGCGGGCAGCGGGCACTGGCGCGGTGCCCAGGTTCTGGGCGCGGCGCGTTCACTGCACATTTGAGATTTTTACTACTAGAAGTATAGATGCGTACAGTTCTTTCCATAAAGCGCAAGCCTTGCAAAATCTTGGGCCGGTAGGAGACAGCTAGGTGTTACGCCGCAAGCCTCGGCCGCCACCTCTACCTCTACCTGTCCTGATACTACCTAAACTAGTGAGGCTGCTTCTATTTACACCCCTAGCGAAAGACGACCGAGACGAACCAGATCTCAATGCATTTACATATGTACTACTGTAATACGCCATAGGCCATTTAATCAAACCCGTTTACTCCAGGAAAAGAGGAAGGAAACACAACTAAACTGCCGTGACCCAAGCTAATATGTGCTAATTCATTTAACACACGCCGAGTGACCACACAAGGAGTGGAACGTGCATAAATGGTCACCAACGGTCCAACAGGCTCGGGCCGACCTGGCCCTCGCCTGCAGAAACACAGAAACACAAGCAGGTGCACAGATGCACGCCTGTCCACTACATTCTACAAAAGGATAAGGACCACTAATATAGTACGCGGCGCGGCGCCCAAAGGCACCCACTATACCACAGTACTGTTACGGGGACAATCATGTCCAAACTAGAACTGCACGTAACCTAGGAACAACCGAGGCCAAGGACCTAATTTACGTCCGTAACTACAACGAATTGTTACGCGACGTAACACCTCCCCCCCCACAAAAGGTAGGGAGCCCTCTCCCTACGCAGAGAGGAGGGAACCAGAGGGGTAGGAAAATAATCCTAACGCACCCAGCACACACCAACACAATCGATAGACCATCCCAGATACAAAGCACCAATAGTTCACACGGTCTCCACCACCACGCCGGGTGGTGTAGGGTTAGCCAGCACCAAGCCTGGTGGTAGGTTCCCCTAACTGCCTGGAACGGAGTCCTGGCCGGGGGGGACGGCACTGGGCAGGACACACAGAGTAAACACATCAGCGCTAAGGACCAAGAACAGCCAACCAACTGGCCAGAATATGAGGGCGACTCTACATACCGGAGGGACAACACCCTCAGGTCGGGCCTAAGGCCCTCTATCTAGTGGCCATCCGTCTGGTAAGTGCCACGAGAGGCCAGCAGGACCTCCAGGTAGGCCTGGTAGTGAGCCACATCCTCAACATTGTCATGCCTATCTACAGTGAGGAAAACATCGGCCCACACGCCGTCAGGAAAGAGGCCCAGGAAGGCCCAGTAATACCTATGCTGCGTGAGGACGACCTGGCCACGGGCCCAGTCCAGAAAGCCACAGGCAAAGAGGCGAAGGAAAGGCTCTACCGCGATCAGGCAAAGGGCCCGCAGGAGGAGGCAATGATACCGAATCCGAGGGCGCATACCCGTCGGGAAGAACAGGTCCACCAGGGGCTCCACGTTGGACGGCCACAACCGGATGTGCCGAACCTCGCGGGAGCGCCACCGACGAACACACTGTCGCGACCCGAATGTCTCTAGGTAGTCGCTGGCACGAGGAGGAGGGTGACCGCGGGAGTCTAGACCCTGGCCCGGGATAGGCGCCGGGCGGCGGGCATCCCACTCAAGGATGGGCTGGAGGACCGTAGTGTACGCCGCACCCGGCACCGCAGGAAACTCTACTGTAAGGGCATCCGAAGCCATAATGCCCAGAGGGGGAGGGTAAGCCCACTGAAACCCACCGTAGGTGTCCAAGTCGTTGTGGCGCCTCGCCCAGCGATACAGGACGCGCCGGACCAGGATCTCACCCTCGAACACCGGATCAGCTAAAATAACCATGTCGAACGGAGGCCGATCAGTCTCAATGGGTAGGCCACGATCCCGGGGCGCCCGACACACCTGGGAGAACCCATAGGACATGGGAGAGATGGCAAGCTCAGCAGAGGCGCGCGGCAGGTCACACTGTCGGCAGGCGAGTGCGGACATACCATACCCCGGAATGGGCGTGTCACGCGACTCCGGCGTCGCGTGCACCACAGAAGGAGCCCTGTCCCGATCACCCTGGGACAACTCCCTGAGGGAATCGGCAGCGCGGGTGGCGCGAGGATCCTGACCGGTGGACCGAACAACCGCGGCCAAAGACCGCGAGGCCGAAGGAGGAGGGACCGGAGCAGGGGCTGACGCAGGGGCAGGAGCCGACACCGACGCAGGGGGCACTGGTAAAACAGGAGGTCGCGCCGGACCTGAAGCCAGAGAGGGCCGTGACGGACCCACCAACGACGCAGGCGCGCCGGTCTCCGTTGCCGGTGCACCCTCAGGCCACATGTTGAAAATGGGGCCCGTAGGGACAGGCAGTCCTGCATAAGATTGACTACCATCCAGGCCCCAGTCAGGAACCGGAATCCTCTGCGGAGGACCACCCTCCCAAAGTCTGGGAAGCCCGCTAGTATCGCCAAAGAAACCCCGCGACGTCTGCGCCTGAGCGGGAGGAGGCTCGGAAGCAGCGACGGAGGGCGAGCTAACAGGGGCAGGAGACTCCCGCGTAGGCGCAGGTAGAGCGGTAACAGGCGCAGAGGCAGCAGGAGTCGCAGGAGCCGCCGGAACCACAGCGACCGCGGGCGCAGGCGGGGGCGCGGGCGAAGCCGTAGTCGCCGGGGCGACAGAAGGGGTAGGGGGCGCGGATCCAGCCGGCGTGGCCGGGACCTGCGCCTGGGCCGCAAGGAAGGCCCCAAACGCCGTGGTCAAAGACTGGATCTGAGCCTGCATAGCCGAGACCGTCGCCGAAAGAGGATCAGGCAAACCCGAAGGGGTAGGCTCCACTGCGACATCCCGGGTCGACCGAGGGGACGACGGGACCGGAGAGGGAGGGACAGACACCGAGGAGGCGGACGCAGCGCTCGAGGCAGAATAATCTGGAGTATAATGTACCTCGGCTGGGGCGCCCGAAGGGGTAGGACCACTAACCGCTAGTCCCGCCGACTGATCAGCTATCTCCATGAACTCTACGGCCCGTAAAAGGTCGCAGGGGTTCTCGTCTACCTCAGCATCACCCTCAGCTGGAAGCCACGGGAACACCTCCCGTAGGCAGGTACGGCCCACAGGAGTGGAGAGGTAGGAGAACACACGGCAACACCGGAGAACCGCATCTATCTGCCCCAAGGCGGGACAGCTGGAACCACACCCCAACAAACAGTGTCCGGCATCATCGAAACCGTGCAGGACAAGCTGGTGCGGCTCATCAGGGGAAGGACCATACCACGTGACCCCGAAGAGGGCCGCCCTGACTAAGCTCGCATGTTGGGCCTGAAGGGCCGGCTGCACAACGCCACCCCGGTAACATGATCGCGACACCCAACGGCCCGGAAGGGCCTCGAAATACAGCTCAGGGTCCGGTAGGGGCAGGGACGGCAGCGGGCTCTCAGCCGGAGGGGTAGGCTCTGTCATGACGGCTGCGGAGGGGAGGGGACAACCAACCACCCGTCGACAGCAGACATAACATAAGAGAGGAGAAGGCCTACGACTAGAGCTTGTGCAGGGTTTTATATTCCTGCAGCAGGCGACTACACCCATCTAGCTCACTCTCCGTATACCAAACCTTATCTACTTCACTACGAGCATACATCCACTTCACTTTATACTGACGCTGGGTACCGCGGCCCTTTTTGATATCTCGATGGGCCACGATGCTTTCTACTTCGTCTTCTACTTCCCCAGTGTCAGGATTATGCTCTAAAGGGGCAGGCGCTAACTCCCTGCCAGCGAACGTACTAGGGTGGTACAGTTTAAGCTGGCTCCTATGGAAGGTGTTTGAATGCGTTTGCCAAGAGGTAGGGATATCGACCTTATACAAGAAATTTCCTACCCTAGACAACACATGGAAGGGTCCTAAGAAGGCAGGCCTAAGTTTGACCTTCAGTTCTGCTTCAAACTTATGAGCAAAACGGCCAACACGGGGGCCTTCTACTAATACTAGATCTCCTACTTCTATCTCAGGTGCTCGTCTATCTAAGGAGGCACGCAACCTAGCAAGGTACTTAGCCTGAGCTTTTTGATACCCTGAGATCGCGTGGTCATGAGCAGTTTTCATTCTATCTAGTAAGGACTGTACACCTTCTACAGTATCTCGGGACACATCATCCTTGTCCCGTAGAGAGTTATTATAAATAGTGACGGAACCTTTTTGCCACTTGGGCAATTAGGTCCGTCACTATTTATCCGGCGAAAACCACTCGCCGGCATCTATTCCGCGTTAAGTTCACGTGAACGTGGCGCGGAATTGATGCCGGCGAGTGGTTTTCGCCGGATAAATAGTGACGGACCTAATTGCCCAAGTGGCAAAAAGGTTCCGTCACTATTTATAATAACTAAAACGTCGTAGTGTGGGGGCCGATATCTATCGTACCGCTGATGCCTACTGCAGTACCGAATCTCGCCTTAACGATATTCCAACCGGGCATATTTTCCCTTCTGGCACTTTCGTTTGGCCTTCTGGTATCAATTCCTTCCGGTATTCGGAAATACCCGTGTCACCACAGGGATTCGAACCCCCGACTTACGAGGTCTTAGTTATTATAAATAGTGACGGAACCTTTTTGCCACTTGGGCAATTAGGTCCGTCACTATTTATCCGGCGAAAACCACTCGCCGGCATCAATTCCGCGCCACGTTCACGTGAACTTAACGCGGAATTGATACCGGCGAGTGGTTTTCGCCGGATAAATAGTGACGGACCTAATTGCCAAGTGGCAAAAAGGTTCCGTCACTATTTATAATAACTAAGACCTCGTAAGTCGGGGGTTCGAATCCCTGTGGTGACACGGGTATTTCCGGATACCGGAAGGATTTGATACCAGAAGGCCAAACGAAAGTGCCAGAAGGGAAAATATGCCCGGTTGGAATATCGTTAAGGCGAGATTCGGTACTGCAGTAGGCATCAGCGGTACGATAGATATCGGCCCCCACACTACGACGTTTTAGTTATTATAAATAGTGACGGAACCTTTTTGCCACTTGGCAATTAGGTCCGTCACTATTTATCCGGCGAAAACCACTCGCCGGTATCAATTCCGCGCCACGTTCACGTGAACTTAACGCGGAATAGATACCGGCGAGTGGTTTTCGCCGGATAAATAGTGACGGACCTAATTGCCAAGTGGCAAAAAGGTTCCGTCACTATTTATAATAACTTAGAGGACTAGCTAAGAGAGAGGTAGGGGTAAGGGGCTGTCTCCCAGTATCTAAGAAGAAGGGCGTATATCCATGCGCAGCTTGGGGACAATTGTTGAGGGAGAACTCTACCAAACATAAATAATCCTCCCAATCACTACCCGAGCCATTAACATAGTGCCTAAGCGCTTCTTCTACTACTCTATTAAGACGCTCTACTAAATGAGAGGAGGAGGAGTGGTAGGCAGTACCGTAGGTAACCTTGGTACCGATGGCAGCGAAAAACTGCTGCCAAAAATCTGAGGTAAATAATTTATCCTTATCACTAATAAACTGCCTACTCAATCCATGATATCTATATACATTATTGAGGTATAGGCGTGCGCAATCACGTGCGGTGAGTTCTAAAGGACACGGCACAAGATGGCACATACGAGTAAAACGATCTATGAACACAAGGATTTGGGCATTGCCCCTATCATTCTTTCTAAAAGGTCCTACAAAATCCATCATGATAGAATCCCAAGGCATGATAGGGTCAGGCAAGGTCCTAGGTTCTGCTATCTGTCCTACTACATTATTGGGTTTCATTTCCTGGCAAGATTGACAAGTTCTAACATACTCATCCACATCCTTATAAAGGGAAGGCCAGTAATAAGAGCGGGCTACTAGGTCCCGTACCCGTTTACCACCCTGGTGAGCAGCTAAGTCATGCAACTCAAAGAGCAAGGAGGAGCGACAGATAGGAGGGACATACAGGCGCCATTGAGGGGAGAATCTGCTATCTGCACATATAAAAACCCACCTACAAATTTACAAGGGTGCTTGCCTAATTGTTGGGGATGTGCAGCAATGGCAGCTAATGCTTCCGGCTCAGTGGCCGTAAATCTACTAATAAGGCGTTCAAGATCAGAGGTAGGCATCGCTACAGAAGTATCCAGAACAGGTTTAAAGAGATCTCCTACCGCCTTGCCGAAGAGAAGGGGAGGTCCTAGGGGGACTACGTTTTCATAAGACTTTCCTGACCTAGTCGCTATATGGCTAAGCGGTATAGAAATTTTATTTTTCCCCTCCCCCCCCACCGAGGCCACAGGAAGGGCCTCACACGGGAGAGAGAGTCCTACGTGAGAAAGGAGATCAGGCATGCGAACAGCTGTATGAAAGAGGTAGGCATAGGAATCATCATCAGGTAGTTCACCATAAGGGGTTACACCCATAGTAGTAGGAACTAGCCCCTAAATGGTCTTGCTGCCGATTTTCCGCCAAAAATCGAGTTCCAGCCGATGCATCGGCCCCTTCTCGGGGGACCAGATGCCGCGAAATCTATTGAGAATTAGGAAAAGTTTAGCTGAGAAGATCGAAAGTTTATAAAATCCTTCACAGCATGGTACTAGGGTTTGCATACTTTTGACAAAGTTATAGAGGTGTTCTGGCCGGTCAAAGTACAAGGGGTCAGGGTACTTTTTCACGTACAACGTGCATTCCGGAAAACGACGACCTGGCCATGGCGGCTTGCGCCCACGCATGGCATTTACGTTTGCGTTCGAATTTTCTGTCCAAACTTACGAAATTGATTTTATACGTCCTAAAGATCATACAGGCCAATTTTTGGTTCGCAGGAATGCCATTTGATTGGTGTCGGCAGCGTTCTTGCTGGAAATAACTGCGATCAGGCCGGACGATAGAAACGTTGACAGCAATACCTTTCCGGCGTATTTTAAAGGATACATTGGTTTCTTTGTACTTGTTATGATACATAGTAGTCGTAAGCGTGCAAGGGTGGCCAGAAATCGCCGAATCCAGCGACCATGCTGCACAACTTTGGTGTGCCGAAATGCGCCATTTTGCGGCCACCGCCTGGGCCAAGGTAACGCCATCCATGCCTGGTAAAGCTTAATCATCGTTTTCCTATCGATGTTTGACGTTTATATATACGTTCTAGCTTGTGTAGCACATTCTTTTTGCATTATTCATGCTCTTTCTTGACCCTGGCCTGGCCCCTTTCTAAAACACCCTTCTTAGATGCTTCCCTCAGTCAGTTGACCTGCCACAGGGTGATGGTGATAAGTTTTAGAGGCTGTATGGGTTTGAATACCTCCATATATGTTTGTTATACATTTCCCATACACATATTGCATGAGTGTGAGGCAGTTGGCTGGTCTCTGTGGCATCATCAAGCACGTAACTGGTGAGTAAAAGCTTCCCATTGACAGCATGTGCCACCAGGTGTGCTGGCCATCACCTGGCAAGCTATAGCAGCTTAGGCCTAGTTTATCCTTGCTAGGGCAGGCTGAAATAGGCTCAACATCACTAGTTTGTTGGTGGCTGCCTCCTAGAATGCATGCCTTGCGTAGGGTATCCGTACCACGTTACCTACGTGCATGGACAAGGTGGCACCTGCACATAGGTGCCATGTAAGGGCAGTGTGATGATGCAGTTATGTTTCCCCATCATTGTGGAAGGGAAATGTATTGTTTGGCATGGTTGGTGGCCATATTAGTAGGTAGTATGCCCACCCCTACCCCCTTGGTTGCTTTTTACCAACGGTACCCCTATGGGCTGTACTGAGTGTAACTGCTGGTATACCCACCCAAATGATGACCCCAATGGCTCAAACTGTTCAGGAACTAATTTTTTATCATCCCTGAAGTGGTAGGTGCCTAGGTCTTATAACATAATTCAAAATGCACATTCTACCAAAAATGAAAACGCGCGTCTTGACCCCCCTGACTTTGACGGCAGTTATATATGGCCTACCCTGCATATATGTGAGGTTGTGATATACCAACCCGAAGGGCAACTCATGGACATGCTTGGCCCCCAAGGACAGCCATTGGATATGGGTAGGTTGGATGGCATCTGGTTTGCAAAATTGTGAAGATCCAGCCGATTTATCGGCAGGATCTCAGACCATTTAGGGGCTAGAGTAATATTGAGAACATCAAGGTCCTCGAAGAAGGAATAGTCTGCACGACGAGAGAGTGCATCTGGTACTATGTTATCTACACCCTTGACATACTGAAGTTTAAAAGGGGAAAACTGTGCTAAAAATTCCATCCAGCGCGCTTGCCGAGGGGTAAGGTTGGGTTGGGAGAGAAGATGGGTAAGGGGACGATGATCCGTTTGGATAACTAACCTATAAGGATCTAGCTCACAGGGTTCATTCAGGCAGACATCAAATTGAGCACCTTTAAGGAAGTGCTGCCACGCGTGGCAACAATACACCACCGCTAAGAGTTCCTGCTGGTGGACGGGATAGTTACGCTCCGCAGGGAGCATTGTCCTAGAGATATATTCAATTGGCTGTAAGCCCTGACCCTGATCCTGGAGAAGGACACCACCTATAGCTACTTTACTAGCATCTGTAGCCACAACAAAGGGTTTAGTAGTATCCGGTAGGATGAGTACAGGAGGGGAAAGGAGTAGGGATTTTAGGCACTGAAAAGCAGACTGACACTCACTACTCCAAACAAAGGGGATATCCTTCTTTAATAAATGATTAATAGGGGCTGCTATAGTGCGAAACGCGGGATAAAACGCCTATAGTAAGAAGCAATTCCTAGGAAACTACGTACACCTTTAACGTCGGTAGGAGTAGGCCATTCCTGAATTGACTTAGTTTTATCCGGGTCGGTAGCGACCCCGGCATCTGACAGAACGTGCCCTAAAAATGGGACACTCCTACCCGAACGCACTTTAGCACGGCGCGCCCACAAAGAATTTTCAGCCATTATTTCTAATACTTTCTTTAAATCACGTAGGTGCGTTTCAAAATCAGGAGAGTAAATAAGAATATCATCTAAGTAAGCTTGAGCACAAGAACGGTCATGCTCAGATAAAGAAACAGAGGAGAAGGAGGATCCTTTAGATCAGAGGACACCTGAGGAAGATGAGAATTTCCCATAACAGGTCTAAGCACTTCATTCATTAACATTTGAAAAGAGGCAGGCGAGTTACAGAGTCCCATAGCCGCTACTCTAAACTGGTAATGACCAAAAGGGGTAGCAAAGGCGGTTTTATGGCAATCCTCAGGAGCTATCCGCAACTGCCAAAAACCATCCGCACAATCCAGTACTGTGAAACAAGTGGAACCTTTAACCTTATTAAATATATCATCAATACGAGGTAGAGGGTATTTAGATTCACAGTAATATCATTCAACTTCCTATAATCAGTAACTAGGCGAAACTTGCCATTTGGCTTAGGAACTAACAGGACACCAGCTGAGTAGGGGGAGTTACTAGGCTCTATCAATCCTGCTTCTAATAATGACACTAAAATCTGTTTTAGTTCCTTTAACTCGGTAGGGCCCATTCTATACATCGGAGAGTGCGTAGGAACTGCACCGTCCTTGATAACTACACGGTGTAAAACAGAACGAGGAGGAGGATAAGAAGGAGTCTTTTCTTCAAATACTTTTGAGGAATCTATCACAGCCATGTATCTTACTATTTCATTTTCAGTAAATCCTACTCCTATTGTATCCACTGTATTTACATCTATATCCACACTATTATTAGTGATAGGTATCTCTTGTACTTCTAACTGAAGGAACATACATAATAGGTATCCATTTTGCTTTAATTCAGAACGTAATTCGTCATTGACATTATACTTCAGGTATAGGTCTTACAGGAGGATCAACAGGTGTAGGAGGAGTAATATCTACCAAGGATAAATTTTCCAATCTATAATGACGTTCAGGTACCCAGTAAGAGCTATCTGGAAACCAAATGACCATGTATCATAATTAATAGTAATCTTATTATCCTGGTGCCAATCTAATCCTAGTAATACATCAGCGTAGTGATAGGGCCTATAGTGGCCGTCAGGTTGACAGTACGTCCTTGTATAACCATGGGAAGGGACACCGTACCCGGGGAATGACTGGTGCGACCATCAGCATAATGAACAGTAACGGGTTTGGTGTGAGGGGTAGGGACTAGTCCTAAACGCCTAACTAGGGCCTCGCTCACAAAGGAGCTAGCCGCACCGCTATCTACCAACACAGAGACATTCAAGAGTTCATCAGCATGCAAGAAGGGGTCTACAACAGTGTGAGGGACGGTTAAACCACCATTCAAGAACATAAGAGGACGCACACGTAGTGGTAGGGATGATTCAGCTCCTACAGAGGTTATAAAAACAGGCAAGCAAAAATTAATATCTGGGGTACTATCTAAGGACCTGTCCAGGTTACCCCCGGCTGACAGGCCTACTGTTCCCCCTCCCCCCCAAATCCATAGGAACGAACCCCGAAGAAGACCCTGGCGGAAAAGCCACTGCTGGAGGGTCACGAGGGATTGAAGAGGGTGCGGGAGCCTGATTATCATAGGGGAACCCTGGGGATCCTGTCTGCACAGCATTCAGCCTACTAGGGGTAGCTGAAGGAATGCGTCCTGAAGTGGGACGAATAGGAGCACGCTGAGGGGTACGAGGAGGGCGAGCGTCGGGATGAGGGGGAGCACCCGAAAGGAACTTGGGGCACTCACGTTTAAGGTGACCTACTTCCTTACAATGATAGCAGGTAATATGAGAGACATCCAGAGCTGAAAGGTCAGTCACACAGATATCTAATTCTTCTACATAGGAGTTCTCCTCCTCAGGGGTAAGGCTTATATTATTAATACGGGAACGGGTAGGAAGAGAAGGTGTGGAGAAGAAATCTGCTACTCGTAAAAGATGCTGACGCACATGCTTGAGGGGCAGGTCAGTAAAACGGTAGGCAGAGAACTGGCGCTTGACTTCACGCAATAAGGGTCTACTGAGGCCCTGAAGGAAGCGAGCACGTACTTCTGCACCCGACAAATCCCTAATTCGTACCATCTGAGCATCAAACTCTTTCATATATTCTTTGAAGGACTTGGTACCCTGCTGCAAGGTGCCAAAGGATAATCTATCCTGCCAATCTGCATCGGGAGGGACTAAATGGTTCTCTAAACGCTTGAACAATTCTGCTACAGAGTTTGGGTAGGCATGAGAGGCAAGAGACTCACACTGGATGAGGTTAGCAAGTTCAGGAGTAATGCAGGTAGTAAGATAATGAGGAACTAGTACAGCATCAGAGAGGCGCCACCTATTGTGGTTCTGCCAGGACTCTGTGTTCTGGGTGAGCAACATAATGAAGGTGAAAAACTGTTGAGGGGTAGACTTGACATCCAGCTTAGGAAGGTTGGCAAAGAGGGGAAGAGCAGGAGGCTTAGGGGGATTAGAAGAATCAGTTTTTCCCATAGGGCCACTATCTTCCACTGCTACATAAGCGGGATAGAAGGAAGGGATAGGAAAAGTCTTGGGTAGGGGTCTAGAGGGAGCCACCGTTTCCGGATGGTGCCCATAGGAGAAGGGGACAGTATATTGCTCACGAAGAGAGGAATAGGCAAAATGATCATAATTCCTATCATCTAGGGGCATGGTACTGAAATCATTATTAACTTCTAAATCAGCCACACGGGTAGGAACCTGGGCAGCCTCATAGGCCGTCTCAGGGTAGGACCAGGAAGCAGGTGGGAAAAAGGGAACTGCACTAGGGCGCCCAGAAGGGCCGACAGGGGCCGAGGTACGACCCGTGTTAATAGCAGGCATTGAAGGCACAGGGTGGGAAGGAGGCCTAGGAGCATTGTTAGTGTGTGAGGACCTGCTGGAGGGGTGAGCCAAGGTTGCAGAAGGGGCAGGGGCCTGGTTCACAACGAAAGAAGGTTCCTCACTAAATCTGACTTGGGAAATACGTTGTTCATAGGTAGGTGGGGTAATTGAGGGACGACGGCGACCACCAGCAACAGGAGAAGGCGGTGAGGTACGCAGAATACCTTGAGGAGTGAGATGGTGTACCGTTTCCAAGGAGTCCCGTCGGTTACCACGAGTATTGTTATTGTTAATGTTATTAGTAGTATTATTATTATTATTATTGGTAGGTATAGGCGACATATCTCCACCCACTGGATCCATCTTTAATTACGTAAAGGAATAGGAATCAAAAGAAGAAAGCAACAAAAGAAAAAGGAAAAACCTTGAAGGTCTGCAGCAGGAACAAAATTAAAATCAATCCTTTTTAACAACAGTAATGGATAGGGAACCAAACTCCAAAGTGAGAGGAGTATCTGAAGCAGATGCAGATGCAGCCCGTTTAGGGGGAGAAGAAGGAGGGGTAGCAAAGACTAGAGCTTCTACTGGAGGGCGACCATGAGGAGTAGGGCGTACATGCAGGCCTAAATCTGTTTGGCTATGATCTATAAGGAACTGCTGAGCTTCTTCAAAGGACATAAATTTCTTATACCTAATTACGTTATATTCACGATTCTGAACGATCTTCCTAGCGTCGGACCAAGAAAGGAAAATGGAGGACCATTGAGGCGTAATCACTACGTAATATTTAGCTAGACTATTATCGCTAGAAGAATGGGAAGGAGCAGTAAAAGATCGCCGTTGGCTCATGGTAACGCACCTGGTAGATCTTGAGCAGTCAAATGAGGAGAACGAGGAGAAGGCGACTTATCTCGGGTGTCTGAAACCGAACCAGATTGACGACGCACGTAGGGACGATGTTTCCAGCGCCAGGTGGTCGTAAGTATCCGGTTTCAAGAATTCTGCGTCCGGCGAAGGGTCGTCTAAATACGAAGCAGGCACGATGCAGAAAAAGGGTAATCTACGAGACGCTAGCCGTCTCTCTATCGTCGAACCAAAACCAGCAACTGTCTACGGCAGTAAACCATCTTTCTAAGGAAACAAGACGAGGAGCAGGAGCTATATACGAAAGGATTTTCCGCTTCGAGCAGGTCTAACGTCTAGGCAGGGCGTGTCCTGAATCAGGCAGCACTATCCTCCTAGCTTGACGGCGACCCGCCCATTACCTGTCAAGTACGTGTCGTCTTCTTTTTCCCAGCCGCGGAAGGGTTGATTCAATGACGTATGTTGCAAAGGATCGTCGTCTCGCTCTCTATCTAAACTACCTCCGAGTCCATTGTTACGCCGCAAGCCTCGGCCGCCACCTCTACCTCTACCTGTCCTGATACTACCTAAACTAGTGAGGCTGCTTCTATTTACACCCCTAGCGAAAGACGACCGAGACGAACCAGATCTCAATGCATTTACATATGTACTACTGTAATACGCCATAGGCCATTTAATCAAACCCGTTTACTCCAGGAAAAGAGGAAGGAAACACAACTAAACTGCCGTGACCCAAGCTAATATGTGCTAATTCATTTAACACACGCCGAGTGACCACACAAGGAGTGGAACGTGCATAAATGGTCACCAACGGTCCAACAGGCTCGGGCCGACCTGGCCCTCGCCTGCAGAAACACAGAAACACAAGCAGGTGCACAGATGCACGCCTGTCCACTACATTCTACAAAAGGATAAGGACCACTAATATAGTACGCGGCGCGGCGCCCAAAGGCACCCACTATACCACAGTACTGTTACGGGGACAATCATGTCCAAACTAGAACTGCACGTAACCTAGGAACAACCGAGGCCAAGGACCTAATTTACGTCCGTAACTACAACGAATTGTTACGCGACGTAACACTAGGACTACTAGTACATAACGCATATTATGCCAGCAAATGCCAGCTGTGCTACTGACGGTGTAATGCAATATAGCGACGACGAGGCCAGTGCGACTGTGCAGCCATTTTCGATTTGCAGCCATGCCGAAGAAAGGGCCTGAATGGGATTTCGTTGTCGAGAAGAAAGAAGCAGTCACAGATGCTGTTACACTATACTTTTCGTCCGAGGGTAGTAAAAAGGATCCGAGGCGTAAATTACGAGGTGGTAATTTACGGCACAGACTACTCTTACCGTTTGTATAAGAGTTCGGATCTTTCTCGTAAGCTACGAGTTAGATCCGAGGTAAGATCCGACGTCGTAATTTACGAGGTAGTAATTTACGAGGTAGTAATTTACGAGGTAGTAATGTACGAGGTAGTAATGTACGAGGTAGTAATGTACGAGGTAGTAATCTACGAGGTAGTAAGGTACGAGGTAGTAATTTGCGAGGTAGTAATTTACGAGTTGGTAATTTACGATCCCGGTACTCGGTCCCGTAGGTTACGACGTCGTATGCTTCTCGCGTACACTACCGGTACTACAATCATGTCGCTATGTCGTTCTGAATTGCAGTACGCATGTCACTTATCAGAATTTCACTTTGATTTCACTTATCATTTCGGTCAACCTAACCCCTAACACCCATTTACCCGGGGGAAAAAAATGAATGGCATTTGCAGCAAGGCTCATGCAAGACGAGTTCCTATTTCATAAAAAATTTCATTATTAAATGCAGGATTACATGTCATGCACAAAAATCCAACGCCTTCACAGAAAATAGCATATCAAGTCTTCTGACGACAATATCAAGTCAATATCAAATTCGTGGCTTCTCTTCGTGGCTTGAAATACTGTTTCCATGCGGTGCTTAGGACAGCTCCGGGGATGTCGGCACCGCACAGAAGCTCCATCCGGGAGCAAGTGCGCCGGGGGAAGATGTTGTACATCCAGAGCTCGATATGTGCGGGAAGCCGTCGTGTTGGAAACCGAGGTGTCTGCACATAATTCCGCGCGCAGGCAGCTTGTGCCTTTACGGGGGAAGACCTGCGACACAAAAACCGTGTCCGGACAATGCAATACGGAGAAATGGCAACGGCAGATGGAGTCGGCTAAGGCCGCTTGTAAGGAAAGTGATTTTTAATGCACGAATAAATGTATAATGCATGCTACATCGCCATCGCTTGGGCGGTGAAAAGACAAGGACCAACCACATGCCCCCACCTACCCTTCGTGCATCCCGCCCTTGACGAGGCACAACCATGTGCCCCCACCTACCCTTTGTGCGTCCCTCCCTTGACAAGAAACAAGCACGTGCACCTATCTAACCTTTGTGCATCCCTTCCTTGGCAAGGAACAAGCACACCCACCCACCTACTCCACATGCATCCCTCCCTTGACAAGGAACAAGCACGATCACCCAGCTACCCACTAGCACGGCAGCAAGGCAGACCTTACAATGGCAAGTGATGTTTATCGGTAGAAACTGTTAGACAACTAGCAAACGAGCCAGCCGGTGAAGAGCAAGGCACACATGCAAGGAATTTGTCGTTGCCTATGTCTACGCTTGTGTTTGTCACTGCAGTTGAAATCTGCATTTGCATCAGCAGGCCCGATCGAACCCCATGTCGCCACCCGCATTTCCACTTATACTTCACGGCCCCTTATTCTTCTCTTGTGCCTGCCTTTGCCCTAACTGTTACCCTAGCATCTGCCCTTGCCCCTATCCTTTGATCCCCAGTGTTTGCCGTTGCCCTCATCCTTTCCCTAGTGCCTGCCCTTGTCTTCATCTTTTCCCTTGTGCCTGCCCTTGCCCTTGTCCGTTCCCTCGTGCTTGACTTGTCCTAATCTCTTTCCCTTGCGCCTGCCCTTGCCCTTATCCGCTTCCCTTGTGCCTGCCCCTGCCCTTGCCCTTGTCATTTCCCTTGAGCCTGCCCTTTTGGCAAGCACAAGTGCCTTTGTCCTTTCCTTGGCCTTGTGCTTGCTCTTCCAGTTTCCCTTTCCTTTGCTCGTGCGGTTGCCTTTGCTCTTACCCGGGTGCTTGCCCTTGCCGTTTGCAAGCTGCATTATTGTCTTAGCAAGCTAGCAAGTGCAAACTGGCACTGAGCCAGAAATGCAAGCAAAGCAGCCAGTGTAAATAAGGATGGACGGGAACAGTAGAAAGCTAGGGGTGGCAACGGTGCTAGAGCTCATGGCAACAAGGTGGTCCCATTCTTGCTGCATTGGGTGCGTTGCGTGGGTGGGATATTGCGAGAGGGGGACATTCTTGCCTTGGTTGTGTTTTCACATGCACCCGGTGCTTGAATTTATGCGTGCAAGGGTGGCTGGTATCCCAACCAACAGCCTAAGAGGAAAAAGAGTGCTTAGAAAGCAAGAATGACTTAATGTTGGTAATAGCAGTGGCGGCGGCAGCAAAAACTGTTGTTATAGATGCAAGCTACAACACTGCGGATGGTTTCTCACACTAATGTGGATAATGATAATGCATGCCACTTAACGGGACCATATAAACCACAACAAGAATAAATCGTGAGAGCAAAAGAAAGGGGAGTACAAAATGGCCGGCTTACCTAGCTACAGCAAAAAAATTACATGAAAAACAAGATAACTCACCTTTGTCGCAGCAGTGACCATATCAGACAGCTCACAAAAACTTGTTGATCCTTGAAACTTCCTGCTTGAAGGCAGCCACCAACGGTCTGGAGTTTTCACCCCAGTCCTTCTCAACAGCCAAGGAAAAGGGAAAGAGAGAGGAGGGGTGCGGGAGGGACAAGAGAGCGGGGGTGGGAAGGGAGAGAGAGAGAGAGAGAGAGAGAGAGAGAGAGAGAGAGAGAGAGAGAGAGAGAGAGAGAGAGAGGGAGAGAGGGAGAGAGAGAGAGAGAGAGAGAGAGAGAGAGAGAGAGAGAGAGAGAGAGAGAGAGAGAGAGAGTAGGAGAAGTGCGGGTGGGGGTGGGAGAGGTGGGATGGAAGATTCACTACGTTAGCAGGCGACTAAACTGCTACAATGACACAAAACCACGGAGCTAGGCCCTTCACTCCATCAGATCAGAGTGAAAACCCATGTTGAAACTGGGACAAATGCCATTAGAATGTTACTATGACCGTGGCTAGTAAACGTGAATTGACACCCAGGTTGTGACTTCAACGATTGGAGGCAACCTTGCCAAGTCTCCCAAATGCAGTCGGCTAGACAAGCTTCACAAAAAACGCAGCAAACATGTTAACGTTGCTAATATTCCAACGACGCGCATCCGCAGTCCGGCTGCCAATGAAGTCTTCTTGGTCGCCAGCTGTGCACAGAGGAGTAACCGCTAGAGACGCCAATTTGCGAACAACTCATTACAATTACAAAGCGCAGGAAGCAGATGGCTATGCATCAACAATTACTTCCGCTCGCCCTCGTATTTAGCCAGGTCTATCTGCCCAAACTGGGTAAATGTTTTGCGATCGGTGAAATTGGCACTCTAGTGACTTACTTTCCCAGAAAGTGTCCATTCACACGACAACCGACTCACGCTCACACGTCGTGAGGAGTTGCCGATAGGATAAAGAAGCCGAACGATGAATTGCTGTACATAAATGCCACGCTAACGGCGTCGTGAACTGACTTCTTGCAATCACGATTAAAGTGCCCGGCCCAACAACAAATTGGCGACACACGACCCCGCAACTGGAAAAGAATTCTGGCCACATTGATATACATCGGTTTGATAAAGTAAAACCTCGCATTCGGTTCTGGCTAGCCTCAAACGCATGCGCCTTGAAACCTTTATCCTCCTGGCGGCCACAGTTTCTCGGTTCTCTTGTTCCGTTGGTCGTGCCGCTAGCGTGCCAGCCGCTCCAGTCCCTAAAATTCAAATTCGTGTTGTTCGAGAAAACGTTGTCGGGTCGGCGACGGCACGATGCCGGGCCGGGCTGCATGGGCCATGGAGGGTGGTGGTACACAAATACCGTACAGGTGGTACACAACTGCAGCCAGGACAACAGCCGGGCGCTGCGTACCTGCCGTGGGAAGGAGGGGGGTGGTACACAAATACCGTACAAGTGATACACAATTGCAGCCAGGACAACAGCGGGTCGCTGCGTACCTGCCGTGGGAAGGAGGACAAGTGATACACAAATACCGTACAAGTGATACACAAATACCGTACAAGTGATACACAATTGCAGCCAGGACAACAGCGGGTCGCTGCGTACCTGCCGTGGGAAGGAGGACAAGTGATACACAAATACCGTACAAGTGATACACAAATACCGTACAAGTGATACACAATTGCAGCCAGGACAACAGCGGGTCGCTGCGTACCTGCCGCGCAGTGTTTTTTTTAGTGGCGATACACCGCCAAATGTGGCGGTGTGGCACTTTTTTTGGCAAAATGTGGCGGTGCCACCCACTTGGACAGGGCACCCAAGAAGCCACAATTTGGCCGTGCTGTTCTACTTTGTAGTTTCGTTTCGCCACAGGGTGGCCGTGCCTGAAGTTCACTCTAGTACAGGCTACGCCACAATTGGCGGTGTCAGCCGGTCTTCCGGCCGGCGTTCCGCCACAAGCCTCCCTAGTACTAGAACTACTATGAGTATTACTATGACTGACTGACTTACTGACTGCATAGTGCATGTACGTAGAGCCCGGCCAAGTGCCAAGTGGCAAGTGGCCCGCTGCCAGAGACCAGAGTGCACTGTGCAGACTGCAGCTTGTGTGCATTTTCTGGCTTCAGCTGGCTGGCGGCCTGGCGGCTGGCGCCTCAGTTCCAGTCACTCGCCAGCCATACAGTACTGTACTGCATTGCATTGACTATGTGTTTCGACTTTCGGCACTTCAGTAATCGTTTTGTTAAGCAGTGGCTGTAGTGGTAATCGTTGTTGTTAATTTACCAAGTACGCCCGGCGCCGATGCCTGAGACGGAGACGCTCGCCCGCCTTGTGTACAGGCATTCACGCCTTAAGTTGGGTTCGAGGTTTTTGGTCAACCCAACTTCAGGCGTGAACCCAACTTAAGGCGTGAATGATTCTAATAAATTCTACTAGTTTGAACTTAAGATAATTAAACATACTGTTCTGAACTACTTTGAACTTGGAATGCCAGTACGGCGCCGCGCCGCGCTGACCCCGCTGCCGGTAGGGTCATTTGCTGCACCAAAAAGCCAGCCCGCCACACGTGGCCGTGCCAAGCCCAATTTTAATTGGCTTAAAGCCACACATTGGCCGAGTAAACTGAAGTTTTCATAGTTCGAAACGCCACAAGTGGCCTAGCGCCACTAGTAACGAAAACCTTAAAAAAAACACTGCTGCCGCGGGAAGGAGGGGGGTGGTACACAAATATCCGACCTATATATTAGCAATAGCCGCCGCCTATCAAACAGGTCCTATTCATCACGAGCGTCAACGCCCCGTCATCGCCCCGTCATCGCCCGGCCGAGGGCCTTAACCTGTTAACTCTTTATTCGGAGTGATAGTCAACGACCTATATACTACGGACTACCAATAGCTACCGCATATAAAACATGGGCTTTTCATCACGCCCGTCGAGGGCGATGACGGTGACGCTCGTCACCGTCATCGCCCTCGACGGGCCAACATCTAAACTCTTCTCTTAATCAACAAAGTATATTACCAATAGCCGCTGCCTATCAAACAGGTTCTATTAATCACGCGCGTGAACGCCCCGTCATCGCCCCGTCATCGCCCCGTCAGCGCCCCGTCATCGCCCTGCCGAGGGCCAACCTCTTAACTCTTTATTCGGAGTAATAAAAAACGGCCTATATTGTGAATAGCTGCCGCCTATCAACCAGGTACTTTTCATCACGCCCGTCGAGAGCGATGACGGTGACGGCCGTCACCGTCATCGCCCTGCCGGCATTGCCATACAAGAAGAAGCTCTCGATCCCAGGTATAGACTACCTCGGGTATCATCATCGTAATTGCTAGCATCGAGATCATTCATACCTACCGACGATGGCCAGCTGCAAAAGAAAAATGTCGACCAACAGACAGGACCTATCGCCGGGAACCCTCAAGGCAATAAGGGCGAGACAGGCTTTCACCGTTAAGTAAAGTTGTCCACATCGTGCTAAGGAATTTGTGCTAATCTATGAGTACCTATATGGACACTTTGTCGCATTTTTTACATGGCAAATAAGCGATGTATGTGTCATGTAGGCTGCCATTGGTGCATGCATGCATGGGCCAGCAATGATGGTCAGAGGTACATTGTGCCTATGAGATAACCATCGATTTGTTGATCAGCAAGTGATTCATTACGTGAGACAACAATATGTTTGGGGGCTAAGCTTCTTACATTCCAAGTCACATGGCCCGCCATAATTGTTTTCTTATGTGTTTAAGGTTAGGGCTCTGTTCATGACTGAACGTCATGAACGCGCTCTATTCATGACATTGATTAATTGATTTTAATTAGTCTCATGTCCATGTTGGGGGACCGGGATCTCTGAATTCCCCAAAGAAGATATAGTGGAAGTCACCCCAAGACGTCAATATCCGTCAAGACGTCAATAACAACATGTATGTCCACAGCTCAGCTAGTAGTCTAAAATATGGGCCTCGAGCTAATCTTGCACGCAAGCAATGCCTATCATCAAGGATTAATTAATGCCTATCAACAAGGAGACAATCATGCTTGTTAAATTTCCTAGGACCCACAACTGGGGGGTCGTAGTCTTTGACAATGTCCGCCTGGGCAACGCTACTAATCCTACACATCCGAGGTCCCATGTCTGAATAAGAGGGGTTGAGCGGATGACGCCAACAATGTCTGTGCTCTGCATGTCAGCTAAAATCATATCGCGGAGACAAACATATGGCGGTATTCTGATCAGACACTCCGCAAAGGTGAAAACCTTTGCGTTCAGTGCCGGGCCGCGGAAAACGCGGAAAACGCGATCTGCAAATGAATCCGACCGGAATCGAACTGGGGACCTCTCGCACCAATTTTGCTGACTATAGGACGGACGTCTCCGGTTACCATGGCATCGCCAACTTACACCTACAGTCATCCGCAAAAGTTCTCCTGTCCGGGGAGTGATGCAAGCCTTTCGGATTTGGTACTAGATAAATCACTCGAGATCTGTGTGTAGGAGTACTACACACGTGTCTACAAACATATCAAAGATCAGAATATCAAAGAGACAACCAGCGCAGGCCAGAAATCGGGAGAATCCGGACCATGGTAGCTCGAGCCTGCCGTTATCTTTTCCGCGTTTTCGAGTCGTTCAGGATGATGAAGATGAATGGTGATGGAAATGTGTATCCTTGTGCATTGAAATTATGGCTGGCTTACGTGTGGAGCGACTAGATGACCTAGACGGTGGGGCCGGAAACAGCATGCTTGATCAGGGCGTGTGTTTCTAGCCTAACTGGCCGGGAGTGTCTAGTGGTGAGCACCATTGCTGCGATCGCTCTCCCACCATTTACGAGGAAATACCCGCAAATGGAAAACCACTGAAAAGGTCTAGCTAGTCAGTCATCACGTTAGCCATGCCATGATTCCAAACGTCCAAGAACTGCACACGGTGCAAAGGCAAAAAGCCGGAGGACAGCACTTTCAAATGTGCGGCGGGAACCAAAAGCCCGCGGATGCCAGAAAACATCGTGTTGCGGCAGCGACGCGACGATGTGGACAACGAATCCAGTGCCAAGCTCGGAACGGCCGCAAAGGAGATCTGGCATCACAGGGTTCAGATGTGCGGAGATACTATGCGATCCAGCCGGTCCACGACCTGTTTGTAGAGCTTGTGCCAAGGGGCAGCACCGAACAGATGTGGGTGACGTTGCAAAAAACATCGGACTTGACGGAGCATAATGGCTCGGTCATAGTCTTTGACCAATAAACGCTGCAAGAGTTCAACAAGAGTCGTGATGAAATCAACACGATAAGAACAAAGACGGGAAAAACGATGTAACTGAGAAAGAACAACACCATATTTTGCTGTGTGGGAAAGGAGACTGTGAATATCGGGGTAACGAATAAAAGGAATTTGCTGGTATTTAGGATCCTTGCGCTTATCATAGATAGCCGTACGCCTGCCCTTCTTGTTATGGGTAATGTTAAGATCGAGGTAATTGCAATGAGTATCCTCCGACGTGAGCTTTAATGTGAGGGACGCTTGCGGGTAGATGCCAGGCAGACCAGCGGTGATATACAAATGGGTTGCGAAATCAGGGTTGTCGAAAGCGATGACATCATCAATGTATCGACATGTATGGATAAAACGCCTGATGAGAACATCATCGTTTGAGGCAATGAGATTCTCCATGAATGCAAGCTCATAAGTGTATAGATAGAGGTTTGCAAGGAGCCCGGCACAGTTAGTGCCCATAGGGATGCCGATAGCTTGTTGGTATACATTGCCCGCAAAACAGATGAAGGTGTTATCAACAAGATAAGAGATCCAATGGACAAGGTCAGCCTTCGTGATAATATAATTATAACCATCCCGCACGATAGCACCTGCCGCGATCCCTGAGAGCCACGTTGCCGTGGGCTTGGTCTGAGAAACACGCACGTGCAGGTGGTTGCGCCCGTGAGGCCTACGTGCATACAGACGAGTAAGGAGGCTATCTAAACGAGCTTTCAAATCGTGCAAATCTAGTGTGGTATATAGAGTGGTGAAATCATAGGTGGCTATGGGCATAGGTATACGTTTCTCTGCTGCTGTCTTAGAACGGCTAAGGGCGGCAAGGCGTAGGCGTACTTGGGCTGAGTCTATGACGATCCAACTACCAGCGCATTCATACCCGGCATTCGACAGCACCTCCACCCATAATGCATTGGCTTCGGGGAGAAGAGCATTCAAAGCATGGCAGATGAGTTTCGAGAGAGGCATCAGTGGGGCTGAATGCGACGCAGCAATGGTGCGCAAAGCAACAGGAGTTTTGTGCAGCTTAAGAGTGAGATACAGATATGGGAACGTAGTGGTGGTGGCGCGTCGCTGCCGCTTAAGGAATGCCCGAGCAAAAATGTTTTGGCTGTGCAGAAAAGCCCGATGAGCAGCGGTGATACTGGCGGTGGACTGTGCACGCTGAACATAGGTAGGGCTGGACGCCAACTCGTGTTGCAAAGTAGCAAGGTAGTGCTTCTTGCATATGAAAGCAAAGTTGTTGGCACTCTTGTCAACACACGTGATGATAAAGTCCTGCTTGAAGTGGTCAAGAAGTGCTTTATCTGTGGTGTTGAGCCAGGTGGTGCGGTGGACCTGCTGGAGACGGTAATCAAGCCTGGTGAGACGTGCATTGCATTCGTGAATGACGGCGCGAAACCACGGTTCCATGGCAAGGGGAGCAAGCTGTAGGTCCGTGCTCATGGCATTGCAAAATTTGCGCAGTGATGTGGAGAGCAGTGCATTCACCTCTTTGGCACACGTGCGCTGGACCCACGGCCGAAACTTGGTGCCTTTGGCAAAAAGGTCTACAAGCGTGTGGCTCGGCAGGATGCTGAGGTCAGCGGTCATGACGTGCTGTGAGGTGGGATCAAGGTACTTGAAATACCGTTGTTGTTGGCAGGGGCAGGGCCCTGCCAAGATGGTGGCCAGCTCGGTGGGCGTTGTATCGCGGCTGACCTTCCCGTTGCTGAAAACCATTTGTCCCAAGGTGGGAGAGTAATGCCAGGCAGCAATGGGAGTGCCGAAAGTGTTGCGCACCACGAGCGGCATCGCAGCCTGCACTTGCGGCAAATGCAGAATGTGTGGCAAACACAGCTCATCCATCGCAGCATGAATGAAAGGTGAGATCAGCAAACGGCGCGGACGCAGTGCATCTGCATTCCCATTGACACGGTGCCGAATGATACGTGAGAGAAGGCCTCGCAGACTAGTGGCATGGGAGCGGGGGACTTGCAGATCAGCTGGGGAGCACGACCCGACGGCAATGTGTAAGCTGGTAAGCTTCTTCAAGCTGCAGGCTTCGAGATAGGATGCATGAAAGTTGCCGCGTTGCATAAGCCGAGACATGTGACGTAAGCAGCGGAGACTGGTGGAGTAAAGGGAAGGATCGGTGGACACATGTGTGGAAGGTGGAGGGGCCGGGGTGACGCTGGGGGGATAGGGGCGATATGGGTGGAGATTGTGCTTATGGCGGTATGTCCAATGCTGGCCACTGCGTCGCCTAACAGGTTCTTACATGGTCGGCAAGGGCCTGACCATGTAAGAAGATATCTCCCTGGCTGGCCAGTCCACAAGGAACCAGCACAGACCTCATCTGAATCAACCTGATTATAATTAACTAACTACTTAATTCATTTATTAAACTCATGCCCCCATTAGGGAGTCAAGGAGCATTAGCTAACCCCGATTAATTAATTAATTAATTAATTAAACACGTGCTCCTGTTGGGGAGTCACGGAGCACCGAAGTGCTTTTAATCCCTGTGTGTGCACAACAGGAGAAAGGGCAGAGACCCCCAGTCTCCTTCATGCCTAAGGCATGCCACAGCTGCATTCGGGAACGCTAGCTAAACGGACACGCCAACGATCCGGCAATCTGTGGGTTAAGCTGCTGGGCAGCCTGCTCCCTAGCTGCGAGGTGGATGTGGACCACCGCATCTCCCTCGCCTGGCACGCTTTACGCCAGTACCGGGCCCTATGGCGCAAGCCCCTGGGCAAGATCGAGAAACAGGACCTGTTCAAGGTCCTCGTCCTTCCTGTTCTCACGTATGGCGCCGAGACGTGGACCCTCACCGCCGACCTGGCCCGCAAGCTGGACGGCGCGGTCACCAGCATGCTGCGTTCCATTTTCAGAGTAGGATATGCTGCTCATGTCCGCAATGAGGACCTGTACCAGGGCATGCCCTATATCACCAGCACAATTAAGCAACGCCGCCTGCAGCTAGTAGGGCACCTAGCTCGCACCAATCAGGTAGACACCTCACGTGGCCCCCCCGCAGGACTGCGACCAGCCCAGCCTGGCCGGCACCTCCTGACGTGGGCTGGGCCCAGTGATGTTAGACGCCGCAAGGCCCGCACCTTCAAAGAACAGCTAGTAGAGGACATGGGGGGCCTCGGCCTCTCCGTGATTTGGAAGAAGATGATGGACAAGGCCAAGTGGGCCCAGGTCATAGAGGACAACGAGCCCCCCCCAGTGGGGAAGCGCCCGCGTGTGCAATCCCACGGGAGGCACGCTAGATAGCTCCCCCTAGGGCAGCGTGCGGCTGCCTAGATAGATGATGTAGTTAGAATGTTGCTAGATAGATGTAGTATGTAGCCAATGTAGATAGATTAGACCGGTAGGAATGTTTGCACCCATCCATCCATTCATCGGGGTTAATGCTCCGTGACTCCCCAACGGGAGCACGAGTCTAATTAATTAATTAATTAATTAATCTGTGGGTGCAATAAGACCCATGTGAGCATGGCATAACACTAGGAGCGTGGGCAAGTAATCTCATCATAGCCAGGACGTAGCATGGCTGTACTAGGACTATACCCCGATCAATGGATGGATGGATGGATGGATGGATGGATGGATGGATGGATGGATGGATGGATTAATTAATTAATTAATTAAAATCATAGCTCCGTTGGGAGCATATGTAACACATAGCCCTGAGAAAGGGGCATCTATGGGTTTGTAATACAATCAGGGCTACAACCTGCAGGTGGAGGATGTACAACTGTCACCTGCTCTGGGTGCACAAGGTGCACCTGCACCGCCATGATGGTTCATGCCTCCTTAACAAGCACAGGCACCCAGGGGGGGCTTGAGGAGAGGGCCTAGAAGGCCTGCATGACATATGGGGTGGAGGGTATGTGGCTAGGCTATAGCTGGTGTACACATGGCATCTCAGCAGAGAGTAACTCCCTGCATAGGCATCGCATGGCTAAATTCTTAATGCATCATCCATGGGAGGTCCCATTGTAGGCTGGGCGCGGCTAGATACTGAAAGCATCATCCATGGGGGCCATTATGGGCGCACATGCGCGTGGGCCACTTGCAAGGCTAAGCCTATCTAATCTACACTACTGGTATATTCCCTAGCCTGGAGTGGCAGGAGGGGCCTGCCAGGGCTTGTGGTCAACGTGGATGACCGCCCCCCTCCAGTATACCGGCTTCCCCCCTGCACGCTGCCGGAGCTGAAGGTAGGTCGGCCATAGCTCGCGTCGCCGCTGTTGCTGGGCCAAGGTCAAGTCGTCGTCCAGCGTGAAGCGAGTCTCCGAGAGCTTCTTGCGGCATTTAAGGAACGCCAGCTTGTCCGTCATGTACTTAAAGGTGAGGAGCACGGGTGCCGGGCCAGCCTTCCCCCGCGCGCGGGGGAGGCGGACAACCGACATGTCCAGCTCACCAGTGAGTAACATGGGGGCAAGAATGGCGCGCTTAACTGCCTCAAGGAGACTCGTGGAGGTCTCACCTGCCGGCTGGTCGAAGTGCTTGACGATGACATTGTGGCTGCGCTTGTCGAGCTCGGCCGCCTCGCGAAGGTCGAGGGCTTGTTGCTTGAGTTGTGCCGCGATGGATGGATGGATGGATGGATGGATGGATGGATGGATGGATGGATGGATGGATGGATGGATGGATGGATGGATGGATGGATGGATGGATGGATGGATGGATGGATGGATGGATGGATGGATGGATGGATGGATGGATGGATGGATGGATGGATGGATGGATGGATGGATGGATGGATGGATGGATGGATGGATGGATGGATGGATGGATGGATGGATGGATGGATGGATGGATGGATGGATGGATGGATGGATGGATGGATGGATGGATGGATGGATGGATGGATGGATTAATTAATTAATTAATTAGACTCGTGCTCCCGTTGGGGAGTCACGGAGCATTAACCCCGATGAATGGATGGATGGGCGCACACATTCCTACCGGTCTAATCTATCTACATTGGCTACATACTACATCTATCTAACAACATTCTAACTACATCATCTATCTAGGCAGCCGCACGCTGCCCTGGGGGGAGCTATCTAGCGTGCCTCCCGCGGGATTGCACACGCGGGCGCTTCCCCACTGGGGGGGCTCGTTGTCCTCTATGACCTGGGCCCACTTGGCCTTGTCCATCATCTTCTTCCAAATCACGGAGAGGCCTAGGCCCCCCATGTCCTCTACTAGCTGTTCTTTGAAGGTGCGGGCCTTGCGGCGTCTAACGTGGATGGATGGATGGATGGATGGATGGATGGATGGATGGATGGATGGATGGATGGATGGATGGATGGATGGATGGATGGATGGATGGATGGATGGATGGATGGATGGATGGATGGATGGATGGATGGATGGATGGATGGATGGATGGATGGATGGATGGATGGATGGATGGATGGATGGATGGATGGATGGATGGATGGATGGATGGATGGATGGATGGATGGATGGATGGATGGATGGATGGATGGATGGATGGATGGATGGATGGATGGATGGATGGATGGATGGATGGATGGATGGATGGATGGATGGATGGATGGATGGATGGATGGATGGATGGATGGATGGATGGATGGATGGATGGATGGATGGATGGATGGATGGATGGATGGATGGATGGATGGATGGATGGATGGATGGATGGATGGATGGATGGATGGATGGATGGATGGATGGATGGATGGATGGATGGATGGATGGATGGATGGATGGATGGATGGATGGATGGATGGATGGATGGATGGATGGATGGATGGATGGATGGATGGATGGATGGATGGATGGATGGATGGATGGATGGATGGATGGATGGATGGATGGATGGATGGATGGATGGATGGATGGATGGATGGATGGATGGATGGATGGATGGATGGATGGATGGATGGATGGATGGATGGATGGATGGATGGATGGATGGATGGATGGATGGATGGATGGATGGATGTCAGGCTTGTCTTACATGATGCAGTGGAACTTTGGTGCTGGAGGGTTAATTGTGGCCCGGTCTGGTTTAGCTTCAGTGCTCTCATGGCGGCCTTCATTTGTAATTATTTGAATGCATGCCCATTGGGCCATGCATAGTGTATATTTTTTACGCATGCACGCCCATTATGTATCGCTGGGTCCATCCCATCAATGCTTGTTTATTGCCAGGTCTGGTGTAAGTAAGTTAGTGCTATCTAGTCTACAAAATCCTCACTACACTTCTCCCCAAAGCGCCCCTTCCGCTTTGGGGGAGGGGGCTTACCCACATGGGCTGGCGTGTGAGCCGGGACATTGGTCTTCCACCTCTTCTTGTTCTGCATAGGAACAGAGAGCGAAGAAATGCGGTGTGGGGACCCCTTCTCGTGGTAATGCGTTACATGTACTCCCCACCGGGCTTTGCTCTTCATGGGTTCATAAAGACAACAATTATTCAGTAAGAATTTAATAAATTAGGAACATATATCCGTTGGGAGTCACTGTTACACATATACCTGAAAAGGGGCATATGATTTTAAATACATTCTGAGCTACAACCTGCACGTGCATGGGTTTAGTTAACTGGCACCTATACTAGAGGCCTGACATGGGGTGGAGCTTCAGTGCTTCCCCGCCTTCTCCTTCTCCCACACTGGGTGCTCCGCGTCCTTCTTCTCCGGCCCTGCCCATGGGTGCACCGGCCCCGCCTCCTCCTTCTCCTCTCGGGACGATTCGCGCTCCACGCATGGCTGCAGCATCAGTTAGCACGGGCAAGACATAGCAGTAACCGCGCTATTGCTGTTCTAGCACCAGCCTAGCAGACTGCCATGATCACTCAGCAAACCCACGACAGCTAAACCCTTGGCTGTCACAACCAGTCCATGCATCATTAAGTATGGGTACAGGGAAAGCTTCCCGCATATCCATGGCCATATGGATGGCAGCAACACAACGACTTGCCCCCTAGCCCCCCGTGCACACACAAAAACGTGGGTCGTGGCTTCCACGCCCCATCCGCCATGCATGACAGCGCGTACCTTACTCGCATTCACACCGGGCTGCATCCCAGCGCCGTTGCTGTCCCCATGTGACACGTCGGCTGATTAAGCAGACACACAGCAGAGTCTGATGTAAACCGCTAAACCCCAAACCCATGCAGACCACAGTCAAGGACGCGTGCATGTCAAGCCATGCCAATTGTGAACCGTACAGCAATTTACTTTTCAAGCCTGAAGAGGTGGATAGCAGATACTAGCCTGGAAGAGGTTACAGGGGCACATGTCCATTAGCGAGCGGAACAACACAGCATACACCCTACAAGCGTACCGCACAATGTCCTCCTGCAATTGTCTGCAGATCTCCCAATGCCGCAGACATCTCCACTGCTCTCATGGCGATTGCAAATGCTTCATGCCGCTGACATCTCCACTGCTCTCATGGCGATTGCAAATGCTTGATGCCGCACCTCTGCTTACAGCAGAAAAGCTTCCTCCGGGCGAGGCACCTGACTGGAACCAACACCCATTCCTTGGCTTCACAACGTGGCCATGACAGCATCGTGAATCTGCTTCGCCAACGCCCACACTTCAGGACCCGCGCCCTGCACCGCCATGGCCACAGGCTGCACCGCTGCAATCGATGCAGCATTCACTGCCTGCGCCGCACCATGTACTGCATGCACGAAAGCCAATCCTGGCTCGGTTATCATGGTCTTGCCCGATTCCTGCTGCTTCTTCTTCTTCGATGCGGTCATGCGCACTTTATACCCCTTCCTCTCCAAGCACGCCTTCAGCACCTGGCTCGTGCGGTGCTGAATATGCTTCTGAAGGCGCGCCTTCTAAACACGAAATGTTGGCAATGTATGATTCCCAAACGGCATGATAGGCACATAATCAGTCCCATTAATTGCTTTGCGGCAGTCAATGCACCAGAACACCTGTTGAAAAAAGAAGGTTATGCGCGCTAGCGATTACCCGCGGCAAGAAGCAATCAACACGCCTCGCTAACAACTGCAACCACAATGTAATTCATGACGGGCCACTCACCGCTACCCTGCTCTCCTGATTCAATGTCTCCCCATTCTCAAGGCCTCCATTGTAAACCTCTCCGTCTTCACCATCGTCATCGTCTTCCTCTTCCTCCACTCCGACGTATCCGTGTTTCCTTTTCCTAAGATACCTAGGGTTGTTCAAGTCGTATGTGCGGCGTTGGCACACTTCCAACAAAATTTTGGCCGCCTCTACCCATTACCATTTATTCGTACTATCATAACATATCCAGGCGTTTGAAAAATCATTCCCTCGTTCGAACTTCTACCCCTGGGCGTCCATGACGAGGCAGTCACGACGGGACGCAGATGCACAAAAATAAAACAAGGCGACATCCCTTCAATCATTGACCAAAAAACAGAATACGCGCAGAACTTGGATTTCAACACCACGCACCCATTACCAGCGAGCACGGCTGGCCTGCAACCGCCATCATTTCATAACCAGAAGCCAGGGCCCACACTCCATCCCGTTACCTCATCTTCCACGCACGGCTTCCGCTGCTTCCCTCTGCTCTTTCGCATTCTCCGCCAGCAACCTCGCCTTCTCCTCGTCCAACAATCCACTAAGAATAAAATCCCCTCTATTGGACGCCATTCAGACGAACTTTGCTAGCGTCTTTTCACCGGCCCCAGCACACATAATCTATAGCCGCTTAATGACAACGGCCGACAACGACAACTGCTGAATAGGCGAAAAAGGCTGATAACTACATTTTTATATTTCGCTGCATTTGCTAATAGACACGCACGTTCTCCCACTTCTCCATTACAATATAATTATCCATCTGGCCGTGTACAGGCAAAGATCCCCGAAGTAACTTACTGAAACGTATCTTACAGCATCGGATCACTGGCACCTAATCTACAGGTGGTAGATTACCAACCAAGACCCGTCGCGGTAATTTACTCTGTCGGTAATGTACTACCAAAGATGTGCAGTCGTAACGTTACTCTTACTTACGGCTAGTAAAATTACTACGTAGGATGATAGGTAGTAATGATTACGGCGTTGGATCTCACGCCTCGTATCTAGGTAGTAAGATAAGACCTCGTAATTTACGCCTCGGATCCTTTTTACTACCCTCGGACGAAAAGTATAGTGTAGTAACACAACAAGAAAAAAGTGGGGGAGGGGGGGCTATCGCCCCCCCTCCCCGACTTGAGAGGACGTGACTCGCCGCTAGCGGCCCAGAGGCCGATAGTCGACCTTCTGGGCGCCAACCGCACCGGCCCGCGCGACGCGCCAAGACCCTTCCACGGAGGACGCGCGAGCGGACGATTCCGACCGGGACGAACCGCCGCCGTGCGCCACGCGCAACGGACCCTTCCCCGTCAACACCGTGGAAGCTCTACGAGCGTGAGATACTTGAAAATTTCGTCACGTTCGTATCGAAATTAAAATTTCTGACAAATTTGTCAGCTCGGACTTAACCACAATGAATTTGAGCATACCATTCGATACAACAATGATATTTCGGCGTCAGATACTTGGAAATTTCGTTACGTTCGTATCGCCAGTGAAATTCTGACAAATTTCTCCGCTCGGACTGAACCACAATGAATTTCAGCATAGCATGCGATATACTTTAGAGATATTTCGGTGGAAGATACTTGGAAATTTCGTTACGTTCGTATTTCCATTGAAAATGTGCCAAATTTCGGCCTGAACAATTTCACCCCACCCTGACTGAACGCCTGTTAGGCTCTGAACCTTCCACCCGTCCTGAAAATTGGATCCATCCGTTCAGAAAATCGCATTCTATATTTTTCGAACTGAACATACCGTCGTCTTACCGTTCTGAAATTTATCGACTCCTTATGTAAACTACTCGACCATTAAGTAGGCGTTCTTGTGCGCCAGCTCGTATCCTCTACTAAATTCTACAAAGGCTAGGTGGATTCGGCGAAATGGAAAGAACGCAACCATGAAAATGCATCAGAAAGAGAGCAGGTACTACCCCGGTCATCGAAACAAACGCCTCACCATCGGCATCGCCGGTTACGTCCCGTGGCAAAAAATCCAGCGTTCTTTCCAATATGATGTGGCGACAGCAGAAGCTCGTTGGCCACACCCCAAGCCTTCCACGAACAGCAAACTGATTTCACTAGGCACCCAATACGTAAAGCAGTTAAGCATGATACCGTACAATACCTAAATCTACAACGACATTCCATTTCCAGGTCGCCATAGCGACACGGACCTCTCCCACGCAGGTATCACTCCGTTGACGCACCTCCAGCTCATAAAATTTCGCACTTGCTCTTCAAACATAAAATTTTGACGTATAAAACCATGGCTGCGCATTCCCCATCCCAATTTTCTAGCCTACGTTGCCTGCCATCGCCAGCCAGCACAAGGAAAATTGCTCGCGCAGCACGTCACTTTGTTTTTCGCCCCGAGCATGCCGCACGCTTTGCCAATAATTCCCAGTTCCCACTGCCCTGCAAGACTTTTTTCCATGCGATTATACCATGCGATATACTTTAGAGATATTTCGGTGGAAGATACTTGGAAATTTCGTTACGTTCGTATTTCCATTGAAAATGTGCCAAATTTCGGCCTGAACTATTTCACCCCACCCTGACTGAACGCCGGTTAGGTTCTGAACATTCCAACCGTCCTGCAAATTTGATCCATCCGTTCAGAAAATCGCATTCCATTCACGTTGTGGCCCTAACCTCGAGCGCGTAATTCGAAACGGCGTGCACCGGTTGGTCCCCTTGTCCAAAGTGGTGCAACGGGAAACTGGGAAAAGTTTAGGAGAGATCCATTCGCCAGTAGCTTGTTTGACGTTTAAAAGAGTCAACGCGCCGTAATTCCTGAGGCCGCTCGGATTGGCGAGACGCCCCACCTGCCCGCAAAAGTCTGAACATGTTCAGCGTTTCAGCACCCGTTCAGAATACCTCAGACTCGATCTCCAAGGTTTGGGGATTTTCTTTGGACTACGCCGATTGGCCATCTCGCTACGGTCCTGGACGTCGTCCGCTCCCGCGCTAGGGGGCGCGGGGGACGGCCCCACCTTCGGCCTACGGCCTCGGCCAAAGTTTTCGGGCGTCATAAATCGTAGTTACTAGTAGGGGACAAGAAAAAAGTGGGGGAGGGGGGGCTATCGCCCCCCCTCCCCGACTTGAGAGGACGTGACTCGCCGCTAGCGGCCCAGAGGCCGATAGTCGACCTTCTGGGCGCCAACCGCACCGGCCCGCGCGACGCGCCAAGACCCTTCCACGGAGGACGCGCGAGCGGACGATTCCGACCGGGACGAACCGCCGCCGTGCGCCACGCGCAACGGACCCTTCCCCGTCAACACCGTGGAAGCTCTACGAGCGTGAGATACTTGAAAATTTCGTCACGTTCGTATCGAAATTAAAATTTCTGACAAATTTGTCAGCTCGGACTTAACCACAATGAATTTGAGCATACCATTCGATACAACAATGATATTTCGGCGTCAGATACTTGGAAATTTCGTTACGTTCGTATCGCCAGTGAAATTCTGACAAATTTCTCCGCTCGGACTGAACCACAATGAATTTCAGCATAGCATGCGATATACTTTAGAGATATTTCGGTGGAAGATACTTGGAAATTTCGTTACGTTCGTATTTCCATTGAAAATGTGCCAAATTTCGGCCTGAACAATTTCACCCCACCCTGACTGAACGCCTGTTAGGCTCTGAACCTTCCACCCGTCCTGAAAATTGGATCCATCCGTTCAGAAAATCGCATTCTATATTTTTCGAACTGAACATACCGTCGTCTTACCGTTCTGAAATTTATCGACTCCTTATGTAAACTACTCGACCATTAAGTAGGCGTTCTTGTGCGCCAGCTCGTATCCTCTACTAAATTCTACAAAGGCTAGGTGGATTCGGCGAAATGGAAAGAACGCAACCATGAAAATGCATCAGAAAGAGAGCAGGTACTACCCCGGTCATCGAAACAAACGCCTCACCATCGGCATCGCCGGTTACGCCCCGTGGCAAAAAATCCAGCGTTCTTTCCAATATGATGTGGCGACAGCAGAAGCTCGTTGGCCACACCCCAAGCCTTCCACGAACAGCAAACTGATTTCACTAGGCACCCAATACGTAAAGCAGTTAAGCATGATACTACAATACCTAAATCTACAACGACATTCCATTTCCAGGTCGCCATAGCGACACGGACCTCTCCCACGCAGGTATCACTCCGTTGACGCACCTCCAGCTCATAAAATTTCGCACTTGCTCTTCAAACATAAAATTTTGACGTATAAAACCATGGCTGCGCATTCCCCATCCCAATTTTCTAGCCTACGTTGCCTGCCATCGCCAGCCAGCACAAGGAAAATTGCTCGCGCAGCACGTCACTTTGTTTTTCGCCCCGAGCATGCCGCACGCTTTGCCAATAATTCCCAGTTCCCACTGCCCTGCAAGACTTTTTTCCATGCGATTATACCATGCGATATACTTTAGAGATATTTCGGTGGAAGATACTTGGAAATTTCGTTACGTTCGTATTTCCATTGAAAATGTGCCAAATTTCGGCCTGAACTATTTCACCCCACCCTGACTGAACGCCGGTTAGGTTCTGAACATTCCAACCGTCCTGCAAATTTGATCCATCCGTTCAGAAAATCGCATTCCATTCACGTTGTGGCCCTAACCTCGAGCGCGTAATTCGAAACGGCGTGCACCGGTTGGTCCCCTTGTCCAAAGTGGTGCAACGGGAAACTGGGAAAAGTTTAGGAGAGATCCATTCGCCAGTAGCTTGTTTGACGTTTAAAAGAGTCAACGCGCCGTAATTCCTGAGGCCGCTCGGATTGGCGAGACGCCCCACCTGCCCGCAAAAGTCTGAACATGTTCAGCGTTTCAGCACCCGTTCAGAATACCTCAGACTCGATCTCCAAGGTTTGGGGATTTTCTTTGGACTACGCCGATTGGCCATCTCGCTACGGTCCTGGACGTCGTCCGCTCCCGCGCTAGGGGGCGCGGGGGACGGCCCCACCTTCGGCCTACGGCCTCGGCCAAAGTTTTCGGGCGTCATAAATCGTAGTTACTAGTAGGGGACGCAGTATGTATCGAGGATGTTCTGCTCATTTTGCAACAAGAACTTCTCCTAGATCGAAGGCGGGGCCAATCATGCAGCGTATTCCGAGTCCGTGCACACTTTGCCGGAATCGCAGGGGAAGGGATGTTATACCCTGCGACAAAATTCCACCGAATATCCGGAGCAGGTTTCTCAGGATTGCTAACAACAAGTTGCAGAAGTCAGACGCCAAGAAGCATCACCAGTTGAATAGGGCAATTGCGGAGATGGGAGGGGCTGCGCCGGCTGACTTGTCGTCGGTTCCCAGCATGCAAAGGCCAGCTGAGCATCACCAAATGGCTGGTTCCCGTCGACGAACAAGGTGTCCAGCTGCTGGCTGCCGAATTTTTTATCGAGAACGGCATTGCCTTCAATGCGGCTGAGAGCGCCTCTTTCAAGCAGATGGTGGCCGGCATGATCCAGTACAAAGGAGGGCACGTCACCCCTCCTTCTCGGAAGTTGTGTCTTATGTCCTCTCATGCATTATATAGTGGATGGCTTTCCTTACAATTAACTAATTCATTGATTCCTTACAGTTCCCGTTGCAGTCTGCTCCCCCCAGCATTTAACAAATCATAATCAGATAGGATTGCAGGGCATAAATTAATGGAAGATGTTAATAAATAAGCATATACACCAAATTTCAGTTGCAATAACTGCATGACCATCATCAAGGAGCGTGCTAATTGGGTGACTGACAATTGGACCACAAAAACTGTCGCGTATTTTACCGCCGCGTATTTTACACCCCCCACGTATAATACGCGTATTTTAGGTCCGCGTATTATACCCCGTACCCGTATTTGCCAACCCGGGTACATGGCGCTTGGCGGGGAAGTCTTGCCAGCCAGAAAGATATCTCAGCGTTCTGGTATAAACGACGACGAGGACGAATGAGGCTCGATTTCGGAAAGGTTGTCAACACCGTGCGAAAGATCGGACATGTGGCGGGAGACGCTATCCGGAAAGTGGGGCATGGAGCACGACTCGTGAAAGCTGCCGCGGGTGCTGCCGATTCGGCTCTCGGACATGTCCCGAGCAAGTTGATCGAGGCGTCCCCGGTCCTCGGGACGGCGTACATACCGTGTCGCGAAAACCGGACTGGACGCGCTGTCTTCCCTCGAACGTAAGGTCGACGCACACAAGGCCGCGAATCCGCTTCTGGGGCAGTTCCTTCACTAGCCAGGATTTTTATCTAAGTTAGCTGGTATTAACAACGCTCTCATGGCATCCGATGGTTCTTGGTACAATCGCGCTATTCCGAAAACGATGCAGTACATCGTGAAGGCTCTCGGCCAGCACTCGACGTCCCGTGTGCAGCTCTCGACTCTGTCCGCGAACTCTGGCATTAAGCAGGGTTCGGTTGTGGCTGTCCGCCTGCCGACGAGCGGATTTGCCTATCTCCATAGTTTTGCCATGTATTTCCTGGCGTCCCAGGCGGCTACGACCGGGGTCTGTAAGTTTCCGAGATACACTTCGTCGTTGATCAGGCGTTTGGAGGTGCTGGTCGGCGGCCAGAGCGTGGACTCTATCAACGATTACCATCAGTTGTATCGGACCCTGCTTACTGTTCACGGCGGCGTCGGTCACGACAACGCCCAGGCCCCGTCCGGATGGTCAGGGAGGGACGTCGACGATGTCGCGCTGACAAAAAGGGATGACGCGGCTAAGGCCAAGCACACGGAAATCCCTGGAGTGATTGACAACTGGCTCGGGTTCCTCTCTGGCGACCCTCGCGTGATCGATCTCAGCCTCTTCCCTCCGATCGAGATCAGGATTACGTTGATGGACGGGAGTGTCATGATCCCTGGAGAGGCAGTGGCAGCGGATGGTGCTATGGCTGCAGTCCCAGCATGCGCCGGCCCCGGGTTCCAACTAGACGATATCCACTTCTCGATCGATACGTACAGGTTCCAGGAGGACGTGGTCTCCCAGGTCTTCGCGTCCAGGCTGCATGGCGGAGGGCGGGACGCTGCCGTTCCGCTGGAAGACGTGGCAGTCTACGAAGCAATCGGCTGGTGCCGCTCCGTATAGCATTAAGGCGACCCTCTCTTCTGCATCCGCGAGCAAGCTCCTCGCCATCCAGGTCGACCCTGCCAAGGATGTCGCAAACGGAGCCGGTGATATCATGTTCGACCATACCGCTCTTGACAAGGACATCCAGTTTCAGTTCGATATAAACGGATCACACCAGTCTCCCGCGTATCGCATGGGCGTGACAGAGGCATGGACTAACCTGATGAGCGCATTCAACGATCAAGGGAATTCGTTATCGTGCGCCAAGAACGGAATCACGCCTGAAACCTGGCGAGACAAGAGTTTCGTCATGGCCTGTCACCTGAACATGCCAGGCGCGGGGTCCGAGTACCAGAGCGGTCTCGACCTTCGCGGGACTGCGGCGGTCGTCACCCTTCGCGTGGACGGACACGGCGCGGCGTGTACCTCGTACTTGTTTTGCGAGCTCGAGGCCAAGATGGACGTCGGCGCCGGGCGGCAGGCGGCCGTGTACCTGTAAAAATCTCTGATGGTTACTGTATAGCGCTTGATGGAGTATCTCAAAGATCCGCGATATACCGCAAATCCTTTTAGTAGAGTCACTTTGATTTTTGACACACCTTCGATGGCTGACAAAGGCACGGCGATCGGGTTGCCGGCCAGGAAAGGGCTCTTGATGGAGCCCAAGTTTCAGTATCCTGTGCCAGGTTCTAAAAAATAGTATCGTTTTATGTAGTATGTCAGCAGCATGTCTTTTGATTACGGTGTCTGTCCTGCTTTAATCAATAAAAAGAAGCGCGTCCATGCGCCTTCCATAATTAACTTAACGACTACAGCCGGAACACATCCTATCACGTCTCCAATTACAGTTACAGCGACGTTCAGCCAGCCGGTCACGGGGTTCGCCTTGGACGATATTATCATCGTCGATCAACGGGGCCATCGCCAACCTGACCGGCAGCGGGGCGTCGTACTCCTTCCAAGTGACGCCCACGACCGCTTATTCGCCGACCACAGTAGGCGTCGGAGCAGGGGCGGTGGTCAACGCGAAGGGGGGCCCGAACAGAGCCGCAACTCCGCTAGTCTTCACGTATTCGCCACCTCCAACTCTCGCGACAAACGCGGGCTCGACGCCATCCTCGATCCCAGTGAACGTGTCCGCCACGTAATTCAGCACACCTATCACGGGGTTCGCGTTAGGCGACATCACCGTGACCAACGGGACCGCCTCCAACCTGCTTGGGAGCGGGAATTCGTACACGTTCGACGTCACTCCGACCATGGCAAACTTGACTACAAGTGTAAACGTGGGCGCAAACACAGTGATAGATGCATCAAGTGGGAATGGCAACACGGCATCCAACACGCTTTCATTCACGTACTCGTACGACCCAGCCGCCGACCCAGCGCTGTACGCCTGGTACGACCCGTCGGACGGCACCACCCTGTTCAGCGACACGGGGGGCACCGCCGTCCAGAGCACCGCGGGAGGGAACGTGGCGCGGATGAATGACAAGAAGAACCTGGCATCGGGGTATCACGTGTCGCAGGGCACCTCGGGTAAGCGCCCGATATTGGACACCACCGAGCTAAACGGGAAGACGTCCCTCCGCTTCATCAACAGCCGCTCGGGACTTCTGACCTCGTCCTCCTCCACATTCTGGGGATCTATCGGGACCAAGTCGTCTGTGGTGATAGTCGCCAAACAGTTGATAACGGCTACGTACCCCGACACCAACAACCCCGGGACCACGGACTATATCAGAGGATTCATGTTTGGAAGCACGACCTCGGCGAGAGCGAATCGGTTAAGGGGAGGGGACACCCCTAAAGGGCACTTTTCTGGAAACCATACCTATGCATGTGCTAAAAATCCAATGATGATTGGGGACCATTAATATGATAAAAAAAAAATTTTCCAGCCACTTGGGGGGGGTACTAGCCCCCACAGGGCACCGGTAACGCGCTAAAAATAGAAAAAGACGCTATTCTAGTCACATTTTTCCTAGGGCAGTGGGCAAACATATTGGGACCAAATCATATATTCCCATATAGTTCCCTGACTTTTGAGAAATGCTACCTAATTTTGAGCACAAAATAATCATGTTTACACACATTGATGGATTTTCCCGCAAAAAGGGTACTTTTTTAATGAAAAAAAAAATTATCAAATCATAAACACATGGAATAGGGCCAAATCATATATTCCCAAATACTAGAGGTTGGGGGACATGCAGCCCCAAATTTTCAGGTCATTCTGACAAGCGCAGCCCTATTTGATGGATATTCCTAGATTGCCACCTGTGACGAAGCTAAGGGAGGTTTTAGCTAGTATTTAACCACACTAACACCCCTTTATACATCTAAGCCTCATGAAAACTGGCCAAACCACATACTACCATTCTCTGCACATATGGTACCTCCTATGTTCAAGGTTTGACGCCATTCTGACAAGAACTGCCCAAGTTACAACCATTCCAAGACGGCCACCCATGTAGACGCTACAAGGAAATTAGAGTAACCATTTAGCCACACTAGCACCTCCTTCTTCATCAAAGACATCTGCAAACTGACCAAAGCACACATAATCAACTCTTGCACGCTGACGGCAACGCATGCTCAATGTGGGGGGTCATTGCGACAAGAACTGCTCAAGTTGATGGGTTTCCTATATGACCACATGACAAGGCGCTAAGGACCACTCAGTAAGTTAGTAACCCCACAGTGCCACTTAATATGCCATCCAACATGCACCAAAACCATGCAGAGTATGTTTACAAAGTACAAAGGGGTGGCCACGCACCTCATATGTCTTCATCATCCCTCCAGCATGGCCAGCCTTGTAAATATGTGCATAGCCTTGACGATGGTAGCCCTAACATGCCTAAGCGGCATTTCCTATGTTTCTCCCAGGTTAGAGTGTAAGGTTGATGCCAACCAAGCTAATCAACACAACAACACCTCCTAAACTGTCCTCCCCGGCATGGATGACAAACTGGGACTATGGAGGGCAAGGAACCAAGTAAGAACATGGTATATATAGCTTGCATGCAGTCATGCATGTCAACCATGGTTGGCTCAGCACATTGTAGTCTTGTCACATCATCATAACAAAGGAAAGCTCAAACAACCATTGGTGCCAGCTATCTACATGCAGTCACACAAATGCAATATCTCCAACATCATCATCACTATAACACTTCCATCCCTGCACGATAAAATGCAAAGAAACCATTGGCGGCCCTTCACCGCATGAGCGCTGTGATGCCGCTGCGGCCTGTGAGGAGTGCGTCACTCTCAAACAACAAGAAGCGTCCATACGCACAACATCCTTGCCAGAACACGTTTTATGAAATGCCTTATACCTTCCCGAAGAGCTATAGGCTGCGACTGAAGCGGCCCTGATCACGACATCAACGAAAACAATCTAAAGCTGCCAGGTATTCGACAACACAACGGCAAGCGACGGCGAGCTAGCTGGCGGAAACTGCCCAAAAAGAACGCAAAAAACCTCGAACGATGAGCTCATAGAAGAAAGCACCGATAGCAGATAACGTTCGCGACAAATCTGTACCTTGCCCTCGTAAATCCCTCGCCCAGGCGCGCAACAACAGCCGTTCTTCCATGGACAGGTCAGACACGCACTGCGCAGGTCTGAACAATTACTTACCGATAATGGCCGAAAATCTGGCAAAAAGCACCAGCTCGGTTTAGAATTCGATGCAACCGATATTAATGCCTGCTTCAAGGTCAGAACAGCCCCCAAAACCGCTATTTTACAGCCGCTATCATAAATTCTATTTCATTCCGCGCGACCAAAAAATTCAGATTACCCCCCATGCCGATGGCATAAAAAAACAACAGCGATATTGTAAACCAGCTGATTTCCGCCGCAAACTAACATCATAAACTCATCTCCTTTTAGATTCGAGTAAAATTTTTGCATTTCGCCTGCCCTAGTGCGGTAGTTTCGCCTGAACGCAGTCGCCATGGCCACTTCCGCAAGGGGTGCGCGCACCGTGCACGTGAAATTTGTGACCTTCGGCTCCGGCGCGAATTTTTTGGCGCCAAAAAATTCGGGGGTGTCCCGTCCCCTTAAGTTACCATACCATGCACAGGGCCAGGTAACGTCGTAGCCGTGACACAGGGTCCTGGGACAACCCAGGTATATGTCTCGATGGCCGTAAGACATAATTTTTTCGACGACTCGCAGCACGTCCTCGCACTTTCGGTGGACACGGTATCGAACACTTGCACAACCAGATTCGACGGGCGTACCACAGACGCGGCTGGCGGGTCAGATCCAGGAACGTTCACAGGCAATCTCGCCATCGGCGGCGATTCGAATAACGCGGTCCGCGCCTTCGACGGGTGGATCGGCGAGATCCTCATCTACAAAACCGCCAAGACCTCCGACGAGTTGGAGCTGATCCGCGGATACCTCGTGAACAAGTGGGGGACTCCGCAGACGATTCGTCTCACCGTCGGCCTGACCACTTCCACCGCGACCCCGACGACCAGCCCCGTCTCCGTGACCGCCACCTTCTCCGAATCCGTCACGGGCTTCACGTCCGGGGACGTCGCGGTGACCAACGGGTCCGTCACGGCTTTCTCTGGCAGCGGAACCACGTACACGATCACGGTCACGCCCACGATCGCCTACTCGCCCACGACTGTGAATGTGGCGGCCGGCGCGGCTCAGACATCGTCCGGAAAGCTGAACATCGCCGCGAACCAGCTGACGTTCACGTACTCGCCGCCTCCGGCGTAGAGTTAGAAACTAGAACTATTATCTCTTATAAGTTGTAATAAAGCCATGGATTATCCAACATTCTACCAGTTTGTTGTCGACTTTAAAGGAATGACACCGACTATTGACGGCAGAACAGGGTTGTGTTATTTCAACATCAAACCAGACCCACGTGCACCTAGCTGTCATTGACAGCACATGGCGCGGGGGCGCTCATTGGGCGGGATTTGATTTCGTCGAAAACCGCGACGATTACAAGATAATCGGTCTAGGGTCTCCTAGTTTTTTGGGTGGTGAGCAAAATCCAGGGGAATGCGTCGTCCTATGCACAGAACAAATGGAAATTGGCGGAGAAGGGATTCCTCTATACGAATTCTCGATCAATTCGCATTCATTCTTCAACCTCAAGGACCCATACCTGTTCAGGCACGGAGGACAGCTAGTGATCGGTCTAGTTCACATTGATAGAGAGGCAGAGGATACCGACAACTATAAACCAGTAGGGAGTTTCAGGTCGTTTGTGTGTGTCTTACGTTTTGAGAAGATTCGCGGATTCGACGATTGCAAGTGCCATCACAAGTAGACAGAATTTAACGCGTGATGGCTCAGTGTCATTGGCATCTATTATTGAATTGATCAATAAATTATCTTACACGAATTCATAACATTCCAACATGTTCATAACCATGAATGACATTCTCAATTGCATCGAGGCCTGCAAACCGGGCAGTGGCGGGTACATCCAGAGCGGCACGCGACGGTCCGTCAACGCCGCAGAAGTCGCGCGAGTTTCTTGCACCGTCGCCGGAAAGCCCGACCCGTACGAGGACAATTACAATGTCGAATTAGACCACATAGAGGATCCACGCATATTCTCGTCGGCTGCTGTGTGCGCCTTGGAAGACGACGCGACTCTTGACGAAATTATCAAGGCGTGCGAGGACTTGGTCGTTGTATCCATAATGGCCGGCTGCGTCACCGGCAGACAATCCATTTCCTCTTTGACGTTTGACCAAGTGAAGGAACGACTGCAGCTCCTGAGAGGCGATTGACACCCCGCTCCTCTCCCGCGACGGCGCAGGAATCCGCAGGAACGCGCAGGCGATCAGGCGTGTGTTTTGGCGTGTGGCGTGGTTGGGTTGGTGGTTGATGGTTCTGTCAGAATAGGCAAAATTGCTCAGATAAGTATAGAACTACCTTTAAAATCTCTGAGCAATTTTGCCTATTCCATACACACCCTCGCACGTTGACGCGGTGTGGTTTTTGTGTGACCGGTGACGGATGCCAGCATTTCTAGGGCATCCTAAAGCCCCGCGACCCCTGAGCCAGGGTTGGCAGGGGTCGGGAAGGCGTGGCTGCACTGTGACAGATGTCAGTAGCAAACCAAAACCCCAATATTTTATCACTCAATTTATCACTCAACCATCATCACTCAAGAATGGCTCCCCGGTACCCCACACGGCCCCATCACTCAATGAGGGGCTATAATATATATGTAAGTAATTCGTAGTATAGAGCTTTGACATGGCTCTGTATATAGGTTTATAGCTGGGCGTTTGCTTTGGTTTGAGTGATTTCACTCTGCTGTAAGTAATTATATTTTTAATATATATCCGGGGCGCTCTTCCGTCTCAGGTCCGGCTGGCCGCCGAGGGCCACGACGAACGCATCCAGTCGGCCTTGGCGCAGCTGGTCCCGGGCCCCGACCTCCCGCCACATGCTATTCGCATTGCCTCCCTGCCTGCACGGATGGGTGGCTGCGGTCTGACTCGTGCCGCCCGGCTGGCCCCAGCAGCCTTTTTGGGCTCCGTCGCTCAGTCGTGGGCGGAAAGCTGCCGGCTCCTGCCCCTTTTGGCAACGGCAGCGCCTGACCTCCTGGACCCCAGCAGCCCTTTGCCCTTCGTCACCGCCATCCAGGAGGCCTATGCTGAGATCCAGCAGGCCTGTTCTCCCGTCCGTGCCGCTCAGGCGGTACAGCGCCACCTCCCTCGCGGCACTCCCTCGGTCGCCTCCGTTCAATCTCCCGCCGCATTCCCTGCTCGCGTCATCGATAAACACCAGAAAACCTACGCGGGTATTCTGCACACGGCTGATTGGATTGCTCTTTTCGCGGACCTCAACGCCCAGGGACGTGCGTGGCTGTTCTCGCTTTCCTTGCGGAGTGTGGGCTCGGCGTACCTTCGTGCTCTTCCCATGGCCCCCCCATTCGCCTTGGCTCCCAGCCACTACTCGGTGGCGCTCCGGCACCAGCTATTTGCCCCGCAGCCTCTTGTTCCGGCCGGGCGGCCTTGTGGTAGCTGTGGGCAGCCGCTGGATCCCACGGGGACTCACTACCTTGCCTGCATGGGGGGCCAACAGAATCAGAATTGGTATTTGTATTTGCACACTGTCCTCCTGACGGTGGTGCTCGCCATGATTCGGTCGGTTTTCCCCCACGCGAACATCCGGTCCGAGGATGCGGATGGCGCTGCCTTCTATTCCCCCAACCACCGGCCTGACATCGTGGTGCTGGACTTTGAGGGGGGTGGCCGGCATCTGCTTATTGACGTTTCGGTGGCGCGGCCCTTGGCTCTTAGCCACGTGGCTGGGGCCTCCCTCACGGCAGGTTACACGGCGGACCGGGCGGAGCGGGCCAAGCTCCTGGCCTACGGCGACGTCGGGCACCATCGTGTGGTGCCCTTTGTCCTGGAGGAGTTTGGGGCCATGGGGCCCCTGACCTCCGCCTTCTTCAAGGAGTGTTGCCGGCTCCGGGAGGACCGGCTGGACCTGGAGGGCCAGCGGGCCCCATGGTCGGCGCGGACCTGGACGTCATATTGGCGTCAGCGCTTGTCGGTGGCGCTGACTCGGGCCATGGCGGACATCATGCTCCGCCGTACGCGGGCTGATTTTGCGGTGCAGCAGGGCTATTAGGTTCCTCCCGTTAGGCGTTTCCATTGGTCTTATCGTAGTATAGAGCTTTGACATGGCTCTGTATATAGGTTTATAGCTGGGCGTTTGCTTTGGTTTGAGTGATTTCACTCTGCTGTAAGTAATTATATTTTTAAAATATATAATATGGACCCCAGCAACCCCTTGCCCTTCGTCACTGCCATCCACACATCAATCCGGCGCAGCGCCGGTAGGTTCCCCGGTAATTCCCGCGCGAAAGTTGACGAAATTCGGTGCGCGCGTGCAATGTTGACTGAAATTCGGTGTGCACGGCTATGGTAGCTGAAAATTTATTGCTCACGGAATACGAAGCCATTGTGTACCGGATTTCGCTTGTTCGAACGGCATTGTCATAGGGAAAAATAATATTCACAAAAAAACTCGCGAAACGCTGCTGTATTGGGTGTGAACGAGGACAAGCACGCAGTTGGCGCAGTTTTTGCTCGCCGTCCGACCAGCCCCGTGCATCTTTAAGGTAAGGTCTCGTTGCCCAAACTACTTGACGGTGGAAGCGAACACGTTCTACCAGTTCCTTACATCATTTCAAAGAAACCCAGCGTAGGATTTCCCTTAATTTTGCGTTTCCGATTTTTACGCCCCTTCCGCGAAAAAGTGAGAATTATAGGAGCGCTGACAGGGGCAACACTGCATGTCGTGCTTTTAATCGCTTTTACGTCTTTTCTTGCAGCTATATGACTTCGCTTGGGCGCAGCAACATCGCCCGGTGTTTATCCTGCGGGCGGGGCTTGCTGGCCCCGTCCGGAGTGTGCTCGGGGTGCGGGAAAAACCACAGCTACTGGTTTATAACGTCGACAACCCCCCATTTTCTGGTCATTAACCGGCGTATTCTTGTGGTTTAAGCTTCCGGTGACGGGCGAAAAGAGCTCTTACCATGACGGCATGCTCTGGGGAGGCGTTCCGAGAAGGACTGGGGCGGGCAGGCAAATTTACACGCGACAGTGCCCGCACGTCGCCTGCGCACCCCGGCGTACAAGGCAAAGCGCAGTGTTTCCCTCCTGGACGGCCCATCGCTGCCTTTGCCGGGCGGCATGTTGGGGAGGCGGCTCCTTCTTCCTTTCTTACCGCCCGTTTCATAGTTCATACCCCGTGAGTTTCCCAACGGAGGCGTGTTAATGATGAGCGGCTGCATGCATGAATGAACGGGTGTATGAATGAGGGAGGGGGGGAGGGAGGGAGGGAGGGAGGGAGGGAGGGGGAGGGAGGGAGGGAGGGAGGGAGGGAGGGAGGAGGGAGGGAGGGAGGGAGGGAGGGAGGGAGGGAGGGAGGGAGGGAGGGAGGGAGGGAGGGAGGGAGGGAGGGAGGGAGGGAGGGGGAGGGAGGGAGGGAGGGAGGGAGGGAGGGAGGGAGGGAGGGAGGAGGGAGGGAGGGAGGGAGGAGGGAGGGAGGGAGGGAGGAGGGAGGGAGGGAGGAGGGAGGGAGGGAGGGAGGGAGGGAGGGAGGGAGGAGGGAGGGAGGGAGGGAGGGAGGGAGGGAGGGAGGGAGGGAGGAGGGAGGGAGGAGGGAGGGAGGGAGGGAGGGAGGAGGGAGGGGAGGGAGGGAGGGAGGGAGGGAGGGAGGGAGGGAGGGAGGGAGGGAGGGAGGGAGGGAGGGAGGGAGGGAGGGAGGGTATGTATGACTGCGTGCGTGCGTGCGTGCGTGCGTGCGTGCGTGCGTGCGTGCGTGCGTGCGTGCGTGCGTGCGTGCGTGCGTGCGTGCGTGCGTGCGTGCGTGCGTGCGTGCGTTCGTGCGTGCGTGCGTGCGTGCGTGCGTGCGTGCGTGCGTGCGTGCGTGCGTGCGTGCGTGCGTGCGTGCGTGCGTGCGTGCGTGCGTGCGTGCGTGCGTGCGTGCGTGCGTGCCTACGTGTATGCATGGGTGGGTGGATACATGTGTATGTGTGTGTGTATGTGTGTGTGTGTGCTTCTCTGCTTAGGCGTTGGAGCACACGCATGCACTGGAGGAAGGGGGTGATGAAAACCCAGACCAACTGTCGCACCCACCCCTCCACCTTCACCAAGCGTAAGGCCAATCGTGCCATGGGGGTAGGGTAGCGGACGCAAGTCACCAACGTCAGGGTGCTCACCAGGCTGGTGGATGAGAAGATGGGGGCCAGGCCCCTGTCAGATGCAGAGAAGAAGAAAAGGAAAAGGATGCAGCAGGGCCGTGAGAACGTGCCCCCGGGTGTGGCATTAGCCACTATATAGCTAGCTAGCTGGCTAGAGCTGTGTTATTCATGCATTGTACTATAGGCATGTGCCCCCAAGTATGCCTTCCTGCATTGTAAATATGATGCATAATGTAATGATGTATTGTTTGGAACCTTCTGTACACCAAGGTGGAATGATTGCCATGAAACCCTTGTAAGAACAATAGAAAGCTGCTTTTTCTGTGGTATTTATGCTAGCATCTGTCACCAATTTGTCATCCAACCAGCCTGAAGCTTTGTGGGCAGGCTGCATGGGATGTGTTTCGAACATGTGCCAAGTTCCAGGTCCAACTGAGTTCATTTGATGTCATTATATATGCACATGTGTGATGAAACCCTTGAAAAACCATGAAAAACTGCATTTTTGTGGTATTTATGCTAGCATTTGTCACCAGTTTGTCATCCAACCAGCCTGAAGCTTTGTGGGCAGGCTGCATGGGATGTGTTTCGAACATGTGCCAAGTCCCAGGTCCAACTGAGTTCATTTGATGTCATTATATATGCAAATGTGTGATGAAACCCTTGGAAAACCCTGAAAAACTGCATTTTTGTGGTGTTTATGCTAGCATCTGTCACCAATTTGTCATCCAACCAGCCTGAAACTTTGTGGGCATGCTGCATGGGATGTGTTTAGAACATATGCAAAGTTCCACGCCCAACTGAGTTCATTTGGTGTCATTATATATGCATATGTGTGATGAAACCCTTGGAAAACCCTGAAAAACTGCATTTTTGTGGTGTTTATGCTAGCATCTGTCACCAATTTGTCATCCAACCAGCCTGAAACTTTGTGGGCATGCTGCATGGGATGTGTTTAGAACATATGCAAAGTTCCACGCCCAACTGAGTTCATTTGGTGTCATTATATATGCATATGTGTGATGAAACCCTTGGAAAACCCTGAAAAACTGCATTTTGGGGGTATTTATGCTAGCATCTGTCACCATTTTGTGATCCAACCAGCCTGAAACTTTGTGGGCATGCTGCATGGGATGTGTTTATAACATGTGCAAAGTTATAGCCCCAACTGAGTTCATTTAGTGTCATTCATATAGGCATGCATGCCAGAAAGTGCTAAAAGTGCGGTATTTTATGCTAGCAAATGTCACCATGTTACCATGGTGCCGACTCCCAAAAAATTTTTTGACCACATGGCATCATAAGATATCTGATTAGGTACCTTGGTGCCAAATTTGAGGCCAAACTGACTATTAGCCTATCTTGAAATAATTACCAGGGAACCAAAACGCGTTTTTGGATTGATGTGCAGGAGGCCTATGCTGAGATCCAGCAGGCCTGTTCTCCCGTCCGTGCCGCTCAGGCGGTACAGCGCCACCTCCCTCGCGGCACTCCCTCGGTCGCCTCCGTCCAATCTCCCGCCGCATTCCCTGCTCGCGTCATCGATAAACACCAGAAAACCTACGCGGGTATTCTGCACACGGCTGATTGGATTGCTCTTTTCGCGGACCTCAACGCCCAGGGACGTGCGTGGCTGTTCTCGCTTTCCTTGCGGAGTGTGGGCTCGGCGTATACCTTCGTGCTCTTCCCATGGCCCCCCCATTCGCCTTGGCTCCCAGCCACTACTCGGTGGCGCTCCGGCACCAGCTATTTGCCCCGCAGCCTCTTGTTCCGGCCGGGCGGCCTTGTGGTAGCTGTGGGCAGCCGCTGGATCCCACGGGGACTCACTACCTTTCCTGCATGGGGGGCCAACAGAATCAGAATTGGTATTTGTATTTGCACACTGTCCTCCTGACGGTGGTGCTCGCCATGATTCGGTCGGTTTTCCCCCACGCGAACATCCGGTCCGAGGATGCGGATGGCGCTGCCTTCTATTCCCCCAACCACCGGCCTGACATCGTGGTGCTGGACTTTGAGGGGGTGGCCGGCATCTGCTTATCGACGTTTCGGTGGCGCGGCCCTTGGCTCTTAGCCACGTGGCTGGGGCCTCCCTCACGGCAGGTTACACGGCGGACCGGGCGGAGCGGGCCAAGCTCCTGGCCTACGGCGACGTCGGGCACCATCGTGTGGTGCCCTAATTGTCCTGGAGGAGTTTGGGGCCATGGGGCCCCTGACCTCCGCCTTCTTCAAGGAGTGTTGCCGGCTCCGGGAGGACCGGCTGGACCTGGAGGGCCAGCGGGCCTCATGGTCGGCGCGGACCTGGACGTCATATTGGCGTCAGCGCTTGTCGGTGGCGCTGACTCGGGCCATGGCTGACATCATGCTCCGCCGTACGCGGGCTGATTTTGCGGTGCAGCAGGGCTATTAGGTTCCTCCCGTTAGGCGTTTCCATTGGTCTTATCGTAGTATAGAGATTTGACATGGCTCTGTATATAGGTTTATAGCTGGGCGTTTGCTTTGGTTTGAGTGATTTCACTCTGCTGTAAGTAATTATATTTTTAATATATATATTTTAAAAATATAATTACTTACAGCAGAGTGAAATCACTCAAACCAAAGCAAACGCCCAGCTATAAACCTATATACAGAGCCATGTCAAAGCTCTATACTACGATAAGACCAATGGAAACGCCTAACGGGAGGAACCTAATAGCCCTGCTGCACCGCAAAATCAGCCCGCGTACGGCGGAGCATGATGTCAGCCATGGCCCGAGTCAGCGCCACCGACAAGCGCTGACGCCAATATGACGTCCAGGTCCGCGCCGACCATGGGGCCCGCTGGCCCTCCAGGTCCAGCCGGTCCTCCCGGAGCCGGCAACACTCCTTGAAGAAGGCGGAGGTCAGGGGCCCCATGGCCCCAAACTCCTCCAGGACAAAGGGCACCACACGATGGTGCCCGACGTCGCCGTAGGCCAGGAGCTTGGCCCGCTCCGCCCGGTCCGCCGTGTAACCTGCCGTGAGGGAGGCCCCAGCCACGTGGCTAAGAGCCAAGGGCCGCGCCACCGAAACGTCAATAAGCAGATGCCGGCCACCCCCCTCAAAGTCCAGCACCACGATGTCAGGCCGGTGGTTGGGGGAATAGAAGGCAGCGCCATCCGCATCCTCGGACCGGATGTTCGCGTGGGGGAAAACCGACCGAATCATGGCGAGCACCACCGTCAGGAGGACAGTGTGCAAATACAAATACCAATTCTGATTCTGTTGGCCCCCCATGCAGGCAAGGTAGTGAGTCCCCGTGGGATCCAGCGGCTGCCCACAGCTACCACAAGGCCGCCCGGCCGGAACAAGAGGCTGCGGGGCAAATAGCTGGTGCCGGAGCGCCACCGAGTAGTGGCTGGGAGCCAAGGCGAATGGGGGGGCCATGGGAAGAGCACGAAGGTACGCCGAGCCCACACTCCGCAAGGAAAGCGAGAACAGCCACGCACGTCCCTGGGCGTTGAGGTCCGCGAAAAGAGCAATCCAATCAGCCGTGTGCAGAATACCCGCGTAGGTTTTCTGGTGTTTATCGATGACGCGAGCAGGGAATGCGGCGGGAGATTGAACGGAGGCGACCGAGGGAGTGCCGCGAGGGAGGTGGCGCTGTACCGCCTGAGCGGCACGGACGGGAGAACAGGCCTGCTGGATCTCAGCATAGGCCTCCTGGATGGCGGTGACGAAGGGCAAAGGGCTGCTGGGGTCCAGGAGGTCAGGCGCTGCCGTTGCCAAAAGGGGCAGGAGCCGGCAGCTTTCCGCCCACGACTGAGCGACGGAGCCCAAAAAGGCTGCTGGGGCCAGCCGGGCGGCACGAGTCAGACCGCAGCCACCCATCCGTGCAGGCAGGGAGGCAATGCGAATAGCATGTGGCGGGAGGTCGGGGCCCGGGACCAGCTGCGCCAAGGCCGACTGGATGCGTTCGTCGTGGCCCTCGGCGGCCAGCCGGACCTGAGACGGAAGAGCGCCCCGGAGCCAGTGAACGACGCGAGGGTGAGCGCAAAACCACAGAAGCAGACCCTTGGTCTGCGAATCATGAAGGCGCGCAATCAAGGGCAGTACCTCAGTGCGTGCCTCGAGGGCGGCCCGCAGAGCATCGATGACAAACGCGGGGTCGCCAACCGGAACGCCGAGGACATCCAACCCATGGAGGCGCTCGTCCCGGCCCAAGAGCTGGGGCGGAAAGCCGGAGCAATCACCTTGGGGCGAGTACACCGCGCACTTGGCAAGGGTCAACTGGAGGTTGATGTCGGCCACCGCGGTCTGCAGTGCCAGCAGAGCCGCGGTGGTGTCCGGCACAGGGCCCAGAAGGTAGATATCATCCAAGTAGGCCTGAATAGCGACCGCCGGGTGGGCAGCATGGACCGCTTGGAGGCAACCCTGGAGGGGGGCGGCAAAGTACAGGGGTCCCAGGGGGTCCCCTTGCTGGGTGCCCGACCGCGACAGCAGGCCGCCGCGAGTGCCGTCCTCCATGATGTGAACCAGTTGGCCGGGCTGGCCGTAGCACACGGCTGTCCAAGCGTACAAGTCCTCGAAGGACTCCATGACGGCCGCAAACATGCTGGCGCGGGACAGACTGTTGAACGCGTTGTGGCAGTCGACCTTGACGACAGCGTGGGTGGGGTGGGCCTCGAGGTAGGCCTGCACCGAATGGATGAGGATATCCGCCCCGCCTGGAGTCGTCACCCCCAGCTGGGCCGCCACCGAGGTCTCACCCGCTGCGAGGGGCGGGCAGAAAAAGGCACGGAGCTCGGGCGCCTTTTGGCGGCAGATCACTTTGCCCACGAGCTTGCGGAGCACCTCACCGCAGGCGATCGGGCGCACCTTGCCCTCGGGGGGGGCAAGACACCCTTGAGCAGAGCGAGGAGGCGAGCGCCCGCTAACCACTCGCGCGCAGCGGGAGGAACGCGACCAGCCGCCAGGTCAATGAGGGTGTCAAAGAGAATGTCCTCGCCCCCATGCCCCACCAGGACCTCCAAGTGCTCGTAGCGCCAGCCCGACGGCCCGGTAGAGGAAGCCCGCGGGACCGCACGCATCACCTCCAGGAAGCAGTCGCGGTCCAGCCGGAGGGGGGCCGGCAGGGGGTCCGGCACGGGCAGCTGGAATCCGGGCTCCGCAGGGTGAAGAGCCTCCAAGGCCGCCAGGGTAGCCGCATTGGCGGGGGCGAGCTTGGCCATTTCCAAGCGGGTCATGGCCCGGCTGAGCTGCCCCTCGCGGACGAGGCGGATGACGTCGGCGGCCACCCGCTCGAAGTTGACCTCCCCCGACAGCCGGGCCGTGCGCGGGGGCGGCACGCCAAACAGCCCCTCCCAGTCCCCCTGCAGAAAGCGTCGGCAACGGGCAATAACCGCACCCTGGAGGCCGCGCACACCACGCCCGAGAGGGGTGAGGAGCAGGCGGGGGGTCACCATGTGCAGTTTAAAGCCCAGCGGGTCGTCCGGAGCGGCGTGCATGCGCCGGAGAGAAACGATTGCACATTGCGCGAAAAGGCTACGCGCGCGGTGGGGGAGGTCGGTCAGGGTAGACGTCGGGTTGATGGCGCATGCATCCCAGGGAACCGTGTCAAGCCAACGCCAACTGGCCGAGTAGTCGGGCGGCGGGGGCTGGGAGCCGGTGGGAGCCGAGGCGGGAGGGGGGAGGGGGCCGGGACTGCTGGCCGGTTGAGGGGCCGTTGAGCAACACAGGCGCGCGCGTGCTGAGCGCGCCCGTGAATGGAGTACACCCGCTGGCAGTGAGCTTCCGGGCACCGGTAACAGCTCATGGCCTGCAGATCCGCCGCGCCGAGATCGGGGTGCACAGCGCGAAGGTGCTGGCAGAGGAGGTTACGGTTGTGGAACACACCCGCACACGGGGACCCCGTGGGAAGCAGCACGGCACACCGGTGAAGGCCGTCGGCGGGCGCTGAGTGGCGGGGAGCGGCGCCAGCAAAGGCAGGACGTGGGGCCTGCGGCGTCTCCCCAGCCGGGCCGGCAGGCGCGCGCACCACGACCCGACCAGCGCCCGGCAGGCCCGCCGGGGCCACGGAGGAGGCAGTGCCCACCGGGGAGACCCCCAGCGGAGGGGGATCGAGAACGCCGGCGCCCCTCCCAGGGGGACTCGCCAGCGCGCCCGCGACCACCCCAGGCCCCGGCAACGAGGCCGGGGGCGGAGGCCGAGGGGTCGGGGAGGCAGCTGGCCCCGGGGCCCGGTGGGGACCCGGCAGGGGACCCAGCGAGACCGGGGGCGGGCCGAGAGGAAGCGCAGTCCCAGGGGGCGGCACAACAGCCCGGCACAACGGGCAGCGCGGCACGGAGTGGAGCAAGCTGCGCGCGATGCACGCTTGATGGAATGTGTGGCCGCACGCGGGCAGGCGACACAAGCCATCCCCCGGCCGGAAGGGCTCAAGGCAGATGGCACAGGAGCCCGACTCGGGGTCGTCCCCCTCCAGAAGGGACCGGACATGAGGGGGGGCGGGTCCCAGCCGGCCTCCCAGCAACCCGGGAGAGCGGCAATCTGGGCGCGCGAGAGGATGCCGACCGGTTGGTCAGCCGCGGGGTGCCATTCGTGCGGGATGCCTGCCAACTCCAGGATGTCGTGGAGGAAGGCAGAAACAGGCGTCCCCGCGGTTAGGGGCTGGGCGCGCCCGGCCGAGTCCACCAAGATGGCCTGGCCGCCCTGAACCGCGATGGGGGCCCCGAACTCCACACGCAGCATGGCGGCCTGCGCCAGGCTGAGGGAGGTGATGAGAAAGCCCCCACTGGCAACCGGGCCGGGAGGCGGGGCCTGGGCGTCCAAGAAGAGGCGAAGCTGCCGCGGGGACATGAGGCCCAGGTCGGCGCCGCCCGCGAGGTAGGCCGCCCGCACCGAGACCTGTGCGTCTCGAGCCACCGCCGTGACGAACTCGACCACCTCCTGACCCACCCGCTCGTCCAGGGAAAGCAGCTCTTCCTGCCGGGCGGCCGGGAGATGCCACGGCAGCCGGCAGCCGGCGTGATATCCTTCCAAGACATACCCCCAAAGAGTCGAGGCCGTCACCGGGGGGCGGCGGAAAGAAATGTCGCCCGCACCTGCGCAACTAGGGCCAGGAAGGCCGGGGGCCTAGGGAGCGAGGGGAAGGCGGCCTGGAGCCCGACCGCGTCCAGCAACAAAGGGCAGTACGCCCAAGAAAAGGTGGCGCGGCCCACCACGCCGACAATGTGCGAGGGCGGCCACGAGGTGAACGCGTGGGCCCGGGGGCCGCCGTCCCACGCGGCAAGGACGGGGGTGGCGGCTGGGTGGCCAACCGCGGCCGGGGGAAGGGAGGCCAGAGCGTCGGGGAGCGAGGGGCCGGGGGCGGGCGCCGGGGTCGCCAGGCCCGCCGGGGGTCGGCCGGGCCAGCCCAGGCGACAGCGCCGCGCCCCCGTCGGCGGGGCCAGGCGACGGGTGGGGCCCCGGGGCCGAGGGCGCCAGGGCCCGAGCAACGGCGGCCCCATCGGGCAGGCCACGGCCCGCCCCGAGGGCCTCGGCAGGGGGGCACACGGGGCAGGGGGCCGGAGCACCCAGCGGGGAGGGCAGCCCGGGGGCCCGCCGGGGGGGACAGCGCGGGCACGTCCAGGAGCCCGGCGGGACCCGGTAGAGCCGGGGAGTAAGACACTGCAAGTGCCACCCGGAATTGCAAGCATCACAAACTAACATGTGGTGCCCGCGGTGCCCGCTCCGGCAGACCTCGCAGACCAAGGAGGGGGAGACCGGGGCGCCCGAGCCCCCCGCAGCCGGGTCGCCCACCTCCGCAAGAAGGGCCGCAAGCCGAGAGGACCGCCGAGGCGCCAACCGGGGAGCGGGGGAGCCGTTGGGCGAAGGGGGTCGTGGGTCGTCCATGAACAATCAGGGCAGGCGTGGCAGCCACCGAGGGGGGGGGCGGGGGGTGTGGGGGGCGGAGCCCCCCACGCGGGGGGTTTGGGGGGCGGCAGCCCCCCAACGCGCTGCGGTCGCGGTACCGCCTGCCGTCCGGCACTTTGAAGCCCGCCGGTGCTATAATTCCTATCGTCCACGCATGTTTTCCCCTGCCTCAAACCGCACGTTGCATTTAAATCTGGAGCCCAAAATTCACTGAAAACGTGTGCCAGCCGGTAGCAAACTGGGCCAAGCTGCCACGGAATGGTGGTACCGCCTGCCGTCCGGCACTTTGAAGCCCGCCGGTGCTATAATTCCTATCGTCCACGCATGTTTTCCCCTGCCTCAAACCGCACGTTGCATTTAAATCTGGAGCCCAAAATTCACTGAAAACGTGTGCCAGCCGGTAGCAAACTGGGCCAAGCTGCCACGGAATGGTGGTACCGCCTGCCGTCCGGCACTTTGAAGCCCGCCGGTGCTATAATTCCTATCGTCCACGCATGTTTTCCCCTGCCTCAAACCGCACGTTGCATTTAAATCTGGAGCCCAAAATTCACTGAAAACGTGTGCCAGCCGGTAGCAAACTGGGCCAAGCTGCCACGGAATGGTGGTACCGCCTGCCGTCCGGCACTTTGAAGCCCGCCGGTGCTATAATTCCTATCGTCCACGCATGTTTTCCCCTGCCTCAAACCGCACGTTGCATTTAAATCTGGAGCCCAAAATTCACTGAAAACGTGTGCCAGCCGGTAGCAAACTGGGCCAAGCTGCCACGGAATGGTGGTACCGCCTGCCGTCCGGCACTTTGAAGCCCGCCGGTGCTATAATTCCTATCGTCCACGCATGTTTTCCCCTGCCTCAAACCGCACGTTGCATTTAAATCTGGAGCCCAAAATTCACTGAAAACGTGTGCCAGCCGGTAGCAAACTGGGCCAAGCTGCCACGGAATGGTGGTACCGCCTGCCGTCCGGCACTTTGAAGCCCGCCGGTGCTATAATTCCTATCGTCCACGCATGTTTTCCCCTGCCTCAAACCGCACGTTGCATTTAAATCTGGAGCCCAAAATTCACTGAAAACGTGTGCCAGCCGGTAGCAAACTGGGCCAAGCTGCCACGGAATGGTGGTACCGCCTGCCGTCCGGCACTTTGAAGCCCGCCGGTGCTATAATTCCTATCGTCCACGCATGTTTTCCCCTGCCTCAAACCGCACGTTGCATTTAAATCTGGAGCCCAAAATTCACTGAAAACGTGTGCCAGCCGGTAGCAAACTGGGCCAAGCTGCCACGGAATGGTGGTACCGCCTGCCGTCCGGCACTTTGAAGCCCGCCGGTGCTATAATTCCTATCGTCCACGCATGTTTTCCCCTGCCTCAAACCGCACGTTGCATTTAAATCTGGAGCCCAAAATTCACTGAAAACGTGTGCCAGCCGGTAGCAAACTGGGCCAAGCTGCCACGGAATGGTGGTACCGCCTGCCGTCCGGCACTTTGAAGCCCGCCGGTGCTATAATTCCTATCGTCCACGCATGTTTTCCCCTGCCTCAAACCGCACGTTGCATTTAAATCTGGAGCCCAAAATTCACTGAAAACGTGTGCCAGCCGGTAGCAAACTGGGCCAAGCTGCCACGGAATGGTGGTACCGCCTGCCGTCCGGCACTTTGAAGCCCGCCGGTGCTATAATTCCTATCGTCCACGCATGTTTTCCCCTGCCTCAAACCGCACGTTGCATTTAAATCTGGAGCCCAAAATTCACTGAAAACGTGTGCCAGCCGGTAGCAAACTGGGCCAAGCTGCCACGGAATGGTGGTACCGCCTGCCGTCCGGCACTTTGAAGCCCGCCGGTGCTATAATTCCTATCGTCCACGCATGTTTTCCCCTGCCTCAAACCGCACGTTGCATTTAAATCTGGAGCCCAAAATTCACTGAAAACGTGTGCCAGCCGGTAGCAAACTGGGCCAAGCTGCCACGGAATGGTGGTACCGCCTGCCGTCCGGCACTTTGAAGCCCGCCGGTGCTATAATTCCTATCGTCCACGCATGTTTTCCCCTGCCTCAAACCGCACGTTGCATTTAAATCTGGAGCCCAAAATTCACTGAAAACGTGTGCCAGCCGGTAGCAAACTGGGCCAAGCTGCCACGGAATGGTGGTACCGCCTGCCGTCCGGCACTTTGAAGCCCGCCGGTGCTATAATTCCTATCGTCCACGCATGTTTTCCCCTGCCTCAAACCGCACGTTGCATTTAAATCTGGAGCCCAAAATTCACTGAAAACGTGTGCCAGCCGGTAGCAAACTGGGCCAAGCTGCCACGGAATGGTGGTACCGCCTGCCGTCCGGCACTTTGAAGCCCGCCGGTGCTATAATTCCTATCGTCCACGCATGTTTTCCCCTGCCTCAAACCGCACGTTGCATTTAAATCTGGAGCCCAAAATTCACTGAAAACGTGTGCCAGCCGGTAGCAAACTGGGCCAAGCTGCCACGGAATGGTGGTACCGCCTGCCGTCCGGCACTTTGAAGCCCGCCGGTGCTATAATTCCTATCGTCCACGCATGTTTTCCCCTGCCTCAAACCGCACGTTGCATTTAAATCTGGAGCCCAAAATTCACTGAAAACGTGTGCCAGCCGGTAGCAAACTGGGCCAAGCTGCCACGGAATGGTGGTACCGCCTGCCGTCCGGCACTTTGAAGCCCGCCGGTGCTATAATTCCTATCGTCCACGCATGTTTTCCCCTGCCTCAAACCGCACGTTGCATTTAAATCTGGAGCCCAAAATTCACTGAAAACGTGTGCCAGCCGGTAGCAAACTGGGCCAAGCTGCCACGGAATGGTGGTACCGCCTGCCGTCCGGCACTTTGAAGCCCGCCGGTGCTATAATTCCTATCGTCCACGCATGTTTTCCCCTGCCTCAAACCGCACGTTGCATTTAAATCTGGAGCCCAAAATTCACTGAAAACGTGTGCCAGCCGGTAGCAAACTGGGCCAAGCTGCCACGGAATGGTGGTACCGCCTGCCGTCCGGCACTTTGAAGCCCGCCGGTGCTATAATTCCTATCGTCCACGCATGTTTTCCCCTGCCTCAAACCGCACGTTGCATTTAAATCTGGAGCCCAAAATTCACTGAAAACGTGTGCCAGCCGGTAGCAAACTGGGCCAAGCTGCCACGGAATGGTGGTACCGCCTGCCGTCCGGCACTTTGAAGCCCGCCGGTGCTATAATTCCTATCGTCCACGCATGTTTTCCCCTGCCTCAAACCGCACGTTGCATTTAAATCTGGAGCCCAAAATTCACTGAAAACGTGTGCCAGCCGGTAGCAAACTGGGCCAAGCTGCCACGGAATGGTGGTACCGCCTGCCGTCCGGCACTTTGAAGCCCGCCGGTGCTATAATTCCTATCGTCCACGCATGTTTTCCCCTGCCTCAAACCGCACGTTGCATTTAAATCTGGAGCCCAAAATTCACTGAAAACGTGTGCCAGCCGGTAGCAAACTGGGCCAAGCTGCCACGGAATGGTGGTACCGCCTGCCGTCCGGCACTTTGAAGCCCGCCGGTGCTATAATTCCTATCGTCCACGCATGTTTTCCCCTGCCTCAAACCGCACGTTGCATTTAAATCTGGAGCCCAAAATTCACTGAAAACGTGTGCCAGCCGGTAGCAAACTGGGCCAAGCTGCCACGGAATGGTGGTACCGCCTGCCGTCCGGCACTTTGAAGCCCGCCGGTGCTATAATTCCTATCGTCCACGCATGTTTTCCCCTGCCTCAAACCGCACGTTGCATTTAAATCTGGAGCCCAAAATTCACTGAAAACGTGTGCCAGCCGGTAGCAAACTGGGCCAAGCTGCCACGGAATGGTGGTACCGCCTGCCGTCCGGCACTTTGAAGCCCGCCGGTGCTATAATTCCTATCGTCCACGCATGTTTTCCCCTGCCTCAAACCGCACGTTGCATTTAAATCTGGAGCCCAAAATTCACTGAAAACGTGTGCCAGCCGGTAGCAAACTGGGCCAAAGCTGCCACGGAACGGATGGTGGTGGTACCGCCTGCCGTCCGGCATTTGAAGCCCGCCGGTGCTATAATTCCTATCGTCCACGCATGTTTTCCCCTGCCTCAACCGCACGTTGCATTTAAAATCTGAGCCCAAATTCACTGAAAACGTGTGCCAGCCGTAGCAAACTCGTAGCCCAAAACTGGGCCAAGCTGCCACGGAATGGTCGGTACCGCCTGCCGTCCGGCACTTTGAAGCCCGCCGGTGCTATAATTCCTATCGTCCACGCATGTTTTCCCCTGCCTCAAACCGCACGTTGCATTTAAATCTGGAGCCCAAAATTCACTGAAAACGTGTGCCAGCCGGTAGCAAACTGGGCCAAGCTGCCACGGAATGGTGGTACCGCCTGCCGTCCGGCACTTTGAAGCCCGCCGGTGCTATAATTCCTATCGTCCACGCATGTTTTCCCCTGCCTCAAACCGCACGTTGCATTTAAATCTGGAGCCCAAATTCACTGAAAACGTGTGCCAGCCGGTAGCAAACTGGGCCAAGCTGCCACGGAATGGTGGTACCGCCTGCCGTCCGGCACTTTGAAGCCCGCCGGTGCTATAATTCCTATCGTCCACGCATGTTTTCCCTGCCTCAAACCGCACGTTGCATTTAAATCTGGAGCCCAAAATTCACTGAAAACGTGTGCCAGCCGGTAGCAAACTGGGCCAAGCTGCCACGGAATGGTGGTACCGCCTGCCGTCCGGCACTTTGAAGCCCGCCGGTGCTATAATTCCTATCGTCCACGCATGTTTTCCCCTGCTCAAACCGCACGTTGCATTTAAATCTGGAGCCCAAAATTCACTGAAAACGTGTGCCAGCCGGTAGCAAACTGGGCCAAGCTGCCACGGAATGGTGGTACCGCCTGCCGTCCGGCACTTTGAAGCCCGCCGGTGCTATAATTCCTATCGTCCACGCATGTTTTCCCCTGCCTCAAACCGCACGTTGCATTTAAATCTGGAGCCCAAAATTCACTGAAAACGTGTGCCAGCCGGTAGCAAACTGGGCCAAGCTGCCACGGAATGGTGGTACCGCCTGCCGTCCGGCACTTTGAAGCCCGCCGGTGCTATAATTCCTATCGTCCACGCATGTTTTCCCCTGCCTCAAACCGCACGTTGCATTTAAATCTGGAGCCCAAAATTCACTGAAAACGTGTGCCAGCCGGTAGCAAACTGGGCCAAGCTGCCACGGAATGGTGGTACCGCCTGCCGTCCGGCACTTTGAAGCCCGCCGGTGCTATAATTCCTATCGTCCACGCATGTTTTCCCCTGCCTCAAACCGCACGTTGCATTTAAATCTGGAGCCCAAAATTCACTGAAAACGTGTGCCAGCCGGTAGCAAACTGGGCCAAGCTGCCACGGAATGGTGGTACCGCCTGCCGTCCGGCACTTTGAAGCCCGCCGGTGCTATAATTCCTATCGTCCACGCATGTTTTCCCCTGCCTCAAACCGCACGTTGCATTTAAATCTGGAGCCCAAAATTCACTGAAAACGTGTGCCAGCCGGTAGCAAACTGGGCCAAGCTGCCACGGAATGGTGGTACCGCCTGCCGTCCGGCACTTTGAAGCCCGCCGGTGCTATAATTCCTATCGTCCACGCATGTTTTCCCCTGCCTCAAACCGCACGTTGCATTTAAATCTGGAGCCCAAAATTCACTGAAAACGTGTGCCAGCCGGTAGCAAACTGGGCCAAGCTGCCACGGAATGGTGGTACCGCCTGCCGTCCGGCACTTTGAAGCCCGCCGGTGCTATAATTCCTATCGTCCACGCATGTTTTCCCCTGCCTCAAACCGCACGTTGCATTTAAATCTGGAGCCCAAAATTCACTGAAAACGTGTGCCAGCCGGTAGCAAACTGGGCCAAGCTGCCACGGAATGGTGGTACCGCCTGCCGTCCGGCACTTTGAAGCCCGCCGGTGCTATAATTCCTATCGTCCACGCATGTTTTCCCCTGCTCAAACCGCACGTTGCATTTAAATCTGGAGCCCAAAATTCACTGAAAACGTGTGCCAGCCGGTAGCAAACTGGGCCAAGCTGCCACGGAATGGTGGTACCGCCTGCCGTCCGGCACTTTGAAGCCCGCCGGTGCTATAATTCCTATCGTCCACGCATGTTTTCCCCTGCCTCAAACCGCACGTTGCATTTAAATCTGGAGCCCAAAATTCACTGAAAACGTGTGCCAGCCGGTAGCAAACTGGGCCAAGCTGCCACGGAATGGTGGTACCGCTGCCGTCCGGCACTTTGAAGCCCGCCGGTGCTATAATTCCTATCGTCCACGCATGTTTTCCCCTGCCTCAAACCGCACGTTGCATTTAAATCTGGAGCCCAAAATTCACTGAAAACGTGTGCCAGCCGGTAGCAAACTGGGCCAAGCTGCCACGGAATGGTGGTACCGCCTGCCGTCCGGCACTTTGAAGCCCGCCGGTGCTATAATTCCTATCGTCCACGCATGTTTTCCCCTGCCTCAAACCGCACGTTGCATTTAAATCTGGAGCCCAAAATTCACTGAAAACGTGTGCCAGCCGGTAGCAAACTGGGCCAAGCTGCCACGGAATGGTGGTACCGCCTGCCGTCCGGCACTTTGAAGCCCGCCGGTGCTATAATTCCTATCGTCCACGCATGTTTTCCCCTGCCTCAAACCGCACGTTGCATTTAAATCTGGAGCCCAAAATTCACTGAAAACGTGTGCCAGCCGGTAGCAAACTGGGCCAAGCTGCCACGGAATGGTGGTACCGCCTGCCGTCCGGCACTTTGAAGCCCGCCGGTGCTATAATTCCTATCGTCCACGCATGTTTCCCCTGCCTCAAACCGCACGTTGCATTTAAATCTGGAGCCCAAAATTCACTGAAAACGTGTGCCAGCCGGTAGCAAACTGGGCCAAGCTGCCACGGAATGGTGGTACCGCCTGCCGTCCGGCACTTTGAAGCCCGCCGGTGCTATAATTCCTATCGTCCACGCATGTTTTCCCCTGCCTCAAACCGCACGTTGCATTTAAATCTGGAGCCCAAAATTCACTGAAAACGTGTGCCAGCCGGTAGCAAACTGGGCCAAGCTGCCACGGAATGGTGGTACCGCCTGCCGTCCGGCACTTTGAAGCCCGCCGGTGCTATAATTCCTATCGTCCACGCATGTTTTCCCCTGCCTCAAACCGCACGTTGCATTTAAATCTGGAGCCCAAAATTCACTAAAACGTGTGCCAGCCGGTAGCAAACTGGGCCAAGCTGCCACGGAATGGTGGTACCGCCTGCCGTCCGGCACTTTGAAGCCCGCCGGTGCTATAATTCCTATCGTCCACGCATGTTTTCCCCTGCCTCAAACCGCACGTTGCATTTAAATCTGGAGCCCAAAATTCACTGAAAACGTGTGCCAGCCGGTAGCAAACTGGGCCAAGCTGCCACGGAATGTGTGGTACCGCCTGCCGTCCGGCACTTTGAAGCCCGCCGGTGCTATAATTCCTATCGTCCACGCATTTTCATCTCTCTC
>RPFO01000299.1:1814806-2016291 GCA_009746045.1 Mesostigma viride | reverse complement strand
CCGCACGCCAAGGGGCAAACGCACACACATTGTACATACACGCGCACGTCAAGGGCAACTGCACACACATGTACACACACGCGCACGCAGGGCAACTTGCCACACACGTACACACACCGCGACGTTGGGGCGGCTGCACACCACACGATACCACCGCGCACGCAAGGGGGCGGCTGCACACACACGTACATCCACCGCGCACGCAAGGGCAACTGCACACACATGTACACACACCGCCGCACGCAAGGGGCAACTGCCACACACACGACACACACCGCGCACGCTGGGGCGGCTCACACACACGTAAAATTTACACCGCGCACGCAAGGACCGGCTCCACTCACATGTACATCCACCGCGCAACCACGGGGGCGGCTGCACACACACGTACATACACCGCGCACCAAGGGGCTGCTGCACACACCACTTACACACGAAATGCACGCTTAGGCGACGGCACTCAACATGTACATTACCACCGCGCCACGAAAGGGGGTGGCTGCCACACACACGTACACACACCATGCCACGCAAGGAGGGACTTCACGCACAGGTACACACACCATGCACGCACAAGGTTCGGCTGCACACACATTGTACATCCACCGCGCACGCAAGGGGCGGCTGCACACACATGTACATACACCATTGACGCAGGGCGGCTGCACACACCTGTACACAACCGCGCACGCAAGGGGCGAGTTGCACACACACGTACACACACCGCGCACGCAAGGGGCTGCTGCACACACACGTACACACACCATGCACGCAATTGCCGGGATGCACCACACGTACATCCACCGCGCACGCAAGGGGCAACTGCAGCACACCATGTACACACACCGCGCACGGCTTGGGCAGCTGCACTCACATGTACACACACCGACGCACGCTTTGGGGCGGCTTGCACACACACGTAACATACACCGCGCACGCTCTCGGGGCGAGTGCGCACACACGTACATACACCGCGCACGCAAGGGGGGCTGCCACACACGTACATACACCGCGCACGCAAGGGGCCAGTGCAAGCACATGTACATACCACCATGCACGCAAGGGCCGGCATGCACAGAAACGTACATACACCGCGCACGCAACGGGGCTGCTCACACAGACACGTACACACACCATGCACGCACGGGGCGGCTGCACACACATTAACATCCATCCGCACACGGCAAGGGGCGCTGCACACACATGTACATCCACCGCCACGCAAGGGGCGGAGTGCACACACACGTACACACACCGCGCACGCAAAGGGCGCTGCACCACCACAGTACAGCACACCAGCACGCAATTGCCGGCATTGCACACACACGTACATATACACGCGCACGCAAGGGCGAGTGCGCACACACGTACATACACTCGCGCACGCAAGGGGGCTGCACACACGTACATACACCGCGCCACGCAAGGGGCCATGCAAAGCACATGTACTAATACACCATGCACGCAAGAGGCCGGCATTGCACAGAAACGTAATACATCGCGCCACGCCAAGGGGCTGCTGCACACACACGTCACACACCATGCACGCACGGGGCGCTGCACACACACGTACATCCACTGCGCACGCACGGGGCGCGACTGCACACACATGTACATAAACCATGCACGCAAGGGGGCGGCTGCACAACCAGACAATCCACCGCGCACGCAAGGGGCGAGTGCAAACACATGTACATACACCGCGCCAGACAGGACAAGGAGCACACATCATGTACATACACCGCGCACGCAAGGGGCGGCCACCACGACACTACAACACCGCGCACGCAAGGGCGGCTGCACAACACGTACATCCAACCGCGCACGCAAGGGGCACTGCACACACATGTACACACCACCGCGCACGCTTGGGACAGCTGCACTCACATGTACCACACACCGCGCACGCAAGGGCGGCTCACACACACGTACATCCACCGCGCACGCAAGGGGGCAAACTGCACACACACGTACCTAACACCGCGCACGCAAGGGCGGCTGCACACACACGGTCATACACCGCGCACGAAGGGGCAATGCACACACATGTACATACACCGCCGCACGCAAGGGGCAATCTGCACACACATGGTACACACCCGGCACGCAAGGGGCAACTGCACACACACTACACAGCCACGCGCACGCTTGGCGCGGCTGCACACACAACGGTAAATTACACCGCACGCACGCAAGGGCGGCTGCACCACCCACGTACATCCACCGCGACACGCAAGGGCAACTGCACACATCATGTACACACACCCGCCACGCAAAGCGGGCAACTGCAAACAACACACGTACACACCACACGCGCACCGCTTTGGGGCGGCTGGCACACACAACGTAAATACACCCGCGGGGCCACGCAAGGGGTGGACTGCACCACACACGTACATCACCGCGCACGCAAGGGGGGCTGCACACACGTACTATACACCGCGCACGCTTTGGGGCGGGCTGCACACACACGACCCTACACCGCGCACGCAAGGGCGGCTGCACACATACGTATACCTCACCGCGCACGCAAGGGGCGACTGCACACACATGTACATCCACCGCGCACCAAGGGCCGGCTGGCACACACACTACACACACCATGCATCGCAAGGGCCGGCTGCACACACACGTTACATACACCGCGAACGCTTGGGGCGCTGCAACACACACGTACACAACACGCCGCACGCAAGGGGCAGCTTGCACACACACGTACATACCACCATGCACGCAAGGGCTGCACACAACACTACACACCACCTTGCACGCCAAGGGCCGGATAAACAGCATACACCCGCCACCCAAGGGCCTGCAACTGCATACACCGCGCACGGCAAGGCGGCTGCCACACGACATACACCGCGCACGCAAGGGGCGAGTGCACACACACGTACACACACCGCGCACGCAAGGGGCGGCTGCACACACACGTACACACACCATGCACGCAATTGCCGGCATGCACACGCACGTACATCCACTGCGCACGCAAGGGGCAACTGCACACACATGTACACACGCTTGGGGCGGCTGCACTCACATGTACACACACCGCGCACGCAAGGGCCGGCTGCACACACACGTACATCCACCGCGCACGCAAGGGGCAACTGCACACACACGTACACACACCATGCACGCAAGGGCCGGCTGCACTCACATGTACACACACCATGCACGCAAGGGCCGGCTGCACACACACTTACACACAATGCACGCTTGGGGCAACGGCACTCACATGTACATACACCATGCACGCAAGGGGCGGCTGCACACACACGTACACACACCATGCACGCAAGGAGCGACTTCACGCACAGGTACACTCACCATGCACGCAAGGGGCGGCTGCACACACACGTACACACACCGCGCACGCAATTAAGGGACGGCTGCACACACACGTACATACACCGCGCACGCAAGGGGCAACAGCACTCACATGTACATACACCATGCACGCAAGGGGCGGCTGCACACACACGTACACACACCATGCACGCAAGGAGCGACTTCACGCACAGGTACACACACCATGCACGCAAGGTTCGGCTGCACACACATGTACATCCACCGCGCACGCAAGGGGCGAGTGCAAACACATGTACATACACCATGCACGCAAGGGGCGGCTGCACACACATGTACATCCACCGCGCACGCAAGGGGCGAGTGCACACACACGTACACACACCGCGCACGCAAGGGGCGGCTGCACACACACGTACACACACCATGCACGCAATTGCCGGCATGCACACACACGTACATCCACCGCGCACGCAAGGGGCAACTGCACACACATGTACACACACCGCGCACGCTTGGGGCAGCTGCACTCACATGTACACACACCGCGCACGCAAGGGCCGGCTGCACACACACGTACACACACCATGCACGCAATTGCCGGCATGCACACACACGTACACACACCGCGCACGCAAGGGGCGGCTGCACACACACGTACACACACCATGCACGCAATTGCCGGCATGCACACACACGTACGTCCACCGCGCACGCAAGGGGCAACTGCACACACATGTACACACACCGCGCACGCTTGGGGCAGCTGCACACACACGTACATACACCGCGCACGCAAGGGGCGGCTGCACACACACGTACACACACCGCGCACGCAAGGGGCGGCTGCACACACACGTACATACACCGCGCACGCAAGGGGCAACTGCACACACATGTACATACACCGCGCACGCAAGGGGCAACTGCACACACATGTACCTACACCGCGCACGCAAGGGGCAACTGCACACACACGTACCTACACCGCGCACGCTTGGGGCGGCTGCACACACACGTACCTACACCGCGCACGCAAGGGGCGGCTGCACACACACGTACACACACCATGCACGCAAGGGCCGGCTGCACACACACGTACATCCACCGCGCACGCAAGGGGCAACTGCACACACACGTACATCCACCGCGCACGCAAGGGGCGGCTGCACACACACGTACACACACCGCGCACGCAAGGGGCAACTGCACACACATGTACACACACCGCGCACGCTTGGGGCGGCTGCACACACACGTACCTACACCGCGCACGCAAGGGGCGGCTGCACACACACGTACATACACCGCGCACGCAAGGGGCAACTGCACACACATGTACATACACCGCGCACGCAAGGGGCAACTGCACACACATGTACCTACACCGCGCACGCAAGGGGCAACTGCACACACACGTACCTACACCGCGCACGCTTGGGGCGGCTGCACACACACGTACCTACACCGCGCACGCAAGGGGCGGCTGCACACACACGTACACACACCATGCACGCAAGGGCCGGCTGCACACACACGTACATCCCCGCGCACGCTTGGGGCGGCTGCACACACACGTACCTACACCGCGCACGCAAGGGGCGGCTGCACACACACGTACATCCACCGCGCACGCAAGGGGCAACTGCACACACATGTACACACACCGCGCACGCTTGGGGCAGCTGCACTCACATGTACACACACCGCGCACGCAAGGGGCGGCTGCACACACACGTACATCCACCGCGCACGCAAGGGGCAACTGCACACACACGTACATCCACCGCGCACGCAAGGGGCGGCTGCACACACACGTACACACACCGCGCACGCAAGGGGCGACTGCACACACATGTACATCCACCGCGCACGCAAGGGCCGGCTGCACACACACGTACACACACCATGCACGCAAGGGCCGGCTGCACACACACGTACATCCACCGCGCACGCAAGGGCCGGCTGCACACACACGTACATACACCGCGCACGCAAGGGGCAACTGCACACACATGTACACACACCGCGCACGCAAGGGGCAACTGCACACACACGTACACACACCGCGCACGCTTGGGGCGGCTGCACACACACGTACCTACACCGCGCACGCAAGGGGCGGCTGCACACACACGTACATCCACCGCGCACGCAAGGGGCAACTGCACACACATGTACACACACCGCGCACGCTTGGGGCAGCTGCACTCACATGTACACACACCGCGCACGCAAGGGGCGGCTGCACACACACGTACATCCACCGCGCACGCAAGGGGCAACTGCACACACACGTACATCCACCGCGCACGCAAGGGGCGGCTGCACACACACGTACACACACCGCGCACGCAAGGGGCAACTGCACACACATGTACACACACGCGCACGCTTGGGGCGGCTGCACACACACGTACCTACACCGCGCACGCAAGGGGCGGCTGCACACACACGTACATACACCGCGCACGCAAGGGGCAACTGCACACACATGTACATACACCGCGCACGCAAGGGGCAACTGCACACACATGTACACACACCGCGCACGCAAGGGGCAACTGCACACACACGTACACACACCGCGCACGCTTGGGGCGGCTGCACACACACGTAAATACACCGCGCACGCAAGGGGCGGCTGCACACACACGTACATCCACCGCGCACGCAAGGGGCAACTGCACACACATGTACACACACCGCGCACGCTTGGGGCAGCTGCACTCACATGTACACACACCGCGCACGCAAGGGCCGGCTGCACACACACGAAAAACCACCGCGCACGCAAGGGGCAACTGCACACACACGTACATACACCGCGCACGCAAGGGGCGGCTGCACACACACGTACACACACCGCGCACGCAAGGGGCAACTGCACACACATGTACACACACCGCGCACGCTTGGGGCGGCTGCACACACACGTACCTACACCTTGCACGCAAGGGGCGGCTGCACACACACGTACATACACCGCGCACGCAAGGGGCAACTGCACACACATGTACATACACCGCGCAACCACGGGGCGGCTGCACACACACGTACATACACCGCGCACGCAAGGGGCAACTGCACACACATGTACACACACCGCGCACGCTTGGGGCGGCTGCACACACACGTACCTACACCGCGCACGCAAGGGGCGGCTGCACACACACGTACATACACCGCGCACGCAAGGGGCAACTGCACACACATGTACATACACCGCGCAACCACGGGGCGGCTGCACACACACGTACACACACCGCGCACGCAAGGGGCAGCTGCACACACACGTACATACACCATGCACGCAAGGGGCTGCACACACACTTACACACACCTTGCACGCAAGGGCCGGCATGCACACACACTGGCATACACCGCGCACGCAAGGGGCGGCTGCACACACGTACATACACCGCGCACGCAAGGGGCGAGTGCACACACACGTACACACACCGCGCACGCAATTAAGGGACGGCTGCACACACACGTACATACACCGCGCACGCAAGGGGCAACGGCACTCACATGTACATACACCATGCACGCAAGGGGCGGCTGCACACACACGTACACACACCATGCACGCAAGGAGCGACTTCACGCACAGGTACACACACCATGCACGCAAGGTTCGGCTGCACACACATGTACATCCACCGCGCACGCAAGGGGCGGCTGCACACACATGTACATACACCATGCACGCAAGGGGCGGCTGCACACACCTGTACATCCACCGCGCACGCAAGGGGCGAGTGCACACACACGTACACACACCGCGCACGCAAGGGGCGGCTGCACACACACGTACACACACCATGCACGCAAGGGCCGGCATGCACACACAGTATACACACACCGCGCACGCAAGGGGCGGCTGCACACACACGTACATACACTGCGCACGCAAGGGGCTGCTGCACACACACTTACACTCACCATGCACGCAAGGGGCGGCTGCACACACACGTACATACACCGCGCACGCAAGGGACGGCTGCACACACACGTACATACACCGCGCACGCAAGGGGCAACTGCCCGCACATGTACATCCACCGCGCACGCAATTAAGGGACGGCTGCACACACACGTACATACACCGCGCACGCAAGGGGCAACGGCACTCACATGGACATACACCATGCACGCAAGGGGCGGCTGCACACACACGTACATACACCGCGCACGCAAGGGGCTGCTGCACACACACTTACACACACAATGCACGCAATTAGGGGCGACGGCACTCACATGTACATACTCTTGGGCGGCTGCACTCACATGTACATACACCGCGCATGCAAGGGGCAACTGCACACACACGTACACACACCATGCACGCAAGGGCCGGCATGCACACACACGTACATACACTGCGCACGCAAGGGGCAACTGCACACACACGTACACACACCATGCACGGAAGGGACGGCTGCACTCACATGTACACACACCATGCACGCAAGGGCCGGCTGCACACACACGTACATACACCATGCACGCAAGGGGCTGCACACACACTTACACACCACCTTGCACGCAAGGGCCGGCATGCACACACACTGGCATACACCGCGCACGCAAGGGGCGGCTGCACACACGTACATACACCGCGCACGCAAGGGGCGAGTGCACACACACGTACACACACCGCGCACGCAATTAAGGGACGGCTGCACACACACGTACATACACCGCGCACGCAAGGGGCAACGGCACTCACATGTACATCCACCATGCACGCAAGGGGCGGCTGCACACACACGTACACACACCATGCACGCAAGGACAAGGATTCACACACATGTACACACACAAAGCACGCAAGGGGCTGCTGCACACACACGTACATACACCGCGCACGCAAGGGGCGGCTGCACTCACATGTACACACACCACGCACGCAAGGGGCGGCTGCACACACACGTACATACACTGCGCACGCACGGGGCGACTGCACACACATGTACATAAACCATGCACGCAAGGGGCGGCTGCACACACATGTACATACACCGCGCACGCAAGGGGCGAGTGCAAACACATGTACATACACCGCGCACGCAAGGACAAGGATGCACACACATGTACATACACCGCGCACGCAAGGGGCGGCTGCACACACACGTACATACACCGCGCACGCAAGGGGCGAGTGCGCACACACGTACATACACCGCGCACGCAAGGGGCGGCTGCACACACACGTACATACACCGCGCACGCACGGGGCCAGTGCAAGCACATGTACATACACCATGCACGCAAGGGGCGGCTGCACACACATGTACATACACCGCGCACGCAAGGGGCGAGTGCAAACACATGTACATACACCGCGCACGCAAGGGGCAACTGCCCGCACATGTACATCCACCGCACACGCAAGGGGCGGCTGCACACACATGTACATACACCGCGCACGCAAGGGGCGGCTGCACACACACGTACATACACCGCGCACGCAAGGGGCGAGTGCGCACACACGTACATACACCGCGCACGCAAGGGGGGGCTGCACACACACGTACATACACCGCGCACGCAAGGGGCCAGTGCAAGCACATGTACATACACCATGCACGCAAGGGCCGGCATGCACAGAAACGTACATACACCGCGCACGCAAGGGGCTGCTGCACACACACGTACACACACCATGCACGCACGGGGCGGCTGCACACACACGTACATCCACTGCGCACGCACGGGGCCGGCGACTGCACACACATGTACATAAACCATGCACGCAAGGGGCGGCTGCACACACATGTACATCCACCGCGCACGCAAGGGGCGAGTGCAAACACATGTACATACACCGCGCACGCAAGGACAAGGATGCACACACATGTACATACACCGCGCACGCAAGGGGCGGCTGCACACGCACGTACATACACCGCGCACGCAAGGGGCGGCTGCACACACACGTACATACACCGCGCACGCACGGGGCCAGTGCAAGCACATGTACATACACCATGCACGCAAGGGGCGGCTGCACACACATGTACATACACCGCGCACGCAAGGGGCGAGTGCAAACACATGTACATACACCGCGCACGCAAGGGGCAACTGCCCGCACATGTACATCCACCGCGCACGCAAGGGGCGGCTGCACACACATGTACACACACCATGCACGCAAGGACAAGGATGCACACACATGTACACACACCATGCACGCAAGGGGCGGCTGCACACACACGTACACACACCGCGCACGCAAGGGGCGAGTGCAAACACATGTACATACACCATGCACGCAAGGACAAGGATGCACACACATGTACACACACCATGCACGCAAGGGGCGGCTGCACACACACGTACATACACAATGCACGGTTGGGGCGACGGCACTCACATGTACATACACCATGCACGCAAGGACAAGGATGCACACACATGTACATACACCGCGCACGCAAGGGGCGGCTGCACACACACGTACATACACCGCGCACGCAAGGGGCGAGTGCGCACACACGTACATCCACCGCGCACGCAAGGGGCGGCTGCACACACACGTACATACACCGCGCACGCAATGGGCGAGTGCAAACACATGTACATACACCGCGCACGCAAGGGGCGGCTGCACACACACGTACACACACCATGCACGCAAGGGCCGGCATGCACACACACGTACATACACCGCGCACGCAAGGGGCGGCTGCACAGAAACGTACACACACCGCGCACGCAAGGGCCGGCTGCACACACATGTACATACACCTTGCACGTACAACACACAACACACACACACAACAAAAAATTATATACACACACACACGCACACGCACACGCACACGCACACGCACACGCACACGCACACGCACACGCACACGCACAACACACACAACACACACAACACACACACGCACACGTGAACAACACACACACACAACAATTATAATATTAGTGTAGTATATCAAACAAAATAGTAATAAAGTATTTGCAAGCGTACTTCGTGTGAATTATGTGTAGACGAGAATAGAAGCTAAACAAAACTCTAATGGAGAAAGAGGGATTCGAACCCTTGGGAAAGTTACCCCATACATAGCATTCCACTCGGACATTTCTCCGAAAAAAAGGTCACGTAAGCTAAGGGTGGAGAGTTAAGGGTGTAGGTTGTAGGATGTATGGTGTAGGGTGTAGGGTGTAGGGTGTAGGGTGTCTTGAGCTTTCTTTTTTGAGATCAATAGAGTCCCCTTCCATGATCATGTGCGTGATCTGGTTATGATTTTCATCTATGGCGTGTGTGGCCACATCGTGTATTTACAACTTTCTAGCCATGGATAACTAGGTAACCATAAATTGGTTACCATGATAACTAGGTAAAAACGTGTTGGTTTCAGAATACATGTGATCGCTGCATTGTCATCTACAATGTACAAATCAATCACGGATTTCGGGGCTACGGATTTCGGGGCTAAGTTTTTGTGGGTAGAGATTGGCAAGGGTGTCTTTATCTTGCCACTTGGTCACTTGGTGTGCATTACGTCTGTTCTTGCGTTGGAGTCAAAAAACTGTCCGTGTGTGGTGGTGGACTTTTCCTCACGGGCAGTCGCCATATGTCATACAAGCACTTGTTCGGCGTACCACTAGCTCATGTATGTCACCATTGTAATTTTGCGTTGTAACAGCATTTCTCGGAGCCAACGGCCGTTGGACTCAAAAAACTGACCGTGTGTGGTGGTGGACTTTTCCTCACGGGCAGTCGCCATATGTCATACAAGCACTTGTTCGGCGTACCACTAGCTCGTGGATGTCACCATTGTAATTTTGAGTTGTAACAGCATTTCTCGGAGCCAACGGCCGTTGGACTTCGAAAAACTGATAGCCTTGTCTGAAGGTGTGTGCGTGAATGGCACATGTGCATCGTCGGGGGGAGTTTTCTCAAGAGCCACATGTGGTAGTGTAAGGTGGGCATGCTTAGTGCGTACGGGTGGGAGGGACAAGAGGTGCAGAAGTTGACGGCTTTTGACCTTGGGAAATGACACGGCACACATAAGACAACAAAGTGATAATTTTAATGTCTTTACTGGTGTACTGTCAATTTCTCCGAGCCAACGGCCGTTGGACTCTCGAAACTCTCCTGTCTACAAAGTGTGTGCGTGCGATGGCACTTGTTCCATGTGCCGGGGGGGGGTGAGAAATCTGTCGTTCATTAATTTGTGCCTCGTCGGGGTGGGCATGCATGAATTTGTGCCTCGTCGGGGTGGACATGCATGAAAGCATTTTCATTGGTACTCGGGGTTCAATATTTTTGTCTTGCTGTTGAAACGTCGACGTGCTCTTCTCCTGCTCTTTTTTTTTCCTACTCAACGGCCGTTGGTGCTTTTAAACTTGCCCAGCGTTATGACTAGGATGCCCTTCTTTACTGCTAGCCACCGCCCCTTGTGTACAATGCTAGAATTAGGCCGGGGTAATGGTACACGTCCACCGCGTCCCCAGTGCAAGGTTCGTGAATGCGCTGGTTCGTAAAAAATTCGGCACTTGGAAGGTTCGAACACCTGACCCCACTTTCGTTATTTCAACATGCCCTGAACGAAAAAGCTGCGTAAAGGATACATTAACCGTTCCCTGTTATTCTTGATTATATTGCGATATCATGGACGTACACACGCGGTTGGTGGTCCGTACTTGCCAACTGCACTTGCAAACTGACTGACTGACTGCCTCCGTTACGCACTTGCGTGTGTTTCCGTACTTGCCAACTGAACTTGCAAACTGACTGAATGACTGCCTCCGTTACGACTAACAAGTGAACGACGAGTGAGCTACTAAAGTTTTGTTCAGTTCATTGTGTCTATATGTACATAGCCGTTTCTTCAAAACCGTTGCGTGGATACCTTGATTCTGGGTTCGCTGATACTTGTTTCCCATTTTAAATCTCCCGTCCATAATTGGATACATGTAATGTAGGAGGATACCCACTTGCCCGAAATCCGCGTAACGGGTGATTAGTACTGCTGTAAGCGGAACCACAGACAAATCTGTCTAACGGGCTAACATTATTGTCCTTCATGTACTGGTTTTTGCACGCAGGACGCCATTCGCAACACCGCCTGACGGAGTCGGATGGACCGGACGTGCGTGAGGCTGCTGTTCACAGTCGTGAAGTTGGCAGACATTAATATCAACACGGTCACGAGAATTCGTCCAGAGAATAATTGATGCTTGTGACGTGCTCGACGGCTGCGATGACCGAGATGATGCGTGTAGTGCACAGCGTCCGAGACGTCGCGACACCCGTGGCTGTCCTGTTGATGCGAACGCACGGTGACGAGACGGAGCCCATTATATAGGTGGATTACAAGTTAGAACGGCCCTCGCGGTTGCACTGTTTAATCGCGAACGTGGATTTTGCGGAGCCGACGGCCGTTGGGGATTGGAAATCTGATGATATCGGGGCTGCGCACGACATCGAGGAACTGGGGATCGACGTAGGTCTACAGGCTCACTTGTCCGTCAACATGTATGGCCTCGCTTGACTGTCATCATCTTGACATGTACATAACTAGTTCATATACCATGCATTTGACACTGCCTGCACGTGGATTTTCCAGACATACATTGAGGGTAATTATAACTCGAAAGCACTACGTACGATTGAGACGTCCGGTCGTAGAGCAGATGCACTGGAGCTTTCTGATCTTCCAATTGATGGGTCTGTAATTATGTAAGATATTCAGATATCGCGATGACTCGAGCATCGATGCATGGAATGTAATAATGTATTTCATTCAATTATACATCCAATTTAACTCCGCAATTGAGGGGCACACATGTCCATCAGCCCGAGACAACATTTCCCAAGTAATTTTCGATTAGTGATTTAGTGTGGGCCTCCCCCCCTTGGTGCACCTAGATCGAGCAAGTGTTGTTTACATCCCACCCTTGCAGGAAGTAGCCCAGAATGTATTTTAAGCCATATGCCCCTTCTCCGGGATATGTGCTACGTATACTCCAAACGGAGTTAATTAATTAATTAATTAATTAATTAATTAATTAATTAATTAATTAATTAATTAGGAACATAACTCCGTTGGGAGTATCTGTAGCGCATAGCCCAGAGAAGGGGCATAATAATGGCCTATAATACATTCTAAGCTACTTCCTGCAAGGGTGGGAATGTAAACAACACTTGCTCTAGGTGCACTAGGGCACCGGCCATATGCACGACCGGCCCAGAGTCTCGGGCAACACCCAGCTAAGGGGAGCCCGTCATAGGTGGGGAAGATCAGCATGGCAATACAAGGGCTAGGGCATGGCTTCTCAGCATGGAGAGTGACTCCCTGCATGGGCACTGCATTATGAAATAAAGCTAGGCATCATCTGGAGGGTGGCTCATCATAGGCACACATGTACATGGTTAAAAATGCTAGGCTTCAGCTGGTATAGAGCCTGTAGTAGTAGGCGGGCATGTACATGGCCACGGTCTAACTATTCTACACTACTGCTGTATTCCCCTAGGCTGGGGCTGCTGGAATCGCTGGGGCCGCGGTGGTCGAGGGGGTCGCGTGCCAGGGCTTGTGGCCGACGTAGATGGCCGCCCCCTTCCAGTACACCGGCTCCCCGCCTTGGTCTGCCGGAGCTGGAGGTAGGTCGGCCATAGCTCCCGTCGCCGTTGTTGCTGCGCCAGGGTCAAGTCGTCGTCCACGGTGAAGCGAGTCCTCTCGAGCCGCTTGCGGCGTCTGAGAAACGAAATCTTGTCCGCTGGGCTCTCAAAGATGAGAAGAAGCGGAGGCGCCCCTGCCTCACCCCGCACGCGGGGGAGGCGGTGGGCGGTCAGCTTAATCTCACTGGTCAAGAAGGCCCATGCGTGCAAGGATTTTGCTCTCAAACGCACGTGCAAGCTTCTCGGAATTCTCACCTTCCTCCATGTCGAAGTTCTTGAGTATGGCGTGAGGCTGCGCTTGGCGAGCTCGGCCTCCTCGCGGAGGTCAAGCGTCTGCCGCTGGAGCTGGGCTGCGACGGCGGAGGTGGTGGAGGTGGTATGTTGCTTAAGCATGTCCGCCCAGGTGGTGATGGGAGGAGCATCGCCGGCCAGGCCAGCCGGCCGGGCTGGCTTGGCCGCAATGTCCTTCACCGCCTGGGCGGTGAGGCCTGCGGTGTTCTGCAGGACCTCGATAGCGATGGCATTGTCCTTAATTAAGACGCTCGTCGATGGCGCGGAGCTGGGCGGTGATGGAGTTGGAGGGGGGGGGGTGGAGGCGAGGAGGGTGGCGGTGGCGGTGGTGATGATGGGGAGTTCAGCAGTCAGCGTGCCTCCCATTGCCGCCACATCTGTGGCAAGGGGGGGCACGTGCTGCTCGAAAGCTTCCTTAAGGAGGGTGCGGATGATGGCTTCGGTGGGGAAGGTGGGGGTGGGCGGTGGGGAAGCCCAGATCTCGGCGCCGGAATGCCCGAGGAGGGAGCAAAGGGCGAAGCGCTGGAGCCGGGGGCGATTCGCGCGGAGAATGAGCGGGAGATCTTCGGCGGGGTTGCAGGGCAGGCCATTTGGCCAGCGGCCGCGGTTGTGGGACGTGAGGTGCACGCACAGGGCTAGAAGCGAGGCGTGCGTGCCGAAAAACACGTCTTCCGTGAAGGCTCCCGGGCTTCGATTCCAGTAGCTATATGCGTTGATGTCGAAGGCGATCTCGTCCCAGTGCGGCTCGGCAGAGCGACTGCGCTTAGGTTATGCAGGCGATGCAGATGGCGAGGCAAGCCCGGGGGGCTGGGCGAGCACCAGTGCGCGACTAGTGTCACCGCTGCCTTCTGGGCCGGTGGGCGAAGCTGCAGCCAGAGCTGCAGACGTTTCATTGCCGAGCGCAGCCGCCAGGCTGCGTTGCGTCGAGGGGCGTTTGCTCATCGTATATTGCGTAATAGCTTCGGAAATTTATATCAGCATGTGCGTCGTAGAAAGACGCGTCGATTGTGATAGTCACGCCTAAATTCGGTGCTCAAACGGGAAAGTTATGAGCTCCGCCGTCAGCCATAGCTACCTCGTGGCATGGCTCACCGTATTAAACGGAGTTATGTTCCTAATAAATTAATTAATTAAGTGGGCCCAGGTATAGTAGAGGACAACGACCCCCCCGCCCGTGGGGAAGCGCCCGCGTGTGCAAACATACGGGAAGCATGCCAGATCGGCCCCCTAGGGTAGAGAGCTTAGACTAGTTTGCTTTTTGACGTTGTGGATAGATGTTGTAGATAGATTAGACCGGTAGGACTGTTTGCATCCATCCATCCATCCATCCATCCATCCATCCATCCATCCATCCATCCATCCATCCATCCATCCATCCATCCATCCATCCATCCATCCATCCATCCATCCATCCATCCATCCATCCATCCATCCATCCATCCATCCATCCATCCATCCATCCATCCATCCATCCATCCATCCATCCATCCATCCATCCATCCATCCATCCATCCATCCATCCATCCATCCATCCATCGGGGTTAATGCTCTGTGACTCCCCAACGGGAGCACGTGTCTAATTAACTAATTAATTAATTAATTATGCCTACCATGCTTTTTATCTTTCCTAGGACCCGCAGTTGGGGGGCCGTAGTCTTTGACAATGTCCGCCCAACGCTGCTTATCCTGCATATCCGACCATATCTGAGTCAGAGGGGTCAAGCGGATGATGCCAACAGCGTCTTTGCTCTGTGCACATGGTAGGTAACCTACTCTGGCCTAGCTAATTTCCTATATAATGTGAGACAACTATCAAGGAGACAACTATGTACAGGGAATCTATGAAAACACTGGCCAGGCCAACAAGCTAGCACAAGCTAGCTGAGATCAAATGCACCACAGCGGCAAGTGGTGATGTGGTCACGTGCCTGCGTACAGCCCTACGTGCTACAACAATGGCTCATCCAGGGAAAGGAGACTGCCACTCAGCCTGCAATAACCCTCTTTCTGGACAACTTCCATATGATTGACAGTTTCCGGAATATCAGTTGCCACTTCACTACACCCACACACCCAGGTGATGTCAGCACCCAGACGCCCCTGCCATTCCCCAAAAGCGTGGGACTCATTCTGATCAACCGCCAGGGACGACGAACAAAGTGGTGGCCGTGCAGCCTTGTTTATCCGCCCTTGTATCGTATCATTGTCGACGGGAGGACATGGTGTCCTTCTTGATGCCGCCCACCTCGGACAAGGTGTCTCCAAACGCCTCGAACAGCGTGCCCAGGGGGATGGCGAACAGGGTGATGCCCAGCAGGCAGAAGAGGCAGCACACGACCTGGCCAGGGATGGTGAAGTCAATGACGGCCCACTCGCCGCCCAGGAACACGCAGCAGTAGTACATGGCCGACGGTATGCTGTCAAACGCACCGCCGTGGGACCCCCTGGGCTCCACCAAGTAGAACAGTGTGGAACCGGCGACGAGAATGATGACGGCGAGGAGGCCCGCGCACGCGAGCGTGTCGCGGCTGCGATAGAACACGTCGTCCATTAGAGTGAACGCGGACACAAAGCGCTCGAGCTGCAGTAGTCGCAGCAAGCGCAGCACGCGGAAGCTGGTCGCGTCGCACCGTATACGGGTGATCCAGAACGACTGCTCTACGTACCAGGGGACGATCGAGAGCAGGTCGACGAGGCCGTAGAAGGAGGTCGCGTAGCGCCAGGGGGAGTAGCGGTAGACGCGGTTGCAGCTGGCGGCCAGCAGCCGACACGCATAGTCCAGCGTAAACACCGCCACCGATGCCGCCTCGAGCACGTTGTACACAACAAGGGCGGTATCGCGGCCGATCCACGCGGCGACCTGGCTCTCCGATTCCACGATCACGAGGACCGCGTTGACCAGAATCAGCCAGGTCATGAACGCCTGGTACGTGCGGCTATGGAGCGAGCTGCCGCAGTACGTCATGTACAGCCAGTGGCAGAGGCGGGCCAAGGGGGCCGTGCGGCGCGCGCGGTGCTCCGCGACGAGCTGCTCTCGGCGCGCGGTCAGCACGGTGGTGGCCAGCCGGCCCAGCTTGAGCCGCGTCAGGTGGCCCTTTACCGCGCCTGGAAGGGGAGCAGGAATGGGGGGGGGGGATCCATTGTAGGGGCATGAGCGGTCGGGAGAAGGCATGTTGTGGGGGCGTAGGCAAAGTCGGAATGAGCGTACGCAGAACAGGACATGACAGTAAAGTCCAGGCCCCGAGCATGGCCCGCAATGACTGACGGCCTCGTGCCCAAGTTGCCTCACACGCCCAGAAAAAAGGCCGCCAGGACACACGGGCAGCACATGCACCACAGGAGAAACAGCCATCCACCACTTCCACTGCCAACCTCTTCCTGCGACAACTGCTGTCACGATCCCAGGCCGCACAGCCCATCTGTGGGTCCTGTCTGGTTGGGAATCATAAATGAGCCCAGCCAGAGGACGTCACCCTCCAACCTCCCCGAGTGACTAGATCACGGCTACCCCATGCAAAGCACCTGATCCAAAAATAGACTATTCCTGCTATGAGATTTTAGTGGTGATTGCCTTGCCAAGCTCTGGTGGGGCCCCCAACTCTAAGCGCACCTAGAGGGGTATGGGCCCCTCTACACAGTACATACCTTGCAGCTTAGTAGCCGCTGCCCGCCGCCTCTCCCTGCGCTCTTCCCTCTCCTCCTGAAGCACGTCAACAAAGCCACTCGCGATTAGCCCCGAGGGCACGCTGACCACACCCACGGCCGCCAGCAGCATGGCCCCGCACGCCAACTTGCCCGCCGTGGTGAAGTCGGTCAGCGGGTAGTCGCCCGTCAGCAGCACGAGCGTGTAGGGCAGCGAAGAGGGTATGCTGGCGAACCGATCCGATTGCAGGCGCCCGCTGTCCTCCACGTCATCGTGACGCTCCGTCAGCCACATGAGGGCCGCAAAGATGGCCCAAAGGGAGGCGGCCGCGTAGCCCGACAGGAGCAGCGCGCTGGTGCCAGGGCGGGGGGGGAGGGGGAGATGGGGCCAGGGCGGAATGCAACGGTCAACGACATGATCGATAGACCAACGAGAATTGAATCGGCGGAAGCGATCTTGGTAGCCTAGAGGGTAGTGCCTCCAAGGCCGACAGATGTAAAAGCGTTCTGCGCCATGTCAACGCACTAGCGTAGGTTGCAGATACTGGCATGGCATCCACGCGCAATACAGAAACCCACGTGGTCCCCCTTTAAACCAATATACCACCAGCGCCGGCCCAAGACGTATACCCGTGCTCGTTCTGCCCGTCGCCCCAAGAATTAGTTATGACAGCACACGGTGGTGCGTCCGCTCGTTCTGTCGAGCACGGTGCAGTGGCATCAGGTCATAGGGCCAAGCGCTGTGTGACGCACCATGGAAAATATAGGCCGGGTGATGGGCGTGGGGGGGAGAAGGGGGGTTGCAGCACCCTGTGCAGCACAGAGCGAGATGCCGTGCACCAGCCGTCACAGTCCACCGTTCCGGATGGCAGCAGTGATCTGTTCCGTCATACTCCTGCGCCACGCCTCCAGCGCTGACATCACAGACATATCCCTGTCAGCAAATACTCTTATTTGTGTTGGCAACGGGAAGGCGCTTGACCCATAAGCTATCACGCACTCTTTTCAGGGAGGCTGCTTCTAGGCAAACCTCGTGATTGTAAATTCAAGGCACCGAGTTCACTTCTGCAAGATTTTATCCCACAGTTTCTGCACCATGGACTGAAAAACGTGGATGCACGTTGCAACTGGCTACCCATCAGGGTCCCCACCCCCCACCCCCCACCAATTAGCAGTGCGCCCCCACTCACGTCTTCTGGATGCGGAACACGTCATCGATGAGCGTGACGGAGGGCAGGTACTTGTCCACGCGCAGCAGCCGCAGCAACCGCAGCAGCCGCAGGACCTCGTCGTATCGGTCCGCGACCACCGAGATGTAGGAGAGGTACTTTGGGAACACCGCCAGCGCGTCGACGATGGCGTAGAAGGAGACCAGGTAGCGGGCGCGCGCCAGCCAGGGGGGCAGGTGCGCCCAGCGCGGATCCCAGGCGGACGCGTACAACCGCAACAAGTACTCAACCGTAAACACCGCGACCGCGCCCCACTCGACGACCTCAAAGGCCTCGCGCACCTGCAAGGTGGGGGGGTGGGGGTGGGGGATGCCAACCACAGCAACGACACGTTCATGTCAACTCATGGGGGGGGGGGGAGTTCATGTGTGTGGGTGTGCAAGGGGGGCGAGGGGGGGGGGGGCGTGGACCAAACATGGCAACAAGTTAATAAGCAACATCCAGGTTTCATGTTGAGCTGCTGCCTTTGAAAGCAGAAAAAGAGCAATCCAGGGGGCACAGGGCATGGCCTGGTCAATAGAAGCTGAACTTCTCATAGTTGATCAAAGAGTATCGTAACGGAACGAAATTTAGATTATCATAACCGATCAGAGATGACCTTAGCTAATCCTAGATTACCATAACCGACCACGGTCACCACGATCGATGACATGTCTATGAATACAGCCGTCAGGATACGTCAGATACCAAGCACACGGGGCATCAAGCCGTGCTCATGGTCAGGGTATCTCAATGTCGCTGATTGCTGGGAATGGCCGTCCAATATGTGCTAGCTCAAGCCTGTTGCATCGATCGTAGAACACCGAACATGTCACCTGATGCGGGTATCAAGCCTGTTGAATCGATCGTAGAACACCGAACATGTCACCTGATGCGGGTATCAAGCCTGTTGAATCGATCGTAGAACACCGAACATGTCACCTGATGCGGGTATCAAGCCTGTTGAATCGATCGTAGGACACCGAACATGTCACCTGATGCGGGTATCAAGCCTGTTGAATCGATCGTAGGACACCGAACATGTCACCTGATGCGGGTATCAAGCCTGTTGAATCGATCGTAGAACACCGAACATGTCACCTGATGCGGGTATCAAGCCTGTTGAATCGATCGTAGGACACCGAACATGTCACCTGATGCGGGTATCAAGCCTGTTGAATCGATCGTAGAACACCGAACATGTCACCTGATGCGAGTATCAAGCCTGTTGAATCGATCGCAGGACACCGAACACGTCACCTGATGCGGGTAACCAGGCGTGGCATGATTGGCACGCCACCGCGTCATACACCCCGCACGCATCGGGCATCCCCACAGGATGGCAATGCCCCCGAACGGTATCCCGTCTAACCCATGTCGTAAGGCCAGGGATGCACGCAACACCTTGGCCCCACCTGAGGTCACCCCAGCCTTCCAAACTCACGTAGTAGTTGCCCTGGATGGAGTCCACCGTGCTGAGTATGCTCTCCAGCACAGTCACCACGATGAGGAAGACGATCAAGCCCTGGAACCGCTTGCCCCTCGGTGTGCCGCCTTCCAGGAACAAAAACAGCCGATAACCCCTCGCATATGACTGCCACCCGTCCCTTCCTTCCGATAATAACAGCTCACCAGTACCCCCATTCCCGTGCACATCCGCACCCTGCCCCCCTCCCTGCCCCCCCGCGGGCACATCCTGGGTGTACCGCCGCCGCTGCGCCGCCTTGACAGCCTCTTGGTCATTGATGAGCTGGCGGTTCCTGCTGTCGTCCGCAGCCGACCTCTTCTGCTTCGCGGCTGCCAGCATTTCCTCGTTCTGGCGCGAGACCCACTCCTCGAACCCGGCACCCAGGACGCCCACAGGGATGCTGAACAGGCCAACGGCGAATAGCCCGACGAGGGCGGTGATGATTCGCCCGGCGGTGGAGTAGTCGCAAAGGGGCGACTCGCCGGACAGATTGAGCAGCGTGAGCCACATGGCATCCGGCACGGAGCGGTAATGCTGCCGCACGTCCAGGTCCGGGTTGTCTCGTTCCGCAAAGTACATGAGTGATGATGCGAGCACCCACACGACGAGCGTGGCAAATCCGGTGATGGCCAGCACCGGGCCGTTGGCGCGGATGACATCATCGAACACAGAGAAGGCGAGCAGGTACCGCTCCGCCTTGAGTACGCACAGCACGCCAACGGAGAGTGCGGCGAGGGCGGTCGGGGACTGGTGGGTGAGCGGGCGCGAGGAGAGCGCCACGCGGACTAGGAAAGGGACCACGACGGCGATGTCCACAAGACCGGGGAAGGAGGTCACGTACCGGGCTATCCCGCCCCATGCACCGGGGGCATCGGGGGCACAAGTGACCCCGCGGCCCACGCCGGCTGCCATGCACACCCGCAGCACTACATCTATAGTGAACAGGAGCGCGCAGACGGCCTCGACGGCACCCAGCACCGCCAAAACCGTTCCGGCGTTATGATAGCCGCCGCCACCACGGCCAGCCTTGCCGGACCCCGCGTGACCCAGCTGTAGGCCCGGGAGGGTGCTGGCGGATATCGCAGCCGCCGCCAGCATAATGGTGGCGTACGTCACCCATTTATACAGTGACCCCAGCTGCCCCTTGCCCTCCAGCATGCGCTGTAACCGGCTGCCGCGCAGGCTGGGCCCCAGGAGGGGCACGCCTGACCGGGAAAACATCCAGGTGGGGCCTGCACGCGGTGACTCGTGCAGGCTCGAGTAGCCCGAACCCACACCCACGTCGTCCCGCTTCCGCTGCTCAACCATGTCCTGGAAGCCCGACCCGAGGATGCCAGTAGGCACCGCAAACACAGCCACCGCGACCACGGCGGCAAAGGATGCGACGAGGCGGCCTGCCAGCCGGTGGTTTGCTAGCAGCGGGAACTCTCCGAACAGGTTGAGCAGCGCAAAGTAGGCGGCGGAGGGGATTGAGTGGAAGCGGTTCACACAGGGGGGCAGCGCGGGACCTGCGGACGATATTCGTTCACCATCCCTGTCCATTCGCGTCCGTAGGGGGGATGCGATGACGGAATTGATGATGTCAGTATCTGCAATCCGACCATCAGCGTCATCTATTCCCATCCAGCCATCACTGTACTCCAGTATGCCATCGCCCCCCTGGTGGGTGCCCACCGGCGGCATGCACCCAGGGTGCACCCACACCATGGCTGGGTTGTCCCGCTCGATCACGTGGTAGAGGGACGCGAGGATGACCCACAGCGTGGCGCCCACAAATCCACTGGCTAGCAAGAGCTGCGCGTTGGCTGCCAGAATGTCATCAAACGCGGTGAAGGCCTCCAGGTAGCGGCCCTCCACGCGCAATATGGAGAAGACGCGCAGCAGGCGGATGAACTGGGGGAGGGGGGGGGGACGGCACGGCAGGTGGCGATGCAATGAGTTATGGCATGATATGTGGCAACATGACAGGTGGTGGTGACGCGACAAGTCGCAGCGCGGCAAGTGGCAAAAGCACGAGACATGCACAGGGTGGGCACATGCACGCAAAGGGTGGGTTCAAAATGACAATGGGGGACACAGTGGCGAGGCGGAGAGAGGTGCGGGCTTGCATGGGAGGCGCCATGCATACGGCATCGCAGGCCAGCCATATGAAGACCAAGCATCATGGGGGGACAACTTGCTTTGTGCAGCTGGGACCGGCTTGCCTGGATTTTCCCCGAAAAATTGCGTACACTCGCCCATCCGCCCAAGCAGCACCCAGTATCCTCACACCCATGATCCACTCACGGCGGCACAAGGGACTAACTACGCAGGAAGCCAGAAATAGTTTACATCGTACACGGATTTAGACTAAGTTTGAGCAGGATATTAACTGCTGGATATTAATTCGCCAAGACATTCCCAAAACCCACGCAAACTGCCCACTGTCCACATCTGCACAGTGGCCACGTGCATGCTCCTGCATCTCTCCTACTGTAGACACGGGAGCCACACACACATGAGGACACGCGTGCAAACCAGGCTTACGCAGATGGCACCCAAGAGGAGCATTGGGCAGTCACGAAACGAAAACTGTAGTACACGTGTACCGTACACATATACCGTACTCATGGATATACCGGACTACCATGCCTCCCAGCGTCCACAGGGACATGCAAAACAGGTAGCCAAGTTGGTATCTAGCAATAAACAAGCCAGGCTGATTTCAATGCAGTCGTTCAATTGTCGTGAAATTAATTGTTGGCAATGGGGGACGCGCAAACCGCCGTGATTACCTGGGTCGCCGGAAGGTTTTGTGGGAAAATTTGGTCGATGATTGTTGGTACAATGGCCGCCAGATCCACCCAGGAGTAGAAGTCCGTCAAACACCATTTGAGCCGGCCGGCCCAGCCCATGTACGGGCGTGAACCATCGGCTGCCGTATGCTCAACTACGGACCAGGCGCGGACAATGTACTCCACTGAAAATACTGCTGCCGTCAGCAGCTCTACCACGGTGAAGGCATGGGGCAGCCAACCTTGGTTCACGTCTGGATCGGTGCTGAGGACGAAACAGACGACGTTGATAAGAATTAGAACCAGCGTGAACGACTGAAATCGCGACCCGCCAGGTGTTATCCCTTGCAAAAAGACGTACGTGCGGCCTCGTGCAGACGTGGGCCCGGAAAAAAATTCTTCGTCCAGCAACATTGCCGGACGGTACCCCAACGACTGCTCCATCGCAGTTTCACGATATTGACGAGACACTGATTGAGATTTGATATATCAGCTGAGCGATCCTAATTTAACCTCCCATGTCAAATGCATGGGGGCTCATGCGGCTCATTAAGCTAACATCGATGCCATCGATGGTGTGCGACCAGGTGACCATGGCCTCAGTAAGTGCCGTCTCGGCACAACACCAAACAAAATTACGGGCGTAGCCAGTGGTGAGACCAGCCAGTTGTGCTGCAGAAGGTATGAAAAGGCTGCCAGAAGCACGATTAATGCGCTCGCCAGGCCCTCGTCGAAACTACTGGATGTCTGGGCCCAGCAGCGCTCCCTCCGCCATTTTGGCTCTTTCAGAATTGATTGGGAGTACAATAATTGGTTGTGTGACTTGTATCTGCCAGGAGACGTCCGCGCGAGTTGCGAAGCAACATCCTCAAGGGTACAGGTGACAGCATGCACCTGGCCCTGCACTGGCCTAGCCTCTAGCCTAGGGTTTCGCGTAAAGTGAAAGTTCCCTGTTTAGTGTTTACAAGACGTACGTAGTCCTTACCCCCCCCCCCCCGTTTAAGTTTCGAGTCCGGCCGACCCAGGGCTGCAATCAAGTCCAGGGTTGACGATCTTAGAAAGACACAGCTGAATTCGGTGCTCAAACGTACGTGAAAGTTATCAGCTCCGCCGTCACCCATGGCTACCTCGTGGCTCGTGGCTCGTGGCTCGAGCTGATGTAGGTAGGTCGGCCAAAGCTTAGAATGTATTAAAAGCCTTGCACGAAGTAGCTTAATTAGAATTTATTAAAAGCCATATATGCCCCTTCTCTGGGATATTAATTAATTAATTAGGAACATAACTCCGTTGGGCCGGAGTCGCATGCCAGTGCTTGCGGCCAACGTAGATGGCCGCCCCCTTCCAGTACACCGGGATATGTGCTACATATTCTCCCAAGGGAGTTATGTTCCCAATTAATCAATTGATTCACTCCCTCTCTCTTCTTTGGACTGCTATGCAGTACAAGAAAAGGTGGCAGAAGATTGTCCAGGCTCATACCCCTCACTGTGGGCAAGCCCCCTCCCCCCAAGCGGAAGGGGCGTTTGCTGAGTAGTGTAGTTAGTGTTGTATTAAATGGATATTGAATAGAAAATTTCTTAACGGAAAATGTAATAATCTGACGCGCTCAGCACAAGCCCCCGACCGCTTTGTATCTCACGTACGCCATTAACAGTGGAATACCGTCAATGTTACGTTCGCACCACTTTTGTCGGCTTTTGTCATCCTAGCACGCCAAGCAGTAGTGACAGGACTTCTGTCACTACTGCTTGGCGCTACACTGATCCATTCAGCGCCGCCCACAGAACATTAAACCACCGGCCAGTCGAGTATACCAACCAACCAACAGTCACAACCGTTACCAGACCACAAACGCATAGGCCGTCACCACCGAAAATAGCATCACCGAGATTCGACCACATAAGCCCTAGCCAACGGGCAATATTGACGAACATCATCTCGTCGCTCTACACGTAAGCCGGCCAGCCATAATTTCAATGCACAATTTACACATTTCCATCACTCATCTTCATCATCCTGAACGACTCGAACACGCGGACAAGATAACGGCAGGCTCGAGCTACCATGGTCCGGATTCTCCCGATTTCTGGCCTGCGCTGGTTGTCTCCTTAATATTGACGAACGCAAGAAGTAAAGTCAGATTGCGCACCCCTGAAATTCCCGACAACACTCAGACCCGCAATAGCCCAAAATATCGGCGTACCAAATTCCGTACCAATATTTTAAGTAGTGACTGCGAGATCTGCAATATCACAACAGTTAGGATATCCTCTAGACTAGACAGCTTAGTGTTAGGTTTGTTCTCGAGATTACGCGGCTTCGCCCACCACCACCCGGGTTGGGTCAGACGTCTGAAACGTCGGAAACTCAGGGGGGGAAACCGACGTCGGAAACTCAGGGGGGGAATCCGACGGCGAAACCGACGGCCAGGGTGGAACCTTGCCAGTGTCAGGTGGCGTGCATACTGTGACCTGGTATCGACCAATGAGGCAATTAATGACCGACCCAATTATGAGACAACTATGGGCGGTTCTTGGATGCACAGTCCGCAACATGGGGCGCCGCGCCCGTCATCAGCCATTTACACTGTACCTGTATACTGTAGCTCCAGAGTCCAGGGCTCCAGGCCCACGTGGCCGCGTCGCCGTCGGCGGCGTCTGGACGCGTCGGAAACTCGAGGCCGCGAAACGGCGTCTGGACGCGTCGGAAACGCAGGAGGGTGCCGTCTGACCCAACCCGGACCACCACCCATCCAGCAAGGAATATGTGCTACATTATCTCCCAACGGAGTCATGTTATGATATAATTTAATTTAATTTTAAATTTAATACTAACACTATTAATTAGGAACATAACTCCGTCAGTTGGGAGTATATGTAGCACATAGCCCTGAGACACATGCGCTCATGCGCGTGAGTGCTTGTCAACGCATGGAAGCCACGAGCCACGAGGTTGCCATGGCTGTCGGAGCTCATAACTTTCACGTTTGAGCACCGAATTCAGCTGTGAATATCACAATCGCTTCGTCTTTCTTAGACGCACATGCTGATATAATTTTCCGAAGCTATAACGCACTATACGATGAGCAAACGCCTCTCGACGCAACGCAGCCTGGCGGCTGCGCTCAGCAATGAAAATACGTCTGCAGCCCCGGCTGCAGCTTCGCCAACCGGCCCAGAAGGCAGCGGCGCCACTAGCCAAGCTCTAGTGGTCGCCCAGCCCCCTGCTGAGCCCGCCTCGCCCGCAGCGTCGCCTGAACCCAAGCGCAGTCGCTCTGCCGAGCCGAGTTGGACAGAGCTCGACTTTGTCGCCGAAGCCAGCCAGCCCGGCTTCCTTGACACGCTTAACCCGGAACGCATCCTGGTCTGCGTGTTTTATGGAACGCACGCCTCGCTTCTTGCACTATGCAAGCAGCTCTTCAACCAAGGTCGCCTCTTTGACCCTCGCTGGGTTCGTCTCGCCTCTTTCGACATCATTCCCAGCCTCCACCGCCCCTTCCTCCAGCAATTCGCTCTCTTTTCCCTCCTTGGACGCTCCATCGGGGAGCTTTGGCCCCCCAAGCCTCTCACCACCACCTTAACCGAATCCTCCCTCCGCTCACTCCTTAAGGAGGTCCTCGAGGAGCACGTGGACCCCATTGCTGCAGATGTGGCGGCCATCGGCGGCACGCTGACTGCCGAGCTTCCCCTCCTTTCCACCGCCACCTCCACCATCTCCACCGCCACCTCCACCCTCCTCGCCTCCTCCACCGCCACCACCTCCACCTCCGACGCCATCACCGCCCAGCTCCGTGACATCGACCAGCGTCTTAAGGACAACGCCATCGCTATCGAGGTTCTGCAGAACACGGCAGGCCTCACCGCCCAGGCGGTGAAGGACATTGCCGCCAAGCCAGCCCCGGCTGGCCTGGCCGGCGATGCTCCTCCCATCACCACCTGGGCGGACATGCTTAAGCAACATACCACCTCCACCACCTCCGCCGTCGCAGCCCAGCTCCAACGGCAGACGCTTGACCTCCGCGAGGAGGCCGAGCTCGCCCAGCGCAGCCTCAACGTCATTGTCAAGAACTTCACCATGGAGGAAGGTGAGACTTCCGAGAAGCTTTTGCGTGCGTTTGAGCGAGAAATCCTTGGTCGCATGGGCCTTATCGGTGAGATCGCGCTGGCCGCCCACCGCCTTCCCCGCGCACGGGGTAAGGCAGGGCCGCCCCCGCTCCTTCTCACCTTTAAGACCCCGGCGGACAAGATTTCTTTTCTCAGACGCCGCAAGCGGCTCGAGAAGACTCTCTTCACCCTTGATGACGACCTGACCCTGGCGCAGCAACAACGGCGACGGGAGCTATGGCCGACCTAGTACCTCCAGCTCCGGCAGACCAAGGCGGGCCAGCCGGTGTACTGGAAGGGGGCGGCCATCTACGTCGGCCACAAGCCCTGGCAGGCGACCCCCCCCCCCCCGCGGCCCCAGCGACTCCAGACGCCCCAGCTTAGGGGAATACAGCAGTAGTAGTGCAGAATAGATAGACCGTGGCCATGTACATGTACGCCTCCTAGAGGCACTATCCTAGCTAAGCCACGCGCTTTCCTTAATCATGTACATGTGTGCCTATGATGAGCCACACCCCAGATGATGCCTAGCTTTATTTAGTTATGTTGTGCCCATGCAGGGAGTAACTCTCTGCTGAGACGCCATGCCCTAGCTTCTTTGTATAGCTATGCTGCTCTTCCCCCCCATGACAGGCTCCCCCTTCGCTGGGCATAGCTTGAAGATCATGGGGATGCAAGTGCCCTGGTGCACCTAGAGCAAGGGTCCTTTACATCCCCACCCTTGCAGGAAGTAGCTTAGGATGTATGATAGGCCATATGCCCCCCTCTCAAGGGCTGTGTGCTACATATACTCCCAACGGAGTTATGTTACAATTCAATTCAATTCAATTCAATAGCCCTGAGAAGGGGTATATGAGCCTATAATACATTCTAATTAGCTACTTCCTGCAAGGGTGGGAATGTAAACAACACTTGCTCTAGGTGCACCAAGGCACCTGCACCCTCATGATGTATCGCGCTATGCCCGGTTAAGGGGGAGCGTGGCATGTGGGGGAAGATCATCATGGCTATACAAGAGCTACGTACGGCATGGCTTCTCAGCAGAGAGTGACTCCCTGCATGGGCACAACATAACTAAATAAAGCTGGGCATCATCTGGAGTGTGGCTAGCTCATCATAGGCACACATGTACATGATTAAATAAAGCGCGCCACTGGCTTAGTAGCTGGGATAGGGCCTCTAGGAGGCGTACATGTACCTGGCCACGGTCTATCTATTCTACACTACTACTGCTGTTCTAACACTATATATAAGGTCATTCCCATGTGCGAACCTTGGTCGACGTCGGGGGGGGGGAGGGCAAGCCTTCCTTACCCCCCCCCCCTTCCGGACCCCCCGGGGGTGGCAACGAATGGGGGGGGGGAGGGGGTCTGACTGACCCCCTTACCCCGGGGGGAATTCCCGTGGCTGGGCGGGGGGTCGGGGGGGGGGGAGGGGGCTAGACCCCCCCCCTCTCGGGCGTTGGTTCCGGGACTGTCGCGAATATGCTGGTACATGGGTTTTACCCAAACTGGCAGCTAGGCTAGACGGCACGGTTTACAGGATGCTCCGACAGGTCCTTAACGTGGGGTTTTCCGAGCGTCCGTCATCAGAGTCTTTGTATCATGGTGCATGCCGCGGCCTCGTGTTTCGGACGAGATTAGGCAGCGTAGGATAGCATTTGTAGGACACCTTGCTCGCACCGGCCAGCCAGGTCGACACCGCCCTTGGCCTGGCCGGCCCCCAGCGGCTTGGCCAGCCAGGGCGGCACATTCTGACCTGGCTTGGCCCCAAGGCCGGGCATTGCCAAAAAGGTAGGGAAAAACGTCACGAACTACGTACAGATGTTGATGGACGACCTAGTGGTCCCAGCCCAGTAATTTGAGCACCGCATCCACTCTCTCTCCCGTCTTTGGACTGCCATGCAGGACAAGACGCGGTGGAAGAAGATTGCCAAGGCGCACACGCCCGACCCTGTGGGCAAGCCCCCTCCCCCCAAGCGGAGGAGGCGTTTTGATGAGTAGTGTAGTTAGGATTTTCTAGATAGCTTAGAGTTAGCCATAGTTCGATCACGCGGAGCCCTTCCTCCACCCCATCCATCATGGAATATGTGCTACATGATCTCCCCACGGAGGCATGTTATAATTTAATTTAATTTTTAAAAATGGGTTTTACGATAAAGTATACGAAAGTTTACGAAAGGTTTATTACGTAGTAACTAGTTTCGCGCAAAGTCAGTCTAAGAGCTGCCGAGTGACTAGGTTATTCGCATTCAGTTGTTAATTATAATTATAATTATTTATTATTTTTGCCTGTCTTTGTTGTCTCCTTGATTTATTATTTTAGTACACCACCTGAAAACGCTAAACTATATAATAACAAGAAAAACGTAAATAATTCATTCCCGAGTGCACTCCCTGTCTCCCTCTAGTTTTTCCAGCTAGCAAACAAACAAAGAAAGCAGATTCCTTTTATTCGCTACCCCGATATTCACAGTCTCCTTTCCCACACAGCAGAATATGGTGTTGTTCTTAGTCAGTTGCATCGTTTTCCCTGTCTTTGTTCTTATCGTGTCGATTTCATCACGACTCTTGTTGAACTCTTGCATCATTTGTTGGTCAAAGACACTATGGCCGAGACATTAATTAATGGCCGAGACATTATGCTCCGTCAAGTCCGGTGTTTTTTGCGGCAACGTCACCCAACGGGAGCACGAGTCTAACTAATTAATTAATTAATTAATTTTTGCGGCAACGTCACCCACATCGGTTCGGTGCTGCCCCTTGGCATGTGCAGGCTCTACAAACACGTTGTGGACCGGCTGCAGGATCGCGTAGTATCTCCGCAGCTGTGATGCCAGATCTCCTCTGTGGCCGTTCCGAGCTTGGCACTGGATTCGTTGTCCACATCGTCGCGTCGCTGCAGCAACACGATGTTTTCTGGCATACACGGGCTTTTGGTTCCCGCCGCACATTTGAAAGTGCTGTCCTCCGGATTTTTGCCTTTGCACCGTGTGCAGCTCTTGGACGTTTTGGAATCATGGCCCATGCCTCGCTAACGTAATGACTGACTAGCTAGACCTTTTCAGTGGTTTTCCATTTGCGGGTATTTCCTCGTAAATGGTGGGAGAACGATCGCAACAATGGTGCTCACTCACCACTCACTAGCTGACACTCCCGGCCAGTTAGGCTCGAAACACACGCCCTGATCAAGCAAGGTGTTTCCGGCCCCACCGTCTACTGAGGTCATCTAGACGTCGCTCTACACGTAAGCCAGCAATAATTTCAATGCACAAGGCTACACATTTTCATCACCATTCATATTCATCATCCTGAACGACTCGAACACGCGGACAAGATAACGGCAGGCTCGAGCTACCATGGTCCGGATTCTCCCGATTATTCTGGCCTGCGCTGGTTTTCTCCTTGAAAGAAAGGGTAAATAAATATTCTTTGACTGCCAATAGCCGGCGCTTCTTTCGCGGTAACAAGCAAAAGGGTATCAAATCTTTGGCTGACAAAAATGTCCTCTTACTAGCAGTCAGCAGTGCTGCCCGCGGCTGGGTTTTACCAAACAAACCGAAAGAATTGTTAAATTGCGCAGCCAGTTCAACGGTTGTTCGGTAACCAAACAAACAAACAAACTAATAATTAGTTTATTGGACGAGCACAGTTTTGCTTGCAACCAATAAAACGATGTAGACTGCAACAATGCGGACGGTGTACTATGTTACCGGCCCGCCGACCGCCGCCCGCCGGTAAGTTGTTGTTGTTGTTGTTGCCCACGCCACACTCGATGGGCCGCACATGGGCAGCAGAGATTCGGAAATGCCCCCCCGACCATTTCCAATAACTGAGAGGGCCAGGCCTTGGAGGAGGGGTGACATCAAGCCAAATTTGGTCGTTCCCTACCCTCCGTCGTCGGCAAAAATTTGGACGGGAAGGAGTTTTTTGGTCTTACCAAAATGAGCCCGTCATCCAAATTTGCAAAAGGAAGGAGCAGTTTGGGCATTCCCGGGACATTTTTGACACAGTCGTATATCTTTTTGGCCGGAAGGTATTCCCAGAAGATCATCCGTCCCAGATGATCGTCCGTCCGGCGTTGGCACATAGATCCTGCAGCGGAGCGTCCAGACCAGGCTGAGCCAGGCGGTGGAGGCTGGCGCCACGCCGCCGGCAGTTCTCATGATATGATGGTCGAGCGAGCAATAATTGCAGGACAGCCGTGAGCCGACCGCAGCTGCAAATAATAGAAGTCATTCAAGTCAAGTTGGGTCTACTGAAGGAATCCCTACCTTGATATTTATTAGCCGCGAACATTAGTAAGTACAACGTTGAGCAATCGGTTGCCGACGGCAACACCGGCACAGCATAGACTGAGAAGGGAGTCCATTTGAAACGCCGCTCTCCCGCCAACTGACGGAAGGTGCTTCTTGCTGTTGCCATGGCTGGGCAGCTCCCTTACGAGCTCCCGGCCCTAAGCTCCCGTATGACCTGCCATTAGAAGCGCCGCGCCTGGCTCCCAGGTTGTGCGGCTGCCTGTAGTGAGCGTACACCGGTGCTCGTTCCCCCTTGCTACCGTCGTCATCATCCACACTGCTCGGAAGGAGTTCCCAGTTTTGCTAGTGGAGTGCCCACCCCTCCGTCGTCATCGGCAACCCCCCGGGAGTGCCGTGGGAGCACTGACCCAGAGATTCCACAGTGGGGATGTCACCCCTCCTGGCCTAGGACACTGAACAGTGAACACTGCCGCTAAGTGCATACCGGTAGGCCGGGATATTATGTATTTATGTTGTTGTTGTTGACTTGTTGTTGCCCACGCCGGGATATTTTCCAGATAATTAGGTGTACATTTGTTCCAAATATAACCAGTAGTTAATCCCACGCCGGGATATTACCGGCTGTAGGTATATCAAGTAACGTGCGTGGTAACTTTCACATTAATATCATATCCCATGCCAAATTTGCAAAATAATGGCCAGTCACGTGCTACTAGTGGCCAATATCAATATAATGGTATCCGAGCTGATTAGTTGGGATCGGGTATTACCCAAAAAAAGTGAGTACTGTAGCGTCGATCGACAAGATTTCTCCAGAATCCAGATCTGCATTGCCTGTTTGGTGTCAGCATTTTCAGCATATTTTGTGCTCATTGTGTCTTGTGTGCATGCTCGTGCGAAAGCTGACGGACGTGGCTTGGGATTTACCTGTCAGAAAAAGCCGCCCTTGGGGATGTGAAAAGATTCTTTCTTTCAGGACTGCGTGTCACACGTATCGTTCTTGTTTCAGTTCCAGCACGGCAAGGCTGCGCACTGCACTTGCCCAAGGCCACGGAGAGCGCGACACGCGATAGGGGTCGATGTCCCATGATACGTTCAGGCACGGAAACTGCCTGCACGCGGCAAGCCGGCAACTGCGTCTAGATATTTGATACGGACACCTTTACCGACCTGGTTCCAGCGCACCATTTGTTGTCGTTTCCTGGGAAAGGTCCTTGGAGACGTCGCTAGTGGTACAGAAGTCGCTAGTTGTACTACTAGACTAGAAGGGCCCCGAAAAAACCCGGAGAGCAGTTGTCCACGCGAATGCGCTGGTCCAAGATCGGGTTTGGTGCATTTTGCTTTTGGGGCATTCACCTGCGTCCATGGGCGAATTATACACGGTAGCTCCACGTATGACGCCGCGATGACCCTAGACAGCCGAGTGCCGTCGTCAGTAACCTTGAAAAGAAATGGGGAGTTCTAGACCAGGAAACGCGAGAAACGTTTCTAACAAGTACGCGGTCGAGGTGATGTCCTTCTTGTCTGTCACGGTGGGAGGCTCTTAACCATGAAAAACGCGGTATTGAGTCCCGGGTTGTAGTTATGGAAAAGCTAGCGGGGATCCTGTTTGCTCCGAAGCCCCGTAGCCAGGCACAGTCCCTTCGACTCTTAACTTGCATATCGGCCGTGTTTTTAATTTTTTTATGGTTCGAGGTATCTTTTGTTCGGGGGCAGGGCAGCAACAGGCCCTGCCACTCTGCCACGCCCGTTCTGGATCTCACGGAGTATGGAGAGAAGATGGGGCAATTGGAGCCTGCAGAGTGGCAGTTTGCAGAATTTCGGACCGGCAATTGTTCCTATGTTCACGTTGAGCTCTGGGACATGGAACGCATAAATGAACGGACGCGAGCTAGCTCGATGATCACCGCGGACGCAATGCTCTTGCTAAAAAGGGGGATCAAACCGTGCGCCGTTTACAATAACCTTATCAACGGATGGAGCTGGGACAAGGACACGATCGTCGATTTCACTAGCTTCCGACTATTGCAGCCTTACCATCGCATCTCGCTGGACATGAACGACCGTGAGCACGACGAACAGGACGACGGATGGTACGTCGGCGTCGTGAACGTGGACCAGTGGATGCAGCACTCCCTGCAGTACAAGCTGGCCGTGACCTGCCACCAGGAGCCGCCATGCCCCCGCAGCTGCAACGGCCACGGCACGTGCAAGAATGGCGCGTGCACGTGCGAGCGCGGCTGGGGCGACGTCGGCTGCGACAAGACGATCCTTCCGCTTTCCAGCGACTGGCAGCACACGAGCCTGGTCAAGGGCAACTGGGCCTACTACGAGGTGGAGGTCTCCCAGCCCGGCAGCTCCCTCCTGGTCGAGCTAAAGCGCACGCGCGGCGACCCCGTCCTGTTTGTCAAGGAGGTGAACGGTGGCTACGTGGCCGGGGGCGTGCCGTCAGAGCTGGACTTCTCCTCGTTTGCGGACAAGGAGGCGTTCCACTCGCGCCTTAACTACCACCACCGCATCCTGCACGGTCTGCAGCCGGGCCGCTACTACGTGGCGGTTTTCAACAACTTCGAGTTCATCAACGAGACGTCGCAGTACGACATCCGCGCGGTCGTGCGTCTAGGCACGTCTGAGCCGCTGTGCCCGATGGACTGCAACAAGGATGGCGTCGACGGGGCCCAGGGGTTCTGCACACGCGGGTCTGATTTTGGCTCCCTGCGCTGCATGTGCAGCAGCGGGTATGCGGGCGCGTGGTGCCAGGGCCGCATCGAGCCGATCAACATCCGCGACCGCAAGAGGGGCGTGCTCGCGCAGGGCAGCTGGCAGTACTACAAGCTCTCCGCGGTCACTATCATGCAGATGCGGGACACGACGGTCCTCTTCAACTCGCGCGGGGGGTACGCGATGCTCGCGGTGCTCAAGAACGAGGTGCCCACTCTGCTCAACAACGATGACCTGTACCCGCCGCAGCGCGTGCACGCGAGCCAGGACGCGATTAAGTTCCAGCTCCCGACAGACCTGTCGGAGCCGGACGTGTTCTTCGGCATCTACAACATGGATTATTACGAGCACAGTGTGGTCGAGTTCACTCTCGAGCTGACCTCGCTCTCGTCGGACGGAGCACTTAACATCAACCCTTTCATGAACATCATCTTTGGCATCGTCTCGTCCATGCTGCTCTGCCTGCTCATGACCGTGTGCAAGAAGATGGTCCAGCATCGCAACATGCGCGCGAGGGAGGCCGCCGCCGCCGCGCCAGAGCTGGCCAACGAGGCGGGGGCCAACGGCATCTCCGGCGGGGTGCCCGCCGGGTGGAGCGAGGATGGCCGGCGTGGTGTGGTTCGCCGCGGGCTGGACCCGGCGGTAATTAACCGCTTCCGCGTCGTCACCTTCAAGTCAGGCGGCATGAACAAGGAGGACGCCTCGTGCCCTGTGTGCCTGGGCGACTACGAGGACGACGATGTGCTACGCCAGCTGCCGCGATGCGACCACCTGTTCCACCAGGCCTGCATCGACCTGTGGCTCGGCAACAACATCACCTGCCCGCTCTGCCGCCTGCCCGTGGAGGTGGCGGGCGGCGACGCAGCACCCAACCCGCCGACAGCCATGGGTGCGCCAGTTCCGGCCGCAGGAGGTGCCGCCGCTGACGTGAACGCCCCAGGGGGCGCGCTCCCTGCCGCTGGTGCGCTGGCAGGGTTTGGTGCGGTGGTGCCCTTGCTCCTGTCGCAGCCAGGGCCAGGGTCCTTGCGCAACGTGCTGGTCGACGCGGCGCCAGAGCCCGCGGAGGAAGGCACGGAGATGACGGATGCAAACATCCCCGGCACGCCGCACCGCGACCCTGGCGGAGAGGCGACACCGCTAGAGGTTGTGCACCCGCGGCCATCCGTGGTTCCCCCCGTGGTGGTCACAGGGAACGATGGCGCGGACACGATGTCCCCCATCACGTTCCCTTCATCGGGTCGGCCGCGCTGGGGGGGTGTCGCGGGGGAGGAGGAAGACGACCTGGTGCGCCAGTCCCCGCAGATGCGGTCGCACTCAGCGTCCCCTAGCTCGTCGGCGGAGGGTGGCCCGATCCTGGAGCTGGTCACTGTACATTGACGGGGGCAGTCACTCTAGGGGATGAGGTCCAAGCGGCGCAGGCAGCGCGCACTTGATGGTGCTTGGTGGTGCGGGTGCGGTCGTTCCACAACTTTTACACACGGGTGAACGGTGTGGGAGCTCAGGAAGCAGTGGCTGCGCCGCGTGGGTGATTCGTGGGGGGTTTAGTCTTGGCGGGGGCCCTGTTGGGCACCAGAGAAGAGGGATTCGGAAGCCGTGTTTTGGGGCAGGAAATCCAATCATCTTCAACCAAAATTGCAGTTTGCACTGTGCAAGCTGCCTGGCCCAACATGTTGCGTCTCTGTGATTTTTGGGATTGTAGTGAGAGACGCTGCTACTTGAGCTGACACCTAAGTGCAGTACATGTCACGCCCTTGAGTGACGGTTTTCCAATCCTTGAATGGTGTTAATGCGAAAACCTGCATTGAGTGGTAATTTAGAATTGCATAGCTGGGAAACGCTAGAGTTTTGTTGTCTGAGCGGCACAATGGCAGTGTCGACCTGTATTTTCCCCTCTCTGGAATGGCCATTACTTTTTCTAGTGTACTAAGTGAGACAACTAACTATGAAGTGAGACAACAACGCCTACAACTATAGTATATGGCTGTCTCCTCGATAGTACATGTTCAGACGTAGGTAGGTATTTCTCTCGATGTAGGCATTTTGGCTACTACATCGGTGTACTCGTTCAACTAAGTCAGCGAATGTCATTGGTTGCAGCCTATATAGTTCCCAAGCTAGATTGATCAATCTTGGCGACAATATGTATTGATTCCAATATCAAGGAGACAACCAGCGCAGTGGTCTAATCTCTGAGCCCATGGCATTAACTAATTTTAATTAACCGTGCTCCCATGGCATTCCTTATATATTACTTTGAATGAAACTGATTGAGTTACAAAAAAAGGACCGGAATCCGCACGCGTGGTGTGCTTATGAGTGAAGCAAGTACGCATACAAGTGCATGGCTGGCGTCGCACACTGTTGATGCTGAAGCACTTATCATGCACCCTCCAACCTCCCTGGACTAAAAAACAACTTCACTCTAATCCACAGTTGGCAGATCGATGTGCCCAGGCAACTGTGTCCATCTTCAGTCCTAGGTAATCACAGTCCTGCGGGCCAGCAATTCTATTGTGTTGGGCAGCCGCTTCTCCATCGCATCCGCACATTCTCGGACTCTCCGCTGGACCTGGAGACCATCGCCGAGCAGCCGGGTAGGCAACCACACAAATACCCAATCCGATAGTGTGCTAGCTACAGTTAGCCACGTCGAAACAAGAAAATGAACTTGTGATGCCTGGGCAGCTACATCGCGGAAGAAAACATACGTTATGTAAGGAAACACAGCTTCTGCCTGCAGCGCAGGTCGCATGATTCACCCTGAATACAGCGAACTACAAGGCAACGGTTGGTATGTGCCTGTCTTCGAACAGAGTAGAGAACAGACTGCGTGCAACAAGCAAATGCCTCATGGATGCTTTGGACTAGAACGGCAACCATGCACAGCCACGGGAACAGAAAGGGCACCATCTATGCGAGCATCCGTACCTTTGATGTGAACGACACGCGTAATGTGGCCCCATCCACGGGATGGTTGCCCTCTAAACTCGCCCACGTCGACTCCCAGCCCGACGCCCGCCCCCATGGTGATGACGGCGCCTTGGGGTTGGTCCTCAAAGTTGTGTCGATAGGGTACGAGCCTGTGTGGGCAATAGGTGCGGTGCAACGAAGCATTGGGACGCAGCAAGAGCCGCAGCCACCGAGCAGGGATGCGATGATTAAGTGCACTCAGCAAGACCATGGTACCTTAAACACCTTGTAGGATCTAGGGCCCTATGTGCTTGTCTGCGTGCTTGTGGGAAGCGCAGGGACAGCTCTCATGACCGCGGCCAGGTTGGAACGGGCAGGGAAGGGCTGGCAGTGGATGAATGGGAAGAAGAGTGCTGAGGATCGGACGAAGCGACAACCACAGCCCGAAACCATGTGGGGTCGAAGGAGTGCGCCCATGCTCATCACGCTGGCTGGGGGATGGCTGCGACAGCAGCAGTGTGCATGACATGTAGAAACAGCGCGCTCTGTCATGCAGCTTGCCTGCCAAGGCAGCTACCACACGCCACGATACCTCTAAGCATACGACATAGATCTATACCAGATGCGTGTACAAAAGTGCGTGCCCACATGACAAGTACAGGAGCAGAATCCATTCGAGGAAAGCACGCGGGTACAGTTCGAGCCATTAAGGCGGCGCAGCAGCGCCGACACAGCAACAGGGAGGCCTGCGCTCCTGTGCTGTCCGGCACATGAGGACAAGCACCGAGTCGATGCAAGGAAACTGTATGCTGTGCAACTCCCGACCACCGCCTCCAGCCACCCGTGCCTGATACCGAGTGCCACCGCCACAACCTCTCACCCTTCCTCTACGTCATGCACTTTGCACCCCTGTGATCCACGTCCTGCGGTCATGCCAAAACAACGAGGGAAGGAAGGTTGCAGCGGGAGGAGGATGCGGGCATGCTACCGCAGCACGAGCGCCACCCACCAATGTCGATATCCCCGAACTCGGCACAGAGCGCGTTGAGCATCGGCATGATGTCCACCTGGCGCCACCCAGCCCATGGGGACCGATGGGGACCGTGCTCACAGGTCACATGGCACGCGCGCAAGCCACGGAAGCACGTGAAGAGGTGCACGTCGTGGTTGGGTACAGGGCAGAGGAGACAGGTTTGGTACGTAGCGGCCGCCAGCAAAGACAAGCAAAGCGGTCGCCAGAGCAAATGCATGTCCAGAGTGATAGTCTTCTCACGCCTCTGCGGATATGGCCAAGGGGCATGCTAGTGGACACGAAATAATGAGAGAAAGGGCGATAGCAGTGTCGACACATCCCTGCAGTGCTCCGTAGGTACTGCAAGAGGCCCACACTCGCAAGCGGGAAAGAGGGCAAGCCCAAGGCCGCAACTGCTGGCAAAGGTTCATGGGTGTGGCCTGCCGTGGGTGGTATGGAGTCTGTGGGTGGTCCGTTCATTGTACGGAGCATCCATCCATCCCAGCCATCGCTTGCGGCATGCATCATGCGCGTGCTCGGGCACTGCGTCGCGTAGGCAAGCCACATGCCACGCCCTCGCGCCACGTGGCGAGGACCACCAACTGCACTCACCTCAGCACCCCACAAGTGCACTCACCTCTGCACCTCTTAACTGTAGTTCCTCGCTGTAAAAGCGTGGGAGCTGCGGTAGCTCGCCCGATGTGCACAGCTGGTGCCACTTGGCCTGTAGCAACGACGGCACGCCAGGCATCACAAACACGTTCTTGCAGCGGAGCTGGGGGCGGGGAAGGGGGGGGGGGGGAGGAAGGAAGGACAGAGGGAGGAAATAATGGTTCGCAAGATGAGGTTCACGAGGTAAGATGCGATGGAGGCGGGAACCAAGCCGGTCGACCCAGCCAGTGATACCACACGGAACAAACCACACGGAACAAACCACACGGAACAAACCACACGGAACAAACCACACGGAACAAACCACACGGAACAAACCACACGGAACAAACCACACGGAACAAACCACACGGAACAAACCACACGGAACAAACCACACGGAACAAACCACATGGAACAAACCACACGGAACAAACCACACGGAACAAAGCACACGGAACAAACCACACGGAACAGGATCAACTAACTTTGCCACAAGAATAGCATGTGAGAGTTGCACAAGGGGCCACAGCACAGGAAGTGGAGGACGCATGACCATGTGTGCATGGCCAGCACGCTACAGAAGGACACGGATGCCTACCAGTGGGAAGGGGCCCCCTGTGGGTATCAGGTCGGACACGGAAATCGGTAGGTCCGCCATCTGCCACGAGGGGACAGCGAGGTGTCACGGGGGGAGCGCAGGCACGCCAGGCGAGGGAATGCGGGGCCGCACAGTTGGACACATGCACTCAGATAAGAATATATGAGCTGAATGTGTTAGCATGACAAGATAGTGCTGAATCATAGATAATTTGTTGAGATCATGGATGTAGATTGTAGTCACACGTGGCCCATCGGGATATGGGTCTATAAAGCACCTCCTGCACGCCAAGGAGAGAACGGGATGCCGGCCAAGCGGTACGGTTGACGACCCTGCGGCACGCTTGAAAACATCAGCCGGGATAAAACCATTTAGGCATAGTTGGTGTCCGCTGCACGAGTGGTGGTGGTTGTCCTCAAACCCACGCATGCACGCGCCACACGGCGCGCGTGGCATCCTGAGGGGGGGAGCCACTGGTGCAAGGTCAAACCGCGAGGTGCTTGGGGAGGTATGGAGCGTGGATATGATTGTCGGATATGATTGTTGAAGTACCAAACCCTCAACAGTTCTCATGAGTACGAAAGACTACCACTGGCACACCAGACACTCATGACAACTGCCGGGGCCGAAACAGAGGATCCCGTGTTGGGAACGCTAGCACGGGCGGTACGGAGGGCAGGCGGAGTGGTTCCTAGGAAGACGGCCTGCCTTCGGCGAAAGAAGATTTCAGACAAAGAACGTTGTGTTGAGAAGACGATGCATGAGAGGGCAGGGGGTGCGAGTGTCATGATGAGATGCAGGAGCTTGTTTCGTGATGGCGCAAGTGTCATGATGAGATGCAGGAGCTTGTTTCGTGATGGCGCAAGTGTCATGATGAGATGCAGGAGCTTGTTTCGTGATGGCGCAAGTGTCATGATGAGATGCAGGAGCTTGTTTCGTGATGGCGCAAGTGTCATGATGAGATGCAGGAGCTTGTTTCGTGATGGCGGTCGGACGTGCATAGCCATGAACAAACAAAGGAAAGCACGGCAAAGCAGATCAAAGCAAAGCACAGCACACAGAATTTCAAGCGAACTCAGGCCGAGTAGCCATGCGCTCCCTTGAGCGCTTGTCATACCTTGAGGTGTGCTTCGGTGCACTTGTCGCCATAGTAGCTACGGAGCACCGCCACCATGTCATCATTCCTACTCTGCTCGTGGCAGCAGCCAGCACAAGGACCACACGGCGAGACAGCAACAAAGCAAGCATAGCAGGAGCATGTCAGTGGGCAACAAGGTCCGCCGCAAGGCAAGATAAGTAGTGCATGCATTTGCCTTTACACCTGTGTTTAAATAACAGGTGGGCTGACGCACACGAGTACTATCGCCGGCTTTGACGGGCGCCGCGGGTGGTGTGCCCATACCCATGCGGCTGCCCACTCGCTGTGTGCAAATGCACAGTATAGGCACGGCTGCATTTATAAACGTCGCGTCCGTGGGCATACGGTTGCAAGAATGTGTGGCACACAAGTGACTTGCGACAGCACCCATACGCGCCGCACTAGGCTCCCACGATAGCTCCGCGAGACGACCCATGCGGCCCAAACGCCATTCGATGGGCACCCAGGGAGCAAGGGAGCGTGGGTTCATTAACCACGCATGACCTGCGATGCAGGTTTGGGACCATGCAGGTGCAGACAGTCAAAAGATTGTTTGCGCTTCGGGCGCCATGCGTGCGGACACAATGCGAGTACTGGGTCCTTTCATTCCGTAACAACATGCAAAATCGTGGCTCTCTGGACATTTCCTTCTTTATCGTGACATGGTAGGATTGCCGCAAGAGATCTTTAGTGTGGGAAAAACAGCTTTCCCGCTCACCAATCCCACACCGAACCCCTTCGCGATGCCCATGAGCGTCACGTCATCATGGGTGGGGCCGATGCCGCCTGTGCAGATGACCTGTGACATGCGACAGCAGCAACCAAGGGGGCGCCATAAAGAGTGACAAGTTGTTTACATGAGCCACTGTCTCGCAGACCAAGGTCCACAACGAAACAGGCCGCTCCACCCATGGACTCGGACCTCAAGACGGCGCCAAGTCCATGTCTAAAGCGTGATCCAATGCCACCGATTCAGCCCAGGGGTGCGATGTGAATGGTAAATGTGGAGCCCTGCCTGGCAAAGGGCCACCATTGATGCCTGGTATTCTGCATGAGACGATGCCTGGCCGTCCGAAGGACATGTGCCTGGTATACACGATGCCTGGCCAAGAATGGACGCCTAGCAAAAGCAAGAAGAAAAATGCCAGGCATTGAACACAGCCTGTCATGCCTGGCATTTGGCCATTGCCCGTGCACGCTCCCACGAACAAAACGACGGCCGGTTTCACGGGTGGATCCAGTGGCCACTGCCACATGGGATATCGGTCTCCCCGACATGCGTGCCAAGTGAGGAACACTGTCACACGTGGTCCCTAACATGGTTGCACCAGTACAACCCGACACAAACCCCGTGCATATGGGGGCGGCAGGGAAGCGCTCACCAGATCACATTCGCTGCTGAGCCGCCGGACATGCATCGCGATGGCGTCCACCTGCAGGGAGGGCAGCCAAGCCCGCACGCGCAAAACCATGCCCGCATGCGCGAAGGGACGAGCACCATTCACTCAGACATACCCACAGGCCCAGCCAGTTGCATGGGTGGATTAACTAGGCTTCGCACGGGAGACGCCTGCATGGGTAGGAACCCCTAGTCCTGGAATCCCTTCTCCAACCAAGCATCGGATGATGTTCCAGGGCGCACCCTAGTTGGTGGAAGGATGTGGTGCCCAGCCCTCGTCCGTGATAAGACCCCACGAAAGCAAGCCTTGTCCCCCAGCATCTCCGGGACGTGCGCAAGTTTCCCAGCCCCCAGCATCTCCGGGACGTGCGCAAGTTTCCCAGCCCCCAGCATCTCCGGGACGTGCGCAAGTTTCCCAGCCCCCAGCATCTCCGGGACGTGCGCAAGTTTCCCAGCCCCCAGCATCTCCGGGACGTGCGCAAGTTCACCAGCCCCCAGCATCCCCATATGTGCGGCCGCCACTCGCTGCCACTGCCAGCATGAGGGATCTGGCTCTCCTATGCGGATCACCCATCGGGTAGACAACTTGAGAAGTTACAGTATAGTAAACCGGGGGGGGGAGAGGAGAAAAGCTGCGACAGGTAGAAAAGGACAGTGAGGAAGTACCCCATGGCCCCACAACACCAGCTGGCAAGCCCACTGCATGCCACGTAAGAGGTGGGTCGCCGCACGTCGCAGCGAATGGGAACATGTGGCACACGAGCGGGTGGCCACGCCAGGTTGGTTAAGAAGCGCCACAGCTGGCACGGGCAAAAGTCAACAAGACCAGCCGTTTACCCGCAACTGTCGCCCCACTGGTGCCCCCTCCCCCCTTCCTCCCCCTTATTTCTTCCCCCCAACCCTCCAAACCTCACCCACCCCCCTTTCAGAGGGCGCACACACACATGCAGCTATTTTACGTGTACAAACATGCAACTCCCACTGACCAGATGCCGGCCTATTCGAGTGATCAAGCACCACACCCCACACATGCAAGCTCATCCAGAGAGCACCACCGGCCTATTCGTGGGATCAAGCACCACACCCCACACATGCACGCTCATCCAGAGAGCACCACCGGCCTATTCGTGGGATCAAGCACCACACCCCACACATGTAAGCTCATCCAGAGAGCACCGCCGGCCTATTCGTGGGATCAAACACCACACCCCACACATGCACGCTCATCCAGAGAGCACCGCCGGCCTATTCGTGGGATCAAGCACCACACCCCACACATGCACGCTCATCCAGAGAGCACCGCCGGCCTATTCGTGGGATCAAGCACCACACCCCACACATGTAAGCTCATCCAGAGAGCACCGCCGGCCTATTCGTGGGATCAAGCACCACACCCCACACATGCAAGCTCATCCAGAGAGCACCACGCCCGACGACTCACACCATTCAGTGACCATGGACCATGACCCCACCGCTGACTCATGGCACCCCGCCCCACCCCCACCGCCCATTCACAGAATCTGGCAGTACCCCACCCCACACTCACATAATCCGGGACCACCACACCCCTCACGTCACCCAGTGGCCACATCGACAGACCGCCTCACCCTGAGCCCACTCACGCCATCCCTCCCCACCCTGACCCCACTCACGTCATCCCGCCCCACCCTAACCCCACTCACGTCATCCGGGACCATCATCACCGCCGAGACGGACCACCCCCTCTCGCGCAGGCCACGCAGCAGGAAGGGGGTGTTGGCGTCCGCCACGCGTCCGGTCCTGCAGCGCAGCACACGCGGGGACACATGGCACAAAGGGGGGCACAGGCAGGCACAGGCCAGCGGCGCGGCCATGGCGTGGTAAATACCAGACCAGACACACCAACCCATACAGGTAAATGAGGACAGAAAATGAGAACAGACGAAAACGAGTTGGAAAAGTCTCGTCTGCAGGTGGACGACTGGAGGTGGGGGGCGTAGACCCCGGTGCCGCTCCTGTATGCTACGGGTATAACCCATTGCGTCACCTCGGAAATGGCAGGGCTGCAGAAGCAGGCACACAGGGCGCCACCTCTGGGCATGACTAGTGCATGCATGCGACAGTATCTCGACGCCCATGCATGTGCTCAAACACACGCAAGGAAGAGTGGTGCAAAGACAAGCAAGCAAAGTGCATCCATGTGCTCACACAATCTCAACACCCATGCCTGCATGCACACACATGCACTAGTACACAAGCAAGCACGGTGCAATCATCGGCTCACAGTATCTCATCGCCCACGACGAGGATACCGGCCGACCGTAACGCCGCGTCCTCCTCCGGTCCCCCATGATGGTGCTCCTTGGGCGCCAGCGCGGCCGCCGCGCCCGCTCTGCAGGGCTCACACCCGCGGTCCCCGTTGCGGCTGCCAGCTGCCACCACGGGCTCGTTGGCCCCCCCCTCTCCCTGCCCCTCCTGGGTGGTCAGGTCGGAGACGTCTTCAGATAGGTACGCGATGCTGCCTTCGCTGACCAGGTAGGAGCAGCTGCCGGAGACCCGGCGCATACGGCTGGCGATGCCTTTGCCTCGCCCCTTGCGCTCGAGCCGCCCGTCCTTGAGCATGTAGGCCGGCAGGAACTTGGGCGCCCCCAGGTGCCCGTGCGGGTGGACCACTTGCAGCGCCACGTTGGGCACGGTGTCGGTCACGTTGCCGATGGACGTGTAGCCTTGGTCGTAGAGGGAGCAGTAGGGCAGCTCACAGCCACGCAGGAAGTCCCACACGTCGCTGCCAGGGGGTGAAAGGCGGGGGGGGGGGGTGAGTGAGAAGCACCGTGGGTAAGGGGGAGGGAGGAAAAGACCAGTGCCCTTTGCTGAGCAGGTCCTTTCTATACCCCCATGACGGGCACCAGTCCCATGTACGCCATCAACCACAACAATGGCATCCACCATGCAGGCGAGGCCATGCATGTCCATCATGACCACCATCGCTATCATCAGCATTAGCATCATTGTAGACGTGATGAAGCGCTGGGGGCACCTTGTCGACGCAAAGGCTCGTGGGTGGATCATGCCACGTGTCGCCGCACCAACTGGGCACGGTGGCATGACCGGTGGGACTGCGCTGACAGGACACGTTGCTTACCAAAAAGAGATAACGATTCTCTGATGGGAAGAAGTATTTCTTATCATTAGGACTGCATCCAGAACTATAAATCCTGCCCCCCTCATTGGAATGAGTGGCCGAGGCAAGCCTTACCGGTAGGACCATGTCAGGATCGGGTTGATGCGCATGAAGGGGGGCCAGCCCTCCGAGCTGGGTGAGAACACCTCCTGCCCCACCGCGTTCGGGTCCCCCTCGCGTGTGCCAAGCAGGATGGCACGGATGCCCCGCCTCTCCACCAGCTGCTGCATGCCCGCCTTGAACGACTCGTGCTTGACCTCCAGGTTGAGGCCATAGTCCCTGGCCGTCTCCAGCGTGAAGCGCTGCAGCTCCTCATGAACCAGCTCTGTCTCGAAATAGACCGCGTACAGGCCGCAGTTGTCCTTGGCGCCCCCCTCTTGTGCCTCGGCTTGGCCTTCTACCGCGCTGTTAGCATTGGCGGTCGCCGCCCGCACGTCCAGGCTCTCTCTTGTTGCGGGCGCTCGGTCAACGGGGCCCTTGTACCCAGCAATGGCCGCACGTAGCAGGTGGAGGAGCACCTGTGGCGGTGTGTGTGTGGTGGTGGTGGTGGTGGGGGGGGGGGGGGGGGGCAGAAGGGGGTCATGGGGCCGACTAAATATGTTGCAAGTAGAGAGCGTTACGTGAGCTTAAGTCCTTCGTGGGATGGAAACGGAATGGCATGGGTGGCGATCAACGAGGCAAATGGCCATGGGAGAGTCACGGGCGTGTGGGGATGGGGGATGGGGGGAGGCAGTGGTGGCGGGTGGGGGGGAGTGTCGGGTGGCAGAAGAAGTAGCAAGTGGCAACCGAGGAATGACAGGTGGCCATCGAAAGAGGTTGATGGACCAGAGCTAGCATGGTGCGCAGGGCACGCAGCACGCAGGAAAAGGCACACAACATGGCATGGGTATGTGTATGCCTACCTGGTTGGGTACATGCGTGGACAGTAAATGCAAGTGGGGGCGGGTGCCAGTGGCTGTGTACAAGGGTCCCTGTCCACAACTGGGTCGTGACGACCAACCCATCTACTTGACAAACAATTCCTCTGGTCAACGAATCATCTTGCTGACTACGTTAACAACATCCCATGTTGCTTCATGATGACTTCAATAACTCCATCAGCCCTCCGCAGCGCACCCCCCCCACACCACCACCACACACACACCAACCCACGCCCACACACACCATGAAATGCCGTAGCATTGGTGCCCGCTCCATGACACCCAGTTTTCATCAGCGCCCATCGTCAACTCGTCAGCGCCCATTGTCCTCTAATCAGTGCTTATCTCATCATACCCTACAATCTGCAGGGTCTACCCTGGTTAGACCCCATTGCTGTTGCAAGATCGTGCACCTGCATGCAAGCTCCAGGAAAGTGCGGGGCAGCACTGTACAACGATCTTCTTTCCATCCTACTTTCAGATGGCCCCGTACTAAGTCCACGCAAGCGGAGGTTGCGGGCTTCAAGCGTACTTGCAGTTGACAGTTTCCACCCTACAGCTATGTGACCCCAGACTGCATGCTGCAAGGACACTGCAAGGACATGGAATACACACACACGTCCTTAGAAAGCGCATAAACATATGTACCAAATCTGCGACCTTGGAAGAAGACCCTCTGGTTTGAGAACGGAACAAATTCGCTCCCAAAGCGTTCAATCTAGGCAGAAAATAGCCCGCAGCGGCCAGGACTTCCAGCCAATGAGAGCTTAAGACGGCATATTACCGTGGAATCTTTGCCGCCATTGAAGCTGAATGCCAAGGCGTCAACTCTGCGCACGCATTCGGCAGAGTGAATGGGTATGTAAGCAACCCCATATGTCAGCCGACGACAAGGTATACCAGCGAGGCACACGAGGCTAACGAATAAGTGATAGCTTCTTCACCGTCTAAACGTTCCATGCATACGAAATGTGAGGAAGTAATCAGAGCAAAAAAACTAGGTTTCATCAGGCAAACGGGCAACTAATCGACTGCATCGCGTGCAGACTAACCCGTAGAGCAGGATAGATCTTTGGATGATACTAACTGTTTGGCGAAATTTGCGTTGGACATCCTGCGAGCATAGATTAATTTTTTCAAGCACCTCCATGTGGCTATGTGGGCCGTCCTGCCGGCCTTGGTCACAGCTCTTTCTCCAAGGCTTCGACCGGTTTCGCCAAGCCGGTCTGGGGGAAATGGCTGCCTAATGGTTATCGCATGCTAAGTGCGCGTGTGCAGCACATTTCCTCAGGGTTTCATCCGCGTTATTAAATCGTTACCTAATCAAACATGCTGTCACCGCCAACATGGTCGCCGTCTGAACTCTGTTGCTATGCGGGATGGTGTACCTACCGTAGTACTGCTACTAGAACCATAGTTGTTTTTTGCTCCGATGGCCCATGCATAAGAGCACTCATGGAATCACAGCCCGCAATAGGTGCTTACTCAGGGCTTACTCACATCATTCTTCAACGTTCAGAGATTCGGTGTTCTACTTTCACCCCCTAGTCAGCACTCATCCACACTTCTGAAACATTTGTACCATATTTAAACTGCTGCTCATGTGCGGCATGAGTTGAGTTGAGTTTAGTTTATTCCCGCGCCGGTGGTCCGACAGGGTTATAAATAGGGGAATGTGCGGCGTGGGACACAACAACAACAACAACAACAAAAACCCTGACCAGGATTAACGGCGGCGCCCGGCAGGCAGCTCGTGCAAGCTCCTGCAGGGCCGGGTGCCGAGCCCGGCGCGCAGCGCGCGGCCATGCATGACAACTGGCAGCCGTACTGCAGACGACCCTGCAACGCTACTGTCCACTTTCCTGATTCTGGCGATGGAAAATACGCACGTGATCCTGACGTGATGTGAATTTCTTCGGGTTCTTCGCCTCGGGTAAAGCATTGCATGTATCGCAGGGCAATTGCTTTCAGTGCATTGCCGTCCTAGGTGTATGGTTGTGCGTGCTCAAGGGTGCAACGGGTCCGACGATTCGTTGAGATGATTAGAGTAACCAGGCGTCTGACTGGCGCGAGAAAAGGGAGACAGCCGAACTGACATGGATATATGAACGGGAATGCTAGCAACGCAATGCCTGCGAATAACCGCAGCCAGTCGATAGGTTTTGCGTGAATCAGCCTGCGTCACCAAGACTCTGCATTTGACGCGCATGCCCAGGAGTTACTTACAAGACTGCGGGGCGGTTCACCTTTCTTCTTCTAGCTAGGGTGTGGGGTGACACAAACTGACAAGCCGGATTACCTGTTTGCACACCTACGATAAGAATAGGCACGGACATCTCGTACATAAGAAATGCGGCTGTCGTGGGGGAAACTGCAACAGGCCGTGACGTTTCTGATGGCCACTTTCAATTCAAACGGGCGTAAGTTTTCCGTTTCATAGCTTGTTCGCGCACAGGGCGTGCTAGGACAACAGATTCAAAGCAATACGTTTTACATAAACAAATTACAGCATAGCCGTTACAAGCTGCATGCGTCAAGAAGCCTCTGCTTTCTTGCATGTCCATGGCGCACTTTTGGTTCACCGCTAAGGCTCCGCCTTGTGATGATTTCGTTGGCGTGGCCGCGTGCAGCCCTGACCCAGTTCGTGCCGGAACCTTGCCAAGCGATTGAGAGTGTAGTGGGAGGGGGTATCGTTGGACAGGTGGGTAAACATGCCAGTTCTACGTTTTGTCTGGATGAACCGATGCCATTCCCGGAATTCAAAGCCAAAACCCGGCTTTTATGTACGCCGTGCATGTTTCTTGCCCCATGTGTGAATTTTTACGCCTTGCAAGCCACGCCAAGCCCAGAACCGGGCACAGCGAACTCCTTAATCCGACGTAATGGAGCATCTTGTGACTTGCCTTGCTACTCTCGGTGGCAAACCAGCAAAACGCCAGCCCGCCCGTGTCCCCTGGGGAGTAGTTTCGATTGCCCACCTACCTGGACTCTCCTCAGCACGCCCTGGCAGTCTTAATATTGCGAGCGATGGTTCGTTACACCCATGTCCTGGCATGTTTCTTGCCCGAATGGCCATGAGCAATGCCATGGGATCCCCATGCCCTCTGTTGCGGGGGTACACCTGGGCGGCATCACCGTCGACGCAGTAGGTCAATCAATTGAATGATGTGCCGAGCAATTGGCTGTAAACTACTCGCTCTTGGGGGGGCACGACACACATACAAACAGGCTGTCATGGAAAATATTTCCCAGCACACGTGTGCCGCCTGTTTGTGGGCACAGGAGCAGATGCCAGCAGCGAGCGTGCGTGACATGAGCCCTAGCATGGGAGTGTGGTGCCCCACCACCCTTGCCTTGTGAGTGTCTTGATGGGGAAGCCAGGGGCTTGATGGGCGAGCTGCTAAATTTGGCAACCAAGTGACTCCTTCATTAATGGCCGGCGTACCATTGCCTTGCTGACCTGGCGATGCCTTCTGTGTCCACCCTTACCCACACTCACCCTCAGGACATTTGCGATGTCGTTTTGAGGGCCCAGAGCAGTGTAGTTGCTGACCTGGTAATGCCTCCTGTGGCCACACCTGCCTACCTACCTGCCTATTTCTCCCCCTCCCCTTCCCTCCCCTCTCCCCCCCCGCCCCCCCCCCCCCCCCCCCCCCAACAGGACATGGCGATGGAGACGATGCTGCCCATAATCTGTGAACACCTCACGTCGGCGCGGCCACCGTCCAAGCCGCTCGTGCTGTCCGTCCACGGCATGCCAGGTGTCGGCAAGTCCTACTTCCATGCGCTGCTTGCAGGCGCACTCTACGGTGTCCCGCGCAAGGCATGTCCCTGTCTTGTGCTATAGTATTGTGTGTGTTTTAGTGTAATGCGCAAGGTTATTGTATAACTTATAGTGTTTTGTAGTAGTACCCCACCGCACCCTGATGGCACTCGCGTCCCTGGCATTTTGTTCTGTTGCACAAATGTGTGTATGCGTGGATAGACGACCGCGCGCATGCGAGCATGGTCGGGCACTTGCAGGTTGGTCAGCTTGCCTGCTTGGCTATGCCACTGCAGGGAACGGCATCCCAGCTGTAGGCTTTCACCTGTGGCATTTCTGTGTGCCTTTCGTTGATGCGCAAACCTTTGCCTGTAGTTTATGCATGTGGCACTCGCTGCCCGCCAATGGCCAATGCCTGATGCCCGCTCCGGCGGCCCCCTGGCTACCGCCCCCTACCTTACCCACCCACCCACCCACCCACCCAACCAACCAACCAACCAACCGACCAACCAACCAACCAACCAACCAACCAACCAACCAACCAACCAACCAACCAACCAACCAACCAACCAACCAACCAACCAACCAACCAACCAACCAACCAACCAACCAACCAACCAACCAACCAACCAACCAACCAACCAACCAACCAACCAACCAACCAACCAACCAACCAACCAACCAACCAACCAACCAACCAACCAACCAACCAACCAACCAACCAACCAACCAACCAACCACCTGCAGGGTCCCTGCTCCCCCGACGCATGCAAGGCGTACAAGATCCTGTTCAGCGTCGACTGGAAGCCGTCCGAAGTGGTGGACCAGGTCACCCTGCTGCAGGTGGGTGGGCGGCCTGCATGCGTAATGTTTGTTTGGCCCCCGTGTTTGCCTGCGACAGTCCATGTGTGCATGATTGGCCCGCATGCGTGCCTGCCTGTGACTGTACAGTGCACTTGTCGGTGGCAGCAGGCACAACACTTGCAAAACCGCCCCTGTGGTTGCATGCAAAACTGCCCATCTGCAAACGATGTCTGTTGTGGGGCATGCTTTTCACTGATTGGCTGCTCGTGGCCTTGCGGACTATCCCATCCCCCCGTCTCGCAAGGGGCCTCAGGGATGCGGGGTGGTTCGTTGGTGCGATACGTGTAATGTCAGGGTGCTGGTGCTGGTGACCGTGGTGCTGCCTTTCTCTAGGAAGTGCTAGAAATGTCCAGAGAAATAAAGAGGAGCACTCCTCTACAGCCATCAGATGCCGCCGTGCATGAAGCTGTCCAACCACATCGCGGGAGCCTGGAGCCTGGAGCCTGGAGCCTGGAGCCTGGAGCCTGGAGCCTGGAGCCTGGAGCCTGGTGTCTGCGATGTTTGCAGCAGAAGTGATGGCCATGTGTGCGTTCGTGCTGCCCTGGACTGGCCAGATGAGCATCCATGATGGTTTGTCACTCCAGCATGCGCTGGTGTGTGCCCCTGGAGCCTGCGGGGCTGACGATGTCATTGTTGATCTCGGCTATGATGGGTGGGTGTCGCTTTTGTGCCGTTGCGTGCGACAGTACCAACTGACCAACCACCTGCGGAAGTACAAGGAGTCGGTCGTGGTCATCGAGGAGTACGACAAGGTGAGGCGCAGGTGCGAGTAGCGGCACCTTAAGGGGGGGGGGGGGGGGGGGGGGCACCTTGGGTCCGCCCCAGGGGGAGCTGCACCGATGGTTGTACAAAAGGGGACAGTTTGTCTTGTCGTCAGGGCTACCCCTTGTCAATGTTGCTCATGTGGTAGTGAGTGGCAAGGTTGTGGCTGATAGATCCTGGAAAGGGATATGGGGTATATATGTGACAGATTGCCGGGGGATGGAGCTGATGCTGCGAAAGTGAGGTCGATGCGAGGTTTTCTGGGGGGTCAGATCTCCTATGGCGGTGTCCCCCAGTGGGCATCGTGCGGTTGTGCGTTGGCGTTGGCAACTGCTCTGCCATGACAACTGCCACATGCAGAAGTAATTTTTTTGTGGGGTTACGCTCCCCCGGATCCTTTTTGTCCACCTGCACCATTATGAGGAGTGTTAACTAGGAGTATTTTTAACAACATCGATTCCTCATTCTCCAAAGCTGTTTGAAAGCATGTTGAATTACAAGCAGTTATTCATCTGGCCTCTTCTTCCTCTTGTTCCTCTTGTTCACGCCTTGCCATGCCATGCCCCTGTGGCCACCCTCGCCAGATGCCCTGTATGTCCCGGGTCATGCTCATGCGCATGCTTCTTAAAGCCTTTGCCGCCACAAACCTTCACTTCACACGGTGAGTGTTGCCCATCAGCAACAGGTGCATGCGGTGTAGCAAATATTAATTATATAGTACTAAGCATATAAGCAGTTCTGTGCAGTATACAGAGCTCATACAAGCCATCTAGGCCTCACTCCATGGTGCCTGGGAACAGGTGCCTTGGGGGAGGTTTACTTGCTTGCCTACGGCTGCCCATGCCTTAGACTGCTGAGTCCAAGTTATGTCAGTGATTTGGTAATGGCTTTTGCAGTTGGTGTCAACGCCTGTTGCCATACGTTTCCCACTTCTTTTTCTGGCCTTATGTCGTGCAGGCAAGAAGGAGCTTGCAACAGTGGCTGACCATCCAGCCTTTTTTAGCCATGCTCTCCTTGAACCACGCGTCTTGTTCATCCATCTGAAGTGCCATTGGCCCTCACATTTTTTTTCCGCTCACAAACCCAAAAAGCAAGAAGTTTGGCTTCATGCATTTCTGGAGTAGTGCCATCCGCCGCATTCGGTAAACCCTCTGGTCACTGGCCTCATCTCATTGGACCATGCGACCTGCTTCTTTTTCTATGCCGGATTCTTCCCGATTTCTTGCCTGCGCTGGTTGTCTCTTTGATATGAGTAGCGTGACAGGCATTACATTTGCGGGCCGTCAGTGTGTCGCTTTCCAAGCTTTGCGCAATGGCAGCACAGCCTGGCAAGCGTGTGAAGTCAGTACCCGTAGGACTAGGCCAAATAGTTTGCAATGCAGATGGAGTCAAAGACGGACATTCTGGGCCTTTCTGTGGCCCAAGAAAATGCATGCGTGTCTGTGGTCCAGTCCGCACCCATGTTCTTCCCCTCGCATGCCTTAACGCCCCTGTCCCGCTTTGTTTTCCCTGGCTTGCTCCGCTACTTGTGCTGGCATGCTGCCACATGGCACCACCCCCCAGCTCCATTGTGGTGCTCGAGTCTAACATGGCATCGCTGGAGATACACGACCAGCTGCAGCGCACGGACGGCGACGTAAGCCAGCATTGTGGCGGGAGTTTGTTAGGAGACCAGTTGTCGGGGAGGTATGCGGCTGCGGGATGGTTGGGTACGAGCGGGAATGTTAGGGGGTGTTGCGGGTATCCGAATATACCCCCTAATAGCCCTAGGTAACATGGCATCATAGGGCACCAGGGAGTAGCAGACATTTTTCTATTGCTCTAGAAGTATATACATGTATTTACGCAGTTGCGTATGTTCTGGTAGTACTTGTATACGTTTACATGGTTGGCATGAAACAACCAGCTGATCCATATTCGACACTGTTCCATGCTGCTTTGCGGACCATTAGGCTGGCATTTGCCACCAGCCGATGCGAGCGTCTTTGTGTCTGCACCGAGGAAGCCGTAGGAGCCGTGTGCACTTACATACGATATGTACAGACCATACAAGATGTACATACCAAATACACACATCCATGAGTGGGCATACCCATGCTCAGTGCGATGGGGCGCTTTTACTCCGCGGGTATGTGCACACACGCATGTGCTCTGTGTGGGCGCACGTGGCCAGGCCACTCCTTGTGCTTGCTTTCCGGCCACTACTTGCGCTTGCTAATCGGCCACTCCTGCTGTTGCTTATTGCCTTTGTTGCCTACCGTCGCCTGCAGCCATCCATTGAGGACTTCCAAACGGTGATCAAGGACGAGCTGTTCAAGGCCTGGGCCGAGCGCTCCAGCTGCGATAATAACCGGGTGGAGGTGGACCGCCACGTGCTCATGCCCGATCTGTGCGTACTAGCTATAGCTTTTGACCTGTCTACATGGGTTTTCAAGCATAAGCCCAATGTGTGCGTGGTTAAAGATGATGTTTCCGTGAAGGAAGCAGATGCTATACTTGGATGCATGCCCGACCTGTGCGTGGTTGCTAGGGTGTTTACAGAGAGACCTGAGCTGTATGCGGCAACTAATGTCTTTCAATCACGTATCTGCCTTCTACGTGTCTCTTTCGAAATGCGTGCCCCATTTTTACGTGCAGAAGGGGGGTTGCAAAAATATGCCTGACCTGTACGTGGCAATTTGTAGATACATGGCGGACCTGTACATTCAGAGCCATGTGCGGCACCAAACCGCCTTACAGCTGGTCATCCGCTGCCGTCAGGCCTGCCGGCGTTGCCTTGTTGAAGTGGCTTCCTCTAGTTGCCGTCACACCCCTCAGATGCGCGTGCTCCTGCTGGGTGGTACATGCTCCCGTACACCCTTGCTTGCTGCCCTGGGCTTGCCCACCCACTCCCCTGGCAGATACGTGCCCTTCCTCCCTCTGGGACGAGAGTCAGTCGCGGAGCTCTTTCGCCGTGAACTGCGCAGCCGGGTAGGTGACAGGAGTCAGTCCACTTTATACTTTGGTTGCGGCTTTATGGCTTACCGATGGCGGAAGCCAGCATTGGTTGGTCATGCTGCCGCTGCCACTGCAGCACCGCCAGGGTAGAGATGGAGAGAGATGTGGGGGAACATTAGGGAGAGCCGTTTGTTAAAGCATTTCGCTGCCAGTCATTTCGGGGCCTTGCAGGTACTTGGACTTGGCACGCGCTGTTGCTTTCACCTGGGCATCCCTGGGCGGGAGACCACACAAGTGCATCACTTCGTGTGGCAACGACGTTTGCACTCTTTAATATGCCCTCAGTATGGTTTGGTTGCATGGGCTCGTTGTACTATAGATGTTTTTGGCTCTGGCAGAGAATGGTGTCTGCATGGGTCAAACCTTCGTAGACAGCGTGGCCTGCGTTTCACCCCACTCTTCAGATCCATACGATGAGCATGAGTGGAAGATCATGGTTTTGCCATCCGCCATCCATCATTCTCCAAGGCTCTGTTTTCCCGTTCCCCTTTTCATGGTCTCGTTCCGTTGCCCGGTGGGGTGGGGGTGGGGGGGAGATAATGGTGCGGACCTCAGCCATGCCATACCCTGTTTTTGTGCTTGGTGACGCGCATCGCTTGTAGCCCCGACTCCTGTGGCCATGAGTTTGCTGGCTGCCCGTTACCTCCTGCACAGAACGAGTCGTCGGTCGAGATGGGCCAGGTGGCGTCACTGACGTGGGGTCCCGAGCTGGTGGACTTTCTGGTGGAGAAGGTAATGTTTTAGAGCTCTCGTAAGAAAGCTTTCATCTGGAGAAGACCTGGTATCTGTGTATGGGTAGTCGGAGCTGCGTATATCTGGGCAAGTAACGAATGGCGAGCAGTGGACAAGATTAGACCACTTGCTGCTGCCATCGGTAACTACAGTAATGTAATGATCGGCTATTACCAAGTACAATCTGCTCCTGCTCCGGGACAAGTATCGCAGTCATCGCTGGCCATGGATGCAGAGCCTAGGGTGCCCTGCTTCCTTCCGCCAGAGATAGACCCGATGTGCATGATGGCTGCCCATGTTTCACACAGTGCTTGCCAGGGGCTTGCAAATTTGTAGAGTGTGTGCAAGCTTGGGCACAAGATGGTTGCAACCCTGCCATTGCTTGGCTGGCGTGCTGAGAGTGATGCTCAATTCTCGAAAAATGGTGGTGTTGCACACGCAGCCAGGTATGGACTCGTATAGTTGCCACTCATGGCACCATGTCATGGTGGTTGCTTGAGGAACACCTGCCCTGATCACGCGAGGTTGTTTCCAGCTAAACCGCCTAGGTCTCGATGAACGTTAGCCAGCCATAATTTTTTATGTCCACGGCTACACATATCCACCTCCATTCTTTTCCATCAACCTGAACGACTCGGCAAACGCGGATAAGATAGCAGCAGGCTCAAGCTACCATAGCCCGAATTCTTCCAGATCTCTGGCCTGTGCTGGTTGTCTCTTTGATGATTGGGGTCCTGCTTTGGCCGGTTTTCTGATCTCCTCTTTTCCCAATATGAGAGCCGCTTTTTCTCGTTCTGTTTCTTCTCGGCACCTGCCAGGTGGTCTTTGAGGGGCCATATGCACTGGAGGGCGGCTCCGACGTGGGCCACAAAGAACAGATGTATGTGGCCCCCGCCATGCGCAAGGCTTCCAAGGCCAGGGCCGCAGAGCTGGAGGCCATGTGCGCCGCGGACAATAGGGAGGCAGAGGCACGGCGACGGGCACCACTGCGGGACTGCCACGTTGCGCTCACGCTGGAGCCGCGGTCAAACAGGAGGAAGGAGGTGGTGGCGCAAATGGAGTGCATGGAACCGCAGTCTACACAGCTGGTCGTAAGCTAGGTGCCAGCGAGGCGCTTTGCCTGTCGACAATCCGATGTCAAAGCTGGGGCTCACTAAATACATTTCTGCAGGATGCCATCGTGTTCTGGCCCTAATAAGGGCATGGGGTAGATGCGAGCAGAGCCAGGGCGCCAGGTGTTGGTCCAAGTACTGCTCTCCCTACTGGTGCAGCTGCTTATGGGATGGTTGGAACTTTAGAGCACATGATGAGCCACGCAGGGGTGTTTTTAAATGAGCCACACAGGGGTGTTCTCACCAGCTTCTGGGTGGCAGTAGATGTCGCAGTGGTACGCACCAATGCCAGCTGCAAGCTCATTCCCTGCCAAAACAGGAACGTTCTTCTGCAAAAATTCTCAGTGTGGGGACATTGCCCACATTCCCTACATTTCGCTTCATTGTTTCTAAGTTATTAAAAGTGTTGCGCTGAAAGCCGGGTGCCAGCAGCTTGCATGCACGTTGACAGCAAGTTGAGTGCCCTGTACCACCCACTGCCATAATGCCAAAACAAAATGGGCAGTATTAAGGGGAAGGTTCGGATCGACTTGATCGAACTTCGCTTGCGTCGTTCAACTATAACTACCATCGTCCTTCTCAATATATAGATAGTGCTGCACTTTGCTCGATCGACCCACCAGATGGATGGCAGCGCCTAGCACGGATGGATGGATTGATGATTGCATGATATGGCACAATTGTCCATCCTGTGCACATGCATGGATTCATGGTACCCCAATTAAACGTACGTTGGATCGAATATGTCGATCGATTCTCGACTGACCGTATTAGTTAATAAATGAGCATGTGACCGTGCATGGCCGCATTAACTAACTAATTAGTCTCGTGTCCCCGTTGCCCAGGGGACCATGCATGGAGCACTGAATTCCCCAATTTAATTGATTAATTTCGTGGACGCGTCTCCCCACTTCAGACATTAATGTGTGCATGTATGTCCACAGCTAGTCTAAAATATGGGCCCCGCGAGTGAGGCGCCTCAGTATCAAGCTAATCGTGCACGCAGACTATGCTTACCATGCTCTTATATATTTCCTAGGACCCACAGTTGGGGGGTCAAAGTCTTTGACAACGTCCGCCCAACGCTGCTTTTCCTGCATATCTGACCATATCTGAGTGGGGTGGCCGCATAGCTTTAATCAATTATGTTTCTCATGGGACCAACAGGACTTTGGAAATGACATAGAGATTTTATTAAAAATTACACAACTAAGGGCATCGCCTGATGCATTCATTTGGTGTACACAGTTTTGTTGCTAATATCTGCCTACCGGCGCCCTCTGCCACCTTTCTTGGAAACACCCATTCCCTTTCGTCCACCCCCACCCCCACGAGCGCCACCCCGGCCGCGTGAACCCCCTCCACCTCGCCTTGCCTCACCCAGCATGCCCCCGCCATGAGTACTGTGACCCTTCTGCCAGCCCCCACCGCCGCCCGGCTCCGACTTCCCTCCGCCTCGCCCCCGCTTGCCGCGTCCCTGCTGCCGCTCCAGCCTCTTCTTCTTTTGGATGCGCTCCTTTGCAATCTGCTCGACACCACGAAGACCAAGGCCAGGCGGGGCGCCCCGGCCACCGCCGCCACCCCTGCCACCACCTCTGCTGCCACCCCTGCCCGCAGTATGCCCACCGCGCCCCCCCGCCCCCCCCGTCCCTCTCCATCCTCTGCAGGCTCGTTGCCCACATCATCCCCGGCCCGGCCGGCACCATCCTGCGCCCGGAAGCGCCCGCCACGGAAATCTGCTTGTGCGGGAATGGACACAGATGCCAGAGCATCGCAATGCGGTGTCCCGCAAACAAGTTATAAACGATGTATTCTTCCCACATTATGAACATCAATGAGACCTGAACACATGTCATGTTGATTGGTATGCTATGAAAATGCACATGATTTAGCGGTGTACACGCACACAGAAGGCAAATAGCATGCCTGGTGACCAGCTGCTAGCAATCCAAGCAAAGACGAATGCCACAAAAGTGCCAGTGCAGTTATTCCAGCGTGGCACCAGTAGGCTGCATGTGCCAACTAAGCATGCCATGCTGCATGGCCCGCAATTTTTCAGAGATCTGCGTAGAAGTGCAAAGGTACCCTGGGAGTCACGTTGGATTCCTAGGTCATTCATCTATAAACGAGAAATTGATAGTCACATACGATTAATAGAATGGGATATCGATGGGACAAAAACGCAGGCAAGATAGGCAGGGGCGGCTCCCTCACCCTTGAGTGGCCTTGACCCGCCGCCGTCATCGTCCACTGTGCCCTCGGTCGCGATACTCCGCTTGGTGGCCTTCTGCCACTTCTCGTACAGCCCCGTCTTGCTGACCCCAACGCGCTTGCCGCTGGCATTCTTCACCTGCAAGAGCAAGTAAATCAAAACATACGGGAAGATGAAAACATAGCAAGTGGGCGCTCCCATGACCACGCCCACCGGGATAGTTGTGGGCACTTAACAGACAAGGCCACCGGGATAGTTGTGGGCACTTAACAGACAAGGCCGTTGAGATCACAACCTCTGGTTGAGTAGAACAAACGAACACGCTTTCCACCAAGCAACTAGGACCTGTCCCAGGCAGCCATCAGCGTTGACCAAGGATAACACACTTAAGCCGTCCCCGTGTGCCCATAGTGTGCAAGCTTAGCGTGCAAGCACGCGAGCTTAAGTGTGACACGGCGACCACCAGCGGAGCACATGGCTACCCTAGGCATGCCGGTACAGATACAGGCCAAGCCCTCAACAAGTAAGGTGGCAGGCCTCAAATGCTACCCAAGGGTCCTGCCCAGTGGCTGTCGCGCGATGGCGTACCTTGCCTGACACCTTGGACAGCTCCGCCCCCGGCTGGAGCTTCACATACTTGCGATGCCTCTGGAACGGCCACGTGACCAACCACACACACACAGGGGCAGCGAGGGAGGGTCAGATTCACCGAACCCGCTGCGCAGCACAGCAGGGCGTCGGCCGGACGTCAACGGAAGACGTGGCAAGGGGCATTGCTCACCCAGAACAAGTTCCCACACGCAGCCGTGTCGTATTCAGGCGCCAGGCATGACGGCATAGGAGTGAGGTATGCCGTAGTGGATGAAAACGAGCTACTATTGATTATTATTACGAGCTACATTTATAATTGATTTAGCTTGATTATAAACGAGCTACAACTGATTGTAATTACGAGCCCATGACAGGCTCCAAAATATTCGCACAAGACGACTTGAACCAAGGGTTTAGGGTTAACGACGCAGCGCTTCTTATGTGGCGCCAAGAAGCGAGACACTACAATAACACTCATCGCGGGTTGTGCCGACCAATAGCAATGGCGAGCCAGAATGAAACCCCGGGTTAGCGATTGACTGCGGTCCTTTTGTGAACAATCAATCGTTGCTTGTTTTCAACCACCATGGCATTAGGATGCAACTTGAGTGTAGGCAGGGGTGTTGGGCAGACGCGGGACGCTACAAGTACCCGCTGCGTGGGGCACAGACAGCGACAACAGCGTGAGGGATATGAGGCGTGGAAACAAACGAGGCGGCAACGGAGGCCAACGACGCCCATGGTAATGGCAACCATTGTTGTCTGTAACTGAGATGCCAAAAACAAGAAGCTAGACAGGGGCAGGAGCCAAAGGGATAGATCAGACGGTAGCTGCAGGCTGCAGTAGCAACCTTGGAGATGCTCGCGGATACACACAACAAAGCAGACGGGGAAGTATTGGGACTGCCCCACCACAACCAAGAATAGCCTACGTTCCTCACAGATTAGCACAAACGCGATTGATTCAACCCACACTTGAAAAAGACCAGTAGTTTCATAACTACACGAACCGACGGCCTCGGGCATGTCGAGGAACGTCCATCTCCAACAGGTGAGGGAGGCCATCACACGCAGGATTTCGGTTAAGGTGGCTGTACTAGCCGCTTACCAAAAGACAACTCTATGCGGGGCAGACAGCAGCCTTGCTCTGATCGACACCCGGCAACAGGAGAGCTACGTGATAAAGCGCTGTACTCTAGAGGCCCGCTCTAGCCCGGCACAGATCTACACTAATACCCTTACACTCACACACTCTACACGCATACTCATACACTCATATGCTTGCATCATCCGTCACGAGCCGATGCAAGGTGTGTGAGGCTGGCAGGGGGGGGGGGGGGGCATTGGGCCCATGGGATGCACGGTGTGGATGCCATGTGGCAGGAGTAGTGCAACATCGCCACACGGCGTTGCATGGCTCACCGCGTCCCAGTGGTACCGGCTGCGCTGCTGCTGGCCGTCACCCACGTCCTCTGGGACCAGGTCCAGCACGGCGGATTCCATCCTGCAGGGGGGTGGCAGGGTTGATGAGGATGGCGGGGTGCATACCTCGCGGCACGGGGAGGGTCAGCCATCATGATGCAGCAGCATGCCTTTCCCTGCTTTGTGCTCATGATGCAGCAACACACCTTCCCCTGCTTTGTGCTCATGATGCAGCAACACACCTTCCCCTGCTTTGCGCTCATGATGCAGCAACATGCCTTCCCCTGATTTGTGCTCATGATGCAGCAACATGCCTTCCCCTGCTTTGTGCTCATGATGCAGCAACATGTCTTCCCCTGCTTTGTGTTCATGATGCAGCGACATGTCTTCCCCTGCTGTGTGCTCATGATGCAGCAACATGCCTTCCCCTGCTTTGTGCTCATGATGCAGCAACATGCCTTCCCCTGCTTTGTGCTCATGATGCAGCCACATGCCTTCCCCTGCTTTGTGCTCATGATGCAGCAACATGCCTTCCCCTGCTTTGTGCTCATGATGCAGCAACATGCCTTCCCCTGCTTTGTGCTCATGATGCAGCCACATGCCTTCCCCTGCTGTGTGCTCATGATGCAGCAACATGCCTTCCCCTGCTTTGCGCTCATGATGCAGCAACATGCCTTCCCCTGCTTTGTGCTCATGATGCAGCAACATGCCTTCCCCTGCTTTGTGCTCATGATGCAGCAACATGCCTTCCCCTGATTTGTGCTCATGATGCAGCAACATGTCTTCCCCTGCTTTGTGTTCATGATGCAGCAACACACCTTCCCCTGCTTTGTGCTCATGATGCAGCAACATGCCTTCCCCTGCTTTGTGCTCATGATGCAGCAACATGCCTTCCCCTGATTTGTGTTCATGATGCAGCAACATGCCTTCCCCTGCTTTGTGCTCATGATGCAGCAACATGCCTTCCCCTGCTTTGTGCTCGTGATGCAGCCACATGCCTTCCCCTGCTTTGTGCTCATGATGCAGTAACATGCCTTCCCCTGCTTTGTGCTCATGATGCAGCAATATGCCTTCCCCTGCTTTGTGCTCATGATGCAGCAACATGCCTTCCCCTGCTTTGTGCTCATGATGCAGCAACATGCCTTCCCCTGCTTTGTGCTCATGATGCAGCAACATGCCTTCCCCTGCTTTGCGCTCATGATGCAGCCACATGCCTTCCCCTGCTTTGTGCTCATGATGGAGCAGGGGAAGCACCCTGCACATTCATAGAACTAAAACACACGTCCCATCCCTCCTGCCAACTAGGGTTTCCATGTTGTTGTTTTTTACAACCCCAAGCATGGCTTTGTAGCAGGTAATAGCGGACGCCCGATAACACAGGCATACAGCGAGGATGGGTTGGGCCACTTACTGGTTGGCCTCCAGCGTGTTGGAGCCGACGCCTCCAAACTGGCCACCCACCGCGTAGCCCTGGCTCACGTGCTGCAGGAGGGGGGCGAGGAAAATGGGCCAGGGATGATGATCCACCACGTTGGAATTCGAAAACATGTAAACCCTACTGATGTAGGGAAGACAGGCATGGGGAGTTTGCGCTGTATGGTGAAGAACCTTCGCGACAAAATGCCATCAGACCAGGCACCTGATGCAGTGGCTATTGTACCTACGACCATGCCCAATGGGCGCCGGTTGATTAGTGCCCCACAGATATCGGTGCATTCGATACGCTGGATGACACTTCTGTTCATTTTCGCCTATGATCTTGACACACTTGGCGCACTTGACGCACTTGGGTACTGGCAAGCCAGCCATCTGCTAGAGAGGGGCCCGAATGGCATAGCGGCCGCACAAAATCAGCCTCAACACCCCAGTAGCACAGAGGACATGCAAGATGCCGCTGAAAAGACAAGCAGGAGCAAGTTCCGAGGTTTCGTGGAAAGGGCACGAGTCCTGGATTTCTCTGCAATGTCTACTGCGACTCTTTTACCCACGATCACGACATTCTTACCCAGGGCAGCGGCGCACTGCCTGGACAGCAGGTGAGTGTATACCCCCGCAGCAGCAGCAGAGCACCCAGGCAAGCAAACAGACCAGCCAGACAGGCCCAAAACACACAGGCCAAGCAACGGAGGGCGCCACCTCACCGTGTTGCCTGGCGCGGACGGGATGAAGAACTCCTCGTCCTTGTATGAGGTGACCGCCTTCTTGGACGGGCGCTCGCCTGTAGAAAGAGGATACATAGTAGTATTCGTTTAACAGGTAAATAAATATTTATATCCTATATATATGTCACGCACAAGTGGAATCGGCACAATCTTTGCGCCCTCACGCAACCAGTAGCAGAGGTGTCATAGGCATCGCCCTTAAAGGTTGCGAGGGGGCGGTCGCAACGCGCACACGCTTGAGAGCCAGCAGAACATGGCTGGCATGAAATACATGCCGTACGACTGATGAAGGCATACTACTATGCCATGATGCAGCTACCACAACAATGCTGGTGTGAACTACTGGCACATGGCTGGTGAGGAGCTTCCTTGCTGGGTGGTGGCAGCGAAATGGGCGCTGACATGGCCAGCCATGCTTATGCTGGTCCAGCGGGCCATGCTGACCCGCAATGAAGATTTGAGCCAGAGGTACCTTTGCAGCGCCTTGCAAGGGGCCAGGCAGTGAAGGGGACCAACAAGCAGCTCCTATAGAACTCGAGGAAAGGGGTACAACTTGGGCGTCCCTACAGAACATGATGAAAGCGGAACGTGGGCGCCCCGTGAGCGACCTGTCTCCAGGACAAGGCAGTCAACTCGCACATACCAGGCTGCCGGAAAGGGTCCTACGAAAAGCAGCAAGGAGCGTACATGGTAAGGGCAGCTGTGAGCCCCTATGCGCCCATTCCACACTGCCTTTGACACCCATGGGATGGCATGGAGTCGCCAGAGACCGTCACAAACACTGTCATGCTTGTGTGCGCTCGGGTATGTGAAGTGCTCAAAACCCAGCGCGCATTGACCATCACCCATGAGTCACACCACAAGCAAGCGCATGGCCAGACATGGCAAAAAGCTCCGGCAAGCCCCAGCCTGCAACTTGGGACATTCAATTCCCTACGCCCCCTCTGCCACCCCATGGGGCATGCACGCCCCACGAAAAAGCATGTCATCCCAAGTACAGGACTCCTCCCCCGTGCGTCTCGTCCCCCCACCGCCATGCGCACTCACCATCCGCGGTCTGCCCACTCACGCACGCACCATTGCTGGCGCCCAGATGCTTCCCCTTGCGCTTGCGGATCTTCTTCCGGGTTTCCATCGCCAGGTCTTCGCCCTCATCGTCATCACCGCCACCATCATCGCTGCCATCATCATCGTCGCCAGAAGATGACGACAGGCCGCCGGCTTTCCGCTTCTTTGCTAGGATGGCGTGAGCGGTGCTGACGGGAATGCCGGCGTCATCACCATCCTCCAGCACCTGAGGGAAGCCGATAATCACCAAGTCATGCCCACCAGTTCCAGGAGCACCATCCGTGGACCAGGCTCATGCCACACAGATACCTTGGCGAATTCCCCACTCTGAAGCGCTTGGCTTCCACAGGGTCTCCAAGTGAGCTAGAGTATGCAGGTGATGTCCCTAAGCTCATCGGCCATCTGTCAACCAACAGATTACATGCATCAACAAACACAACCTACGGCAGAATCCCTACACACACACACACACCAGAGGCAACACCAAGGTTGGCTTCATTCACGCTCATGGGTCCGACAAGCCCGTACCATGCCCACCCCCCTGCCCCAGCCAATCGGCCCCCCCAAATAGTAATGTGGGCTCCACACGGTTTTGCACGAGTCTTGCTCATAATATTGCAAAACCAACTGTGATGCCCTGGCAGGCACGAGCCATCAAGAGTCGATGCACATACAATGCTGGCCTATTCACGAGTTGATGCACATACAATACTGGCCTAATCAGAGTGAGCAGAGCCAGGAGCAGATGAGACACACTCTGCATGCATTAAAAAAAAAAAAAGTGGTGAAGCAGGGCAACTTGACACGCCATTTAAGGGCACCGATTCAACGGAAGGAGCGTGGCATCCGCTGAATAAACTATGCAGCCTATCAAGAAAACGCGACCAGACCCGACTTGCTCAACCCTCCTCTGGACAATCGCAGTATGACATCATTAGGTTGTACTATCACCACAGGCCATGCCACCGGTCTGCCCCACTCACCGCCCCGTTGTCTGTGGCCCCCTCCTCGTGGGCGGCCGCGTCGTTGGCCTCACGCTCGTGTTGGCTGGCCTCCACCGCGCGGGCGATCACACGCTCGTGCACCGCGCGCTTCTTCTTCATGACAAGGCCCACGTTGCGCTCGTCCAGCGGCTGCCAGAACAAAGGGGTCATACCAAGACGCCAGCGGTCAGCGGGTCAGAAAAAAAAGTGAGGCAAGCATGCGCGGTAAGAAAACTGAAAAGGCAAGCATGTGCGGTGAGGGGGCCAGCACTGGCAGTAGAAAGGGTCATTCCACGCATTACAAAGGCAAGGGGAGAGCAACACATGGTCAAGGGGAGAGCAGATGGGGTCAAGCGGCCAGCATTTCATGCATCAAGCTACGAGACAGGAGGGCCAGCGGGATGGCCGCTCCGTGCCACACAACAAGCCATGCACAATAAACAAGAAAAAAACCTCTTTACTTAAGATATCTAAACAGCTATGAAGACCCATCCTTTAAGAAGCGACAGGAGGCTCTACCCCCTCTAACCGCCCCCCCCCCCCCCGCGTCGAGCTTCTGCCCTGCACAAAACACCGGGGGGGCATGTAACATGGAGCCTACCTGGGACTTCTTGATGCCCGACGCCTCCATTTCCAGCACCGTCTCCTTGGGCCTGGTGGGGCAGGGCCAGGCATACAACAGACACGACAATAAGCTATTTACGATCACTAAATACCATAGCCGTTCATAAGGCTCATGGGAGGGATTGTGGACGAGTGCGCGCCGTGGACAAGTGGATGTGCCATAGCAGGAAAACGTTACATGCCCGGCAGACTGCGTTGACGAATGTCAGCAAAACCCTATAGCCGGCACCGCACACGCCGCGGCGCGTTGAAACAGCAGGCAGTAAAGGGGCGACGAGGGGGCACAGCACCGTGGTGGCATCCAAGTACGCTGGCACGCTGAAAGTATCCCATACGATGCGATACTTGCACCCAACACAAGTACGCCGGCCAAGGGTACCCCCTCGTACCCAAACGTAACCAAGGGCACACCGTCAACCGGCGAGGTCAGCACGGTCAGGGCTGGATTGAACCTGCAGGAAGACAGCCACGGTCAAATGATGCCCCTCGAGAGCCAGCGCAGGTGTGCCCAGCCCCACAGACACGGGGCACAACCAGAGGTCTTCTGCCCAGCACATGGAATAGGGGGCCAAAGTCCGGCACATGGACTAGGGGGAAAAAGACCGGCACATGGAATAGGGGGAAAAAGACCGGCACATGGAATAGGGGGGAAAAGACCGGCACATAGAATAGGGGGAAAAAGACCGGCACATGGAATAGGGGTTATAAGTCCGGCACATGGAGTAGGGGGCAAACGACTGGCACATTAGGGTTCGGGACGGTACCCGGTACTACCGGAAAAAACTGGTACCGGTCCCCGGTATTGTTAGTAACGATACCGGTACCGGGTCGGGCTTCAAAAGCTGGGTACCGGGACCGGGTTGGCCAGCATGGATCCGGTCGCATCCGGGACCCGGTATCAGTACCCAGCCCGGCGGCCCTACAGGCGAGATTGGCCGTCTTGAGAGTGACTGGAGTGCCTAGTGCCGAGTGCTGAGTCGTCCGAGTCGCCACTTACTATGCTGAAGTAAATTTTCTTGGCTTGTAGTATAGTACACACGAATCAAAAGCCTCGGTACTGCCTGGCATGACTCATCATTCTGGCATCTGTAACCGCTCTCCGCCGGCTGACTTGGGTTGTTCTGTGCGCTTGGGCTTTCCTGCGGGTACCGGCCGCGGGCGCCCGTCACAGGTACCGGGCTCCCTTGAGAAGTACTTCCTGCGGGGACCGGGACCGGGGGACCAATGTTGGGTACCGTCCCGAACCCTGTGGCACATGGAGTAGGGGGCAAAAGTCCGGCACATGGAATAGGGGGCAAAAGACCGGCATGTTGCATACAACAGGGCACCCGCGGGGCGGAGCGTACCGGAACTTCTTCAAGTGGGAGACAAAGTCGGCCACGGCCGCGGCGGTCTTGTCGCCCTGCATGCACAACCACGACGCACCGCCCACGCAAATGCGCACAAAACCCCCAAGGCAGGAGCCAGATGTAAAGTGGGGACCAAGCGCTTTACGCCGCTGCCTTGAGAAGATGCAGAGAAAAGCGGTCAAGCTGTCAGAAGTGGAGGCCACAGCGACACACGTGGGTGCCCCCGGGTGGCTGCGCACGACATCCAAGCAGGGCACAGTCCACAGGACACTCCGCCGCGCGCGGGCGTGGGGGGCCATGCGGACAGCAAGGCATCATCATGCCGCATAGACACAAGTTCCAGCTCTCGCAGTCATATATCGGTCACCCCCGTGCTGCCTCACGGTGTGCCATCCGAGGGTCGCGAGGGAGGAAACCGAGGACACTTACCGCAGAAAAGGCCACTGTGTGTGAGAGCAAGAAGCCACACTTGTGCATCTATCTACATTCCGGAGCCGATGGGACCGCCCGAGGCATGCTTGCTGCCCACCGCATCAGTGTAAACCACTGCATCGGCCAGTGAGTGTGTGGATGCGTCTGCCAGCATACCTCGAGGAACATTGGGTGGATGCCCCCCCGTGGCAGCTTGTGCGCGCGCCGCACCGATTCGGCTGACGCCTTGGGCCGTGTCTTCACATAGTGGCTGTGTGCGCGCTCCGTCACCTGTGCCCGGCGTGTGGCCAACAGAGCAGTCAGGTGCTTCCGTCAGTTTTCGATACGGGCGGCGTTGTGGGGTACCCTACAGCTAGTACCCTGCTTTAGCTATATTTCGGCGTTTGGCAACCTATCCCCCAAGGACGGTGTCCCCGCAGGCATGCGCCTTCCCTTCGTGCTCATATCGTATGCGGGCCTCAGAAACATCACACCTGGCATTAGCAGCTGGGCACGGCTGCGCCTTTATGCACCCTTCAGCATGCCAGCCTACCTGGGCGTCGTGCTTGAGCATAACGGCACGCACAACAACTAGATCGTAGTACACAATCCACCTGGTCAAATCTAGAACATACGGGCAGCACACACTGTTAGCAGACACATGATATATACAGCATCTCTTCAGTCCATTTACTACTAGTACAACACGAGCAGCATGTGCACCGGGATCAGACACTATTTGAATACAAACAGCACTTTCATTTAATAAGCAGTATCATCTAGATAGTCATACAGACCGACCGACGCGCGCCCACCTTGAGCATGGCCTCCATGTCCATCTTGCCGTCCATCACGCCCCTCACATGCTCCGTCCAGTGGTCAGCCAGCGACTGCAGGGTGCTCGGTGGGCCGGATGCGGGAAGCAAAAGATATGTTAAAGAGTATGTATGGCGGCAGGGGATGAGCCACAGACGAGGGGATGAAGACGGAGGGGCATGGGGAAAAGGCATGGCAGGGAGACAGGGGAAAAGGGGCATGACATAGACACATTATGTAAATGAAGAGCATGTGAAATGGGAAAAAGACAAGGGAAAAGGGACACATGACACATGGCCCCCTAATCGCTAGCAGCATGGCATATTGTGGCCCACGATTCTGGAATTGGTGCTGGGTGATTGCTATCATGAAATCATTAAAGATAAAGCGGCCTGGTCTGCTTGGTTCTCCATCCTTCGGGGTGGTGCTCCCGCCTGCTACCATCCGGTGCGACCGGCAGGAGTCAGCTCAGTGCACCACGCATCCCTCCACAGTTTCACATACCTTACTACACAAATACCCAGATTCCTACTACTATTGACACAACAAAAAGATACCCTGATGAAAACAAAACAGTTTCAAACATGTCGCACACGTCATGCTGGCCAATACTGCAGCGAAGCTGTTGCTGCCATGTCTGCCAGATGGTCTGATTAACCCGTCGCCCTTCTTGCCCTAGCCCTGTCAAAGAGAGCACGGACAAGCAAATGAAGGGAGTGCGGCCCTCCGACCTACAGAAGTGGAAGCTACATAAATCACCATTCATAGTTCGCTTGCCCCTATGCATGCCCTGCCACGTGAGAGACCGTCATACTTCCGTTACTTTCATTCTTTCACCTTTGCTTTGCAGTCCACGTGCTGGTAGCACCACCAAAATCATTACTGCTATCATGACAATAATGCCAGCTTAACCCTTTCCCTTCTTGCCGGTTCAAGTTGACCCAATGTCCCCGCTCTTCTTGCCAGCCTGCCCCCCCCACCTGTGGCATGGAGCCAATAATGCTGCCGGACGCGTTGGAGCGCCAGTCCACATCCACCGCGTCACCGCCCGATGCCACGCGGAACGGGCGCGAGAGGAACAGATGCAGGTCCACCATGTAGGGCGCCTGAGGGAGGGAGGGCCAGACAACGGTAGGAAGAAAAGTGGTCGAGTGACCGAAAATCCTATGTGTTGGAAGAGGGAAGCCTTCCGCAGCTCTAGGGAGTCAGGCAGGAATGGCACGCTTGCGTGTGCCTGGAAAAGGGGATGCTGACATGTCAGGAATTCATCCAGGGACAACCTGCCCGTAAGAGCCGTGGGTGCAAGAGGAATATAACAGAGTGAGAAGAGAGCGTGAACAAAAAGGCAGCGACCACCAGAAGGAAGCACCCACAGGCCCAGCCCCCAAAAAGCAGCAGCGGCCAGCCCATTGGCGGCGCAGCATCGCAGTCATGCCGCGGCACCAGCGCGGTCCTACGTGAGTTAAACAATGGAATCCAGACAATCGTCCGCCTGTTCCAGAAAGAACGGGCGCGCTCCTGATGCTGCTTGCTCACGGCCAATGCCACGTTCGACGCAGCGCACAGGATCGTGAGCTACGGCACTCGGAGAGGCAACCTGCTGCAGGGCGGGGGCGTGGGTGTCCAACAAACATCGGCCCCCACGCGTGCTGGAGCAACGTATCTGGTATATGCTCCGCTTCTTGCCGCAATACTGTGCTCATTGCGCAGGTGCACGCAGCGATGTGCAATTATGTGCAGTTGTATGCAATTATGTGCAATATTGTGCTCAGTGAGCAGTTGCACACCATTATGAGCCGAGAGCATGAGCACGGCTCCAGCGCGTGTGCTGACTACGAAATGGCATAGAGAGCGCAGACATAATCATTGAGACTTTTTTCCCCATATGGCAAAGTCTTCTTCATCGTGCTCCGCCCTACCATGGCACAGGTGAGCAGCAGGTCGAAGTATCAGCTGCACGGATTACGACAACACGACATGTAGCATGCTATGCCCGCCTCATGCCGCCACGCACCTCCTCTGCCGTCACGAATGAGTAGGCGACACCTGGCCGGCCCGCACGCGCCGCGCGGCCTACACGGTGGACGAAGAGCTTGGGCTTGGGTGGGAAGTCTGCCAGAATCAAATAGCGCAGAGAGGAACGCGTGTGGGTTGAGAGCGCAGAGGCGGTTGCGCAGGGCCACATAGGCAGGGGGTGGACGGTGGGCCAACAGCCAACAGGTCACAGACAGGTCGCGGAGGGCAGCCGTACACACGAGACAAGTGGCCCAGCAGGACTCTTTGAGCCTTATTTACTATACATCTAGTATCTATTATACATCTTATATACTATACATCTAGTCCATATATAATGCCGTTCACGGGGTGGTCTTATATACTATACATCTAGTCCATACACAATGCCGTTCACGGGGTGGTCTTATATACTATACATCTAGTCCATATATAATGCCGTTCACGGGGTGGTCTTATATACTATACATCTAGTCCATACACAATGCCGTTCACGGGGTGGTCTTATATACTTTACATCTAGTCCATATATAATGCCGTTCACGGGGTGGTCTTATATACTATACATCTAGTCCATATACGATGCCGTTCACGGGGTGGTCTTATATACTATACATCTAGTCCATATATAACGCCGTTCACGGGGTGGCCTTATAAACTATACATCTAGTCCATATATAATGCCGTTCACGGGGTGGTCTTATATACAATACATCTAGTCCATATATTACGCCGTTCACGGGGTGGCCTTATATACTATACATCTAGTCCATACACAATGCCGTTCACGGGGTGGTCTTATATACTTTACATCTAGTCCATATATAACGCCGTTCACGGGGTGGTCTTATATACTATACATCTAGTCCATATATAATGCCGTTCACGGGGTGGTCTTATATACAATACATCTAGTCCATATATAACGCCGTTCACGGGGTGGTCTTATATACTATACATCTAGTCCATACACAATGCCGTTCACGGGGTGGTCTTATATACTTTACATCTAGTCCATATATAATGCCGTTCACGGGGTGGTCTTATATACTATACATCTAGTCCATATACAATGCCGTTCACGGGGTGGTCTTATATACTATACATCTAGTCCATACACAATGCCGTTCACGGGGTGGTCGTGATCCACCCCTGCGTGCCCATTGAGGAACGGCAACAGTCGGGCTTCCAACATGAAGCTGGCAACGCCTTGCGCATGTCTTGCCCTGTGAGTGGCGTGTCGACAGCAAGCAAGAGGGAGGTGGCACCGCCCGGGGGGCAAGTGCACCCACTCTTCTGCTTCCAAACCTGATGACATGACATGACATGACATGAGCCTTCCCCATGGCACACACCCACGTTCCCTAGCTGGCATGCCCATGCACCCCAGTTGGTGTCCCCTCCACCACCACTCACATCTCCCTTGGCATACCCACGCGCCATGGTTGATGTGCGCATGCACCCTACTTGGTCTTCACCTCCTGTACCCAACCAAGCAGCACGCCTCGTGCCTACCCACCCACCGTAGTTGATGACGTCGCCCACCACCAGCATGCAACATGCCCCATACGTGGCCACCCAGAGCAGTTGATGACGGTGCCCACCACCAGCATGCAACACGCCCCATACGTGGCCACCCACCGTAGTTGATGACGTTGTCCAGCAGGGGGATGTCGATACCGCGCGCCGCCACATCGGTGGTTATCAGCACCATCTGGCAGCAGGGGGAGGGGAGTGGTCGGTTGGTGGGTGTTGACGCGTTGCGAGGGGCAAGTAAGAGACTTGGCGACATTCACCAACGGGTGGCATAGCATGGTGGGCCGTGCAGCAGCGGCATAGGCCACATGACAGGCCATCCCCCCATTGACAACGCTCGCGACCATCACATGCTCTTATTCTTCTGGATGAATCCCCCCCCCCACACACACACTTCAATTCTCCTCTCACCCCCGCATCCCCACTTCCCCACCCCCACCCCACCCCCACCCCCACCCCCACCCCCACCCCCACCCCCACCCCACCCCCACCCCCACCCCACCCCACCCCACCCCACCCCCACCCCCACCCCCACCCCACCCCCACCCCGACCCCCATCCCCACCCCACCCCACCCCACCCCCACCCCCACCCCACCCCCACCCCACCCTTCCCCCCCCTGCCCCCTCGAGCGCGGCCCTCACCGTAGTCCTGTTGCGGAACTTTGCAGTGTGGATCTTGCGCGCGGTTTGGTCGAGCGCGCCGTAGACCATGGAGCACGGGATGCCGACCGCCTCCAGGATGGTGTGCAGGAACTCCACGTGATGCCGCGTGCAAGTGAACACGATCTGGCGTGCGCGGTCGGCATGGGCCATGGTCAGGGGGGAAGGGGAGTGTCGGGAGAGGAGCAGCAGTAGAGCCGGTCCCACACGGACATAGGGATGTAACGTGCGAAGCCATGGTTACGTGAACCAGATTGTAGGAGCAACACGAGAGAGAAAGAGAGCAAGGCTAGACAAGAGAGGAGGAGCGACACGACAGAGAAAGAGAGCAAGGCTAGACAAGAGAGGGAGAGCAACACGAGAAAGAAAGAGAGCAAGGCTAGACAAGAGAGGAGGAGCAACACTAGAACAAAAGAAACTACCCCTTATTGCCAGCTCAACTCATAACAGTATCTTGTGGCCGTGGTGCACGTGGAAAAGGCAGCAATCACAGTGTCGGTACACCTCATGCCAACCGACGGATGCACCGCAGAGTTGCAACCATCCCGCAGATTTACAAGCGCGATAAGAACACAGAGGATCAACCTGGAACCACGCAGGGTGAACCACAGGGTGGACCAACCTTACAACCAAGGCATGTGGGCGGCCCGCTCCATCACCCCACATCATGATGCCACCAAACCACAGACGGCCAAGGGGCCGCCACCCAACTCTCATGCACCCCGCTGCTAGCATATACCCTTCTGCTGATACCGCTCACCGTCTGCTGCCCCTCGGCGACCACCTCCTTGAGCACGTAGAGCAGGGAGCCCACTTTGTCCTGGTCGCGCACCTGTGTGTGTTTGCAGTCGTGGGGGGGGGGGGGGGGGAGGAAGGGGAAACATACGCAGTGCTATCTAAAATATGCTTTGTGCATCATCAGTTTTTTCATGGGAGCAAAGAGAATACAAGCCATCACTTGGGCTATATGATGGCAAGGCCCATATCAACAGGAGAAATATTGGGGGGCGAAACGCAGGGAAGGTGACGAAGAGTAGTCGCAAGATGTGGCCATTTTCAGCATTGTAAGGCCCACTGCCGCCTGCCGATGGACTGCCCCTGGTCCCATCGTTGCCCGTACCCAACCTGAACACCTTGGCCAAGACAGCGCAGTTCCGCTCACCTCCCCTTTTCGTTTTTCTTGAACCCCATTCTGCCCCCCTTCCCACGCCACCTCGCATATCCCCCACCCCCCTCCTCATCACCCCACACAACCCCCCGCACAAACCGCCGACCCCCGCCAAAGACCCCTCAGGCTCCCTAAATACCCCATCTCCCCTCCCTCCTTGATGGCCCTGTCCCCCCTCCCCCTCCCCCCTCCCTCCTTGATGGCCCTATCCCCCCTCCCCCTCCCCCCTCCCTCCTTGATGGCCCTATCCCCCCTCCCCCTCCCCCTCCCCCCTCCCCCTCCCCCCTCCCCTCCCCCCTCCCCCTCCCCCTCCCCCCTCCCCCCTCCCCCCTCCCCCTCCCCCCTCCCCCCTCCCCCTCCCCCTCCCCCTCCCCCTCCCCCTCCCCCCCCCTCCCCCCTCACCATGAAGAAGCGCATCTCCAAGTCGGGGCTAATCTGGGCCTCCGCGTCGAGCCGCACCAGCTTGGGCTCGCGCAGCCCCGCGCGCGCGAAGTCGGCCAGCATGCGCGGCAGTGTGGCGCTGAACAGCAGCGACTAAGGACCCGACGAGACGACGCGAGACAAGGGCGGCACCACAGATCAGGCACCACCACATGGAAGCGGCGTTGCCACATGAAACGTGTGTGCCATGCATAAGGTCAGCGTACGGCAGGGCACAGGGAGACTTGAGGCAGGCATGTGGGACGTGCAGGCGAAACGTGGACCAGCATACACAGTGGCAACACTATCCATATGAAGAGAGAGGAAACGCGCTTCCAGGCAGGCAGGGGAATCCAAGTGGGATAAGGGACAAACCAGTATGTCCTACCTAAAACAGACCAGTATGCCCTATCTAAAACAAACCAGTATGCCCTACCTAAAACAAACAAGTATGCCGAAGTAAAGCAAACCAGTTTGCCCTACCGAAAAAGCTAACTAGTATGCCTTACCTACAACAAAGGAGTATGCCCTACCTACCCCTACCAGCATCCGTGTCCGGCTCTACAAAGGAGCATGCCCTACCTACCCCTACCAGCATCCGTGTCCGGCTCTACAAAGGAGCATGCCCTACCTACCCCTACCAGCATCCGTGTCCGGCTCTACAAAGGAGTATGCCCTACCTACCCCTACCAGCATCCGTGTCCGGCTCTACAAAGGAGTATGCCCTACCTACCCCTACCAGCATCCGTGTCCGGCTCTACAAAGGAGTATGCCCTACCTACCCCTACCAGCATCCGTGTCCGGCTCTACAAAGGAGCATGCCCTACCTACCCCTGCCAGCATCCGTGTCCGGCTCTACAAAGGAGTATGCCCTACCTACCCCTACCAGCATCCGTGTCCGGCACTACAAAGGAGTATGCCCTACCTACCCCTACCAGCATCCGTGTCCGGCTCTACAAAGGAGTATGCCCTACCTACCCCTGCCAGCATCCATGTCCGGCTCTACGACCCGTTCGCATCGACTCACCTGCCGCTGCGGCCCCAGCTGCCCCATGATGAGCCGCAGCTGCTCCGCAAAGCCCTGCTCGAACATGCGGTCGGCCTGTCATCCGCCAAGCCAGGGACATGCCAGGGAGAGCCAGGACGACGGGAGTTACGAGACGAAGAGCGCACCATGGCCAGGGCATCAGCCACAATGACATGACATGGTGGCCAGGTATGCAGCCAGGCCAGGTCCAGCCATGCAAAAGGTGAAAAGAGAAAGCCGTGCGCGTGTGGCAACAGGCTCCGAAACGCGCGGCCCCAGCGCGCATCTCCCACGATGGGAGGCGGGAAACGGAAAGAGCGTCTGAACAGAACAGCCGTGCAGACTACAGTAGAGCAGGCACAGGCGTCAGCAAAACATCCTGTGCTGCCCATGCTGCAAAGTCCCATGAAAAAGGGAGAAAGGGAACACACAGGGCAACGGGAGGGAGGGAACACACAGGGCAAAGGGAGGGAGCAAACATGACAAGTGTTGTAACGCCCATAATAGTTGCGTGCGCTTGGGTGAATCCGCGGTGGCATATTAGACACTTTTTAGGAGCTGGGACAAGGGCCAGAAGGTAAAAGCACAGATTGCAGCCTCTACTTGCCAATTACTACCCACGTATGACATCAAACATCCACCCAAGCACTGCAGCAACGACCTCCACCACCACCAACACCAACACCAACACCTGGAGCAGCAATGTCACCCCCTTGCTGGCAAGCAGGCTACCACCACGGACCCATGCCGTGCCACTCATACTGAGTGTGTTCATGTAAGATGACAACAATCTTGTCCATTTAAAACAGCAACAAGTGTCCATTTAAGATAAACACGAAGTCGGGGCCCATGACAATCCTGCACGTGCCTGTCTCTGACTGCCTCATACGGTATGACCCCCCATCCAACGTGAGTGCAGCAGGCACATCCAACCACCCCGCCCGAGTTGCAGCCAACAATGCTCTGCTGCCACACGATACAGTTGCCGCACCGCATCACCCTGAGGGACCTGCTCAACCATGTACCGCCCATGATGCACGATATGCCCACACACTGCATACGCAACTATGCTACAATATTTTCGAAGACTACATACGGTCGGCTGTGCCGCCAAAAGCAATTGCTCTGACGCGTGCTTTTGTGCTTGTGTGTGTGACTCACGCGCGCATGTGTGTCTTTGCGCATGCAACCACCCACCTCATCAAACACGATATACTCCACATTGCGCAGGTTGAAACCGTCCACCTCCGTCAGGTGGTGCATCAGCCGGCCAGGTGTCGCGATGATGATGTCTGGGTTCTTGGACAGTGCCTCAAACTGGCCGTCCCAGGGGCCCCCACGCACAGCAGAGGAAGGGGGCGGCCGTAATGATGGCTCCACTGGTATGTTAGACATGGGGTGCAGAGGCACTAGAGACACCATATCCGACCCGTTCACATGGCCTGAGAAGCAAAGTCACATCAACATACTCTGCCTATTGCCAACCGCAGCCTTGCAACGCTGAGATCGACCGCCAACGCTCCTGGACAAGGCCACTGGTTTCTTGAATTGTGGCACGACATGGACATGACATTGGCCATGGGCCTTGGAGTCGGTGGGTCGGGCCCAAGCAAAGCCACATTGTTGCACGCCGGCCCGAGCCCTAACATCATGCGAAATCTCCATTGACCACCACACAAAGCCGACAACGTGGTGAGCGGTAACAAACAGCCGATTGCCACACAGTTGCACTGCCTGCTGCCACGCACCTGCCCTGTCGGCCGGCACGCACCTGCATCTCCATGCTGTCGCCTCCCACCAGCACGGCGGACTTGAGGTTGGTGAAGTGGCCCAGCTGGAGCAAAAACTGGGGGCAGGGCAGCAAGGGGGAGGCATGCGGCAAGGGGAAGGGCATGCGGCAAGGGAGAGGGAGGCAACAGCACACCCAAGTGCATGGGGTGTGGGAAGGGTTTTCGATGACAGTGCAACCAGCGCTCTTCCATAGGGGGGGGCAGCATTTCCAAGTAAGAGAAGCCACGGAATAGTCCCCTACAAGGGCACATATTAGTCCCCCAAAAGGCACGACGTACAGAAAGATCTATGTGGCCAAAGTCTGGGTAACGTATAGAAAAAAGTGGCACCCGTTGAGAAGTGGCAAGCGGCACACGCTTACTGGGCGGCAAGCAGCACACACATGTGACGGATGGCACCACACGCACCTTGTAGGACTGCAGCGCCAGCTCACGTGTGGGTGATAGGATGAGGCCCCGTGCGCCCGCGCGCTTGGAGTGCTGCTGCAACTTCTCCAGCATGGGGATGAGGAAGGCTGGCAGCAGGAGGTGAGGGGGGGCCAGGAGAGCAGCCGAGAGCCATGGGCAAGGCCAGGTGATGGAAACAGGGGGGGCATCGCAGGGAGTAAGGGTCAGGACCAGTGGCCAAAACAGGTGACCAGAAGAACGTTAATAGGATATAATGAAGCATCTGAAAATAAAAACAGGGTGACGATGATGTAGAGAGGCGCTTCTGAGGTGGCAACCAGAAAGACAGGAGCGAGTACTGCATTGGCAGGTGCAGCAGGGCCACGCAATACATGCCTATTGCTAAGGGGGAGGATTCGTGCTATACGTGGAAGTGGAACGAGCAGAGTGCAAACTCACCTGCCGTCTTGCCAGAGCCCGTGCGAGCCATGGCCACCAGGTCGTACCCTGCCAGGATGACGGGCAGCGTCTTGCGCTGCCGGGCAGAAAGCAGGAGGGCAAACCGCAAACCGCAGTATTTCCAGGTCAGGGGAGGGCAACGCATGATGTAAGGGCCACCTACCGTACCACGCAAGAGTTATTGGGTCATGATTGGAAGATTCCGGCAGTGACGAGATACGGCCCGGCCTAGTTAGTACATTTGGAAACTGCGTATGCTGCGGCAATTTACCTGGATGGGTGTCGGAAGGCGGTAGCCCATCTTTTTTATTCCTTGGAAGACAGCAGGGCTGCAAGCATGGAAAAGTACAGCAATCACCATGGTCAGCAAGGTTAATGGATTTCCTTAGCCTGCACTATCATGACTATAATCATGATCATCCCGCGCAATCCCTTGTTTACGAAATAATCAGTATCAGCCTACCACTTCGCAATTATAATTTTTACAAGCCTGACATTTCTGGTGAAGCGCCTTGACAGGTGCTACAGGATAGGACGAGGTAATAAATATTAGAACGAATGCAACAACGGAATTTTGCACAAGGTTGAAAATCCAGCCAAGCCGCTGCGTCTCGCGCAAAACAACTCGTTAATAATAATGTACGCATCTTGATAGCCGCAAAAGCCGAAGAGCAGCTGGTTTCGGAACCAGTACCTTAAATTCATGCTTTCGAAACCGCCTGACTTCGCCTTCTTTATCTTCTTTACCGCCCTTTTCGAGGGTGCATCGCCACCTTCGAATTCGACAGTATCCGCCTCTGGAAATCGGTACTTGTCGGAGAGGTCTTCTTTGTCCGAATCGCTCTCCATTTTCTGATTTTTTCCCCAAGAAAAAGTAAGCGCGTGTTCCAGTAAATGCCCGTCACCGTTTCCTTATATTAAAATGCAGCCATCACCCGCGCTTTAACTATAGCACTCGGTTGGGCTGCCCAATGCTAGCTTTGCTGGCGAGGCGGCATACTTCAGCCAAAAGATTGTAGCGTTTTCGCAGCCTGGAGTTGTTAGTTGTTGCCTCGCAGCTTCTTCGTCCGCCTCGTGCTGACTGCACGAGCAACAACGGCCATTATTGCAGAGACTCTTGCAAATGTCACAAGAGGTGTTGTGCGCCAGCATTAGAGAGTAATGGTTGGCGTTAGGCGCAATAACTGCGTCTTGACCGGATTGCCGAATATCTAGCCGATGGTCTTTCATGTGTTTAGATATTTGGATAACCTGGATAGTCCTGTGGATAATCCAAAACCCCGGATTTTATATCGAAGAATCGTTCTTCATGAATCATGTGGAACCGGTTAGGCGGTTACCAGCCCGAGCTTCCGGTTCTCCTTCTTGCAAAATTGCCAGTTGCCAGTTGCCACAGGCCAACTACTTGCCAGGTCCTGGCCAGGTCGACGTTTCGGCACTATGCAGTTGCTGTTAGGGGTTAGGGAGTAGAGTCTGTAGAGACGGGGTACCGTAGTACGTGAGATAGGGTAACCGCACAAGTAATAGGACGCTCGACTAGCGATTCGTAGCACTCGAAAGTCTCCACTTCAGAAAGCAGGGGAGCAAGCAAAGCTTGCACTACGAATAGGATGCCCAGGCTGTGTCGACGTGGATGGACCCTAGGTAAACCCGTCAGCCAGGGGCATGCCAGCGGCCATTGTTTCCGAAGTACACAAAGGCGCACATATGCGTAATGTTTGCATCACGTCCACAACTTTGCTTGCTTTCGGTGCTAGAGCCGGTCGCTAGTGATGTTGCGGGGCTACCTTTGGTATGTCCGTGAAATCCGACTCTATACGTCTGTAAAGATGCAGAGATAAAGCCCTTTGTACACTTGATCTTTGGATGCCACAGGTTTAGGAACGCAAATAATGCAGGGATCGTCGCCGGCACTCTCGACTTCTGTCAGTGCACGCGTTTGCGGACGTAATGCAATGGCATATACGGGGGTTCAGGCCAGCCAAAGCGTGAGTGGGACGGGGGCGAGGTTGCGCCAGCCCGTATCCGCCCTTACGGCAGCAGCTTATATGGTGGATAATCGGTTGCTAGCGCGATGGAGAGGCGCGTCTTCCACCGGAATAATTTCCTCCCAATCCGGCTCGCGTCGGCTAGCTATACTTGGTGGCATCAGCAGGCGGACCTTCCCAAAAGGTCATTTACAGTGGAGATATATTGGCGCAGAGGCGGCTGTTCCCCGCTTCGTGGGCGCTACTGCCTCGTTGGCCGAAGAGGAGCGTGGCATGCCCGCGCTTGGCAAGGACGGGAAAGCTGCGTCACTGCCGGATGCTCCGCTTGACTTGGAACTGCCAGGTGGCAAGCGTATAGTGGAGCTGGTGGCCGCATGGGATCAGTTGACAGCCGTGATGGGCAACCAGGGTGAACGCCCGCAAGGAGCGGCCGCGGACGTGCTGATGGCAGCCCTGAAGATCACCGTGGGCGGCTTGCAGGTAAATGTACTTTGTGGCCTGGCTGTGCAATCTTTCCACCTTGAGTGTGGCCAGCAGTCAGCCACGAGACATGACTCTCTGTTCTCCCTCTCTCTCTCTCTCTCTCTCTCTCTCTCTCTCTCTCTCTCTCTCTCTCTCTCTCTCTCTCTCTCTCTCTCTCTCGCTCTCTCTCTCCCCCCCCCCCCCCCTCTCCCTCCCTCCCTCTATTTATCTATCTATCTATCTATATATCTATATATATACATCAAGGAGACAACCAGCGCAGGCCAGAAAAATATATATTTCTCTGTATGTGCACATGGTGCGATGCAGCGGGATCCCTCTATGCTTGCCAAGCGCGGTCGAGGAGGGAAAAAGCAGCCACGAGGCCATGGCTGTTGCTACTCTGCTGCCTTTGATGCTGCCATTAGCTGTCGTCATTTGTGTTGTCATGACTGCCTGCTGCTGCTGTTGCTGGTGTTACTGCTGTAATTGCTGTTGGGTTTTCATTCCATTGAAGTTTACTGCTTCTATGGCCACTATTCCTATTGCGGCCGCTACAGCCATTACTATTTTATCGTCTGTCCTGCATCTGCGTTTTCGGCCCGTGTATCCCTGCTGGCTCCCTTACCATTGCCTCCCGCCCCCCCTGCTGCCATCGCTGCCACCGCCAGCAGCACCTCATCCCTGCGATGCCTGTCCGTCCGAGCTTCACTGGCTGCTGCAACCCATATTACTGGCTTTATGGCCCTTTGCCCTGGCCATTCTTACCTCTGCCTGCATCGCCGTGGCCCATGCGTACCACAGCACATACATCCCCTGGCCATTCTGAGCATCTGACCTCCGCTACGCCATATACCTACAGTCATCCCCGCGTTAAGTTGTGATTCTGAAGGTTACGGCCCCGCGTTAAGTTACGACGCCCAGATCGTTGGCACCGTGTACCTGACTGCCCACCTTTCGCAAAATATCTGGCCGGAAAAATGGACTTTGGGCGACTTCGATGCTGCAGCTGGGTCAGGCTTGACGAGAGCTGTCGATTGCCATATACAAGTCCATCAGAAGAGGAGGGGGTGGGATGCTAGCCTAATTCTTCCGCTAAGGTCAAGTCCCCGCGTTAAGTTACGTCCCCGCGTTAATTTACGACGCCGGATATTTGGCGGCGATGGTAACTTCACGCGGGATGACCATACACATGCCTCCATGCACATGCCTCCCCTGTGCTTGCAAACGCTGCCTTCTGACGCGTGCTCCCTGCCTAACGCATGCCTCTCCTCCCTTGCCCCCAGAACGCCCCCCCCTGTGAGGATGGCCGTCCCGCGATCACCCGCTCGCTGGCCATCGCGCAGCTCCTTGCCTGCCTCCACTGCGACCCCGAGACCATTGCGGCCGGCATGCTGCGCCAGCTGGTGCACGCGGGCGCGCTGTTGCTGCCAACCGTGGAGGCCACGCTGGGGGCCAGCGTCGCGCAGCTGCTGCACGACAGGTGGGTGAAGTGGCAGGACGGGCGGGTGGGCGATGCTTGCACGGTAGGTGGGTGGCTGGTGCTTGCTGGCTGATGCTTGCTGGCTGGTGCTTGCTGGCTGGTGCTTGCTGGCTGATGCTTGCTGGCTGATGCTTGCTGGCTGGTGCTTGCTGGTTGATGCTTGCTGGCTGATGCTTGCTGGCTGATGCTTGCTGGCTGATGCTTGCTGGCTGATGCTTGCTGGCTGATGCTTGCTGGCTGATGTTTGCTGGCTGATGCTTGCTGGCTGGTGCTTGCTGGCTGATGCTTGCTGGCTGATGCTTGCTGGCTGATGCTTGCTGGCTGATGCTTGCTGGCTGATGCTTGCTGGCTGGTGCTTGCTGGCTGATGCTGGCTGGCTGATGCTTGCTGGCTGGTGCTTGCTGGCTGGTGCTTGCTGGCTGGTGCTTGCTGGCTGATGCTTGCTGGCTGATGCTTGCTGGCTGGTGCTTGCTGGCTGATGCTTGCTGGCTGGTGCTTGCTGGCTGGTGCTTGCTGGCTGATGCTTGCTGGCTGGTGCTTGCTGGCTGATGCATGCTAGCTGATGCTTGCTGGTTGATGCTTGCTGGTTGTTGCTTGCTGGCTGATGCTTGCTGGCTGATGCTTGCTGGCTGATGCTTGCTGGCTGGTGCTTGCTGGCTGGTGCTTGCTGGCTGATGCTTGCTGGCTGATGCTTGCTGGCTGATGCTTGCTGGCTGGTGCTTGCTGGCTGGTGCTTGCTTGCTGGTGCTTGCTGGCTGATGCTTGCTGGCTGATGCTTTCTGGCTGATGCTTGCTGGCTGATGCTTGCTGGCTGATGCTTGCTGGCTGATGCTTGCTGGCTGATGCTTGCTGGCTGATGCTTGCTGGCTGGTGCTTGCTGGCTGATGCTTGCTGGCTGATGCTTGCTGGCTGGTGCTTGATGGCTGGTGCTTGCTGGCTGATGCTTGCTGGCTGATGCTTGCTGGCTGATGCTTGCTGGCTGGTGCTTGCTGGCTGATGCTTGCTGGCTGATGCTTGCTGGCTGCTGCTTGCTGGCTGCTGCTTGCTGGCTGATGCTTGCTGGCTGGTGCTTGCTGGCTGATGCTTGCTGGCTGATGCTTGCTGGCTGGTGCTTGCTGGCTGGTGCTTGCTGGCTGGTGCTTGCTGGCTGATGCTTGCTGGCTGATGCTTGCTGGCTGGTGCTTGCTGGCTGATGCTTGATGGCTGGTGCTTGCTGGCTGGTGCTTGCTGGCTGATGCTTGCTGGCTGATGCTTGCTGGCTGATGCTTGATGGCTGTGATATCATGGGCGGGTTGGGGATGGGAGGGTGGTGAAGGTGAGTGGGATGGTGGTCGGGAATGGGAGGGTGGTGAAGGTGAGTGGATGGTGGTCAGGAATGGGAGGGTTGTGAAGGTGAGTGGATGGTGGTCACGAATGGGAGGGTGGTGAAGGTGAGTGGGATGGTGGTCGGGAATGGGAGGGTGGTGAAGGTGAGTGGGATGGTGGTCGGGAATGGGAGGGTGGTGAAGGTGAGTGGGATGGTGGTCAGGAATGGGAGGGTGGTGAAGGTGAGTGCGATGGCGGTCGGGAATGGGAGGGTGGTGAAGGTGAGTGGGATGGTGGTCGGGAATGGGAGGGTGGTGAAGGTGAGTGGGATGGTCGTCGGGAATGGGAGGGTGGTGAAGGTGAGTGGGATGGTGGTCGGGAATGGGAGGGTGGTGAAGGTGAGTGGGATGGTGGTCAGGAATGGGAGGGTGGTGAAGGTGAGTGGGATGGTGGTCAGGAATGGGAGGGTGGTGAAGGTGAGTGGGATGGTGGTCAGGGATGGGAGGGTGGTGAAGGTGAGTGGGATGGTCGTCGGGAATGGGAGGGTGGTGAAGGTGAGTGGGGATGGTGGTCAGGAACGGGAGGGTGGTGACGGTGAGTGGGATGGTGGTCAGGAATGGGAGGGTGGTGAAGGTGAGTGGGATGGTGGTCGGGAATGGGAGGGTGGTGAAGGTGAGTGGGATGGTGGTCAGGAATGGGAGGGTGGTGAAGGTGAGTGGGATGGTGGTCGGGAATGGGAGGGTGGTGAAGGTGAGTGGGATGGTCGTCAGGAATGGGAGGGCGGTGAAGGTGGGTGGGCCCTAGCTGCTGCACCATGACAAGTGGGGCGACCGTGGCTGCATGACAACGAAGTGGAGGGGTTCTGCCAGTGCCAGGTGCCCGCAGGGGACGTGCTAGGACGAGCGGTGGCCCTGAGCAAGTACATCTGGCTGCTCGGGTGCCTGGGCCAGGCTGTAACATGCTGGTCGGGTTGACACTTGCTGTTATCAACAATCACAGATGTGGCGCTGCGATTCATATCCTGTCTGTCTGTTTCGTCTTGAAATACAAAGAAAATTGAACCCTTTGCCTGTGTGTGTGTGTCTCTATGGGCGCACTCTCTGTCGCTTGCTTTTGTGTGTGGGTTTGCTTGCCCTTGCTGGCTGCAGTGCGCGCGTGCGGGAGCTGCCCTGGCGCGCAGACGCGTTTGATGACGACAACGCGCGCACACTGCGACAGTTCTGCCTCGCGTTCCACGATGGTGAGGCTGACAGAGGCGTGGGGCAAGGGACATGGGACATGTTCGGTCACGAATCCCAATGAGACAACCAGACGAAGAAATGCACACAAGCGCGTCAAATACATAAAGCATGTACAAATACGTTACTTCAGGGGACATGAGGTCAAGGGGCGTGGGGGTAAGCGTGATGGGTTCAAGGGATATATACCCAGGGGGCATGGGTTCAGGAGACATGGGGTCAACAGTCTTGGGTCAAGGGACACGGGGGCCAACAGTGACTAGGACAAGGGAAAAGGGTTTAGGGGAGGCAGGTTCAGGAGACATCATCGGCATACTCCATAGTTGTGTGGGAGCATGCAGCTCTGCGCTGCAGATTCTGTGGCGGATTCTGGCCCAGGATCCCAGCAGGCAGAATATTTATGCCGGTGATGTGATTGCCTACTTCTTTTCGTCAGTCGGCATGCTCGTTAATGGGCTTCAAACCGCCGATTATCGGGTAGTACAGTTTTAGGGTTTAGGGTTTAGGGTTTAGGGTTTAGGGTTTAGGGTTTAGGGTTTAGGGTTTAGGGTTTAGGGTTTAGGGTTTAGGGTTTAGGGTTTAGGGTTTAGGGTTTAGGGTTTAGGGTTTAGGGTTTAGGGTTTAGGGTTTAGGGTTTAGGGTTTAGGGTTTAGGGTTTAGGGTTTAGGGTTTAGGGTTTAGGGTTTAGGGTTTAGGGTTTAGGGTTTAGGGTTTAGGGATTAGGGTTTAGGGATTAGGGATTCTCGGGTAGTTAAGTTTTAGGGTTAAGGGTTTAGGGATTCCCGGGTAGTAGAGTTTTAGGGTTTAGGGTTTAGGGATGCTCGGGTAGTACAGTTTAGCTTGTATAATCCCCTTTCATTTCCCCCGCCACACACGCGCACGCTTGTTCCGTTCCTCTCTGCCCCTAATTCTTCAGCGTTTCGTTCCCCTTCCATGCCATGGTTTACTTTGCTTTTTCTCCCCCCCCCCCCCGCCTCCTGGCCTCCCTCCCTCCCCGTCTTGTTCTTCTTGTCCTCCCTCCTCCCCTCCTCCCCCTCTTTCCCTCCCCCTTGTTCCCCTACTCGCCGTTCTGTCACCCCTCCCCCTTGCTCTCCCCCTCTGGCTCTCTGTCCCCCCTCCAGTCCGCGCGGTGGTCGTGGAGCTCGCGGCGCGCGTGGACACGATGCGCCACCTGTCCTCCCTGCCGCCCTACCAGGCGCAGATCCTGGCCCTCGAAACGATGCAGATCTACGCCCCGATGGCGCACGCGCTCGGGTGCGCCGACCTGACCAACCAGCTAGAGGATGCGGCCTTCCAGCGCTTGTTCCCTGAGTCCTACGCCAGCGTGGCCGGCTGGTTGCGGCGGGAAGAAGCGGCGTCCTCGCGCGCGCTGGAGCAGTGCCGGGCACAGCTGGCGGAGGCCATCGCAAAGGACGAGGTGCTGGGAGCCAGCAGCGGCCTGCTGTGCTCGTACGAGCTGTTGTCGCGCACCAAGAGCCTGTTCAGCACGATGAAGAAGCTGGTGAGGGGCAGGAAGTAGTTTCTGGGGGCCGGCGTGTGGTGGGTTGGGAAGGTCTGCTGTGGGGGGGTAGTTGGTGGGGGGGCAGAGATGGCATGGATTGCGAGAGAAGGGCTGGGGAGGGCATGATCTTGGAGGCGTGCTTGGGTTCATGTGGAGTGTACAGGAATGCGGGCAGGGCATGCCTCCAGCAAGGTTTGTGGCCTTGTTTCTAGCGAAAGGGGCATGGCAGTGGATGGATGGCTAGTGCGGTTGGCCACTCACACGCATGTCACTTGTTGAATAGCCATGTGTGTTATCTTCTTTCTTCCCTTGTGCCGTGGTGCACAGCATCTGGCTGTCCTATGCATGTGGATGGAACCCTGGCCAATACCTATTCGCATTTCCATCTCCATGGATATTCATCATCCTGAACGACTGCTCATGATGCACATTCATCATCCTGAAAACGCAGATAAGATATGGCAGGCTCAGCGAGCTACAGTACCATGGTCCGGATTCTCCAGATTTCTGGCCTTCGCTGGTTGTCTCATCGATACACTTGGCCCGAGTTTGCCTCCTGTGGCTTATACCTGGATACATCGCTGGGCTGTGCCCTTAGAGAGAAACATTAATTCTGTCACATGCTTTCAGCTAGCTGGATTCTCCAGTACTTTCCAGCATATTTCTAGTATCTTGACAAAGGCATTCTCGTCGCATGTCCGTGTCCCACATGTCACTGCACCCTACCAGGTGCGTGATGGGCGCGGGCGGGAGGAGGTGTACGACCGGCTGGGCCTGCGGTTGGTGCTGACGCCGCAACGGGACGAAGACGGCCCCATGCTCTGCTACCGTGCGCTGGAGCTGGTGCAGCAGCTGGGGTGGGACGAGGTGCCCGGGCGACGCAAGGTGAGCTCTCATTCCTGTTTCCATTTTCAGTTTCACTCTTGTTCTGTTCTTGGGCATCGGGCCTGGCTGAACCGCTCGCCTGGTAGGCAAGCACGGAACGTATGGGCACGGATCGGGGCATATTGTAGGCCACACAGGTCCATGCCAATGCGACCGGTTGGCAGACCCCCGCATCCTACGTTGCTGAACCATGCATACTAGCTCTGCTTTCGCCTTTGGCCCAGTACGCTGCCGCGTCCTCAACTTACCCATCATTGCGTGCGCTGCACCCTCCTCGATGTTCTGCCGCTCTGCGCTTTGCTCTGTACCCACTTGCCCGCTTGCATCTCTCCCTCTCCGCTTGGACCCTGTGTCTACCTGCCCCTGAGCGAGCATGAACTGCGGTTGCCCTCCGCCCCAAAGCACTGCAAAACACTACACCAGATTCTTGCATGCTCAACTGCCCTCGTCGTTCGTCTTACTATGCTGCTCTATGTGCACCTTCCCCTGGCAGGACTACATCAAGAACCCGAAAGGTAATGGCTACCAGAGCCTGCACGTGACGTTCACCGTCGCGCCTGCCTCGCTGGATGACGAGGCCCCTGGGCATGCCACCCCCTCCGACCCCACAGGCGACGCCTCCTCTTCCTCCTCTCTTCGCAGCCCTCTCGTCGAGCTCCAGATCCGCACGCGCGAGATGGACGTGCTCGCAGAGGCGGGCGTGGCGGCCCACGGCGCGTACAAGGGCGGGCTGACTGACCCCGAACAAGTCAAGCAGTTGCGCGCCTTTACTGAGGCGGCCGCGCGCGTGGCATCGCTTCGATTCGGCTCAGTGGTGGACCCTCAGTTGCTGGGGGAGGACGCAGGGGCGGCGTCACGCGCGGACGACACCATGTTTGCGCTGTTTGACAAGAATGGCGATGGGTACATCAGCCCGGAGGAGCTGCGGGCGGTCATGGGGGAGCTGGGGGCGGACGAGCGCGACGCGGATGTGGCCGAGATGATGCGCGCGGTGGGTGGGGGGAGTTTGGTATAGTGAGTGGGTAAAGTGATTAGTAGGCAAGCAGGAGGGTGGGTGGGGGCAAGGGTTGGTAGGGCAGACAGGTAGGTGGTCTAGGAAATGCTTGGGTTGGGTGGGGGCGGGAAATCATAAGATGAAGTGGTAGACTAGGCACTGCATGCGGTGGGTGGGGGCAGGGGATGGTACAGCCGCTAATCTGATAAAGTTTAGCAGGAGATGCGCGTGGGGGTCTGCATGTGGAAACTACTGTGAATGGGTATCGTGCCTTGTAGGATAACCAGGAAGTACTGGTTGTGGGCGGGGCCAGGACACGATGGGGAGCGGTGGACGATGTCATTACTAGGATATGCCAGGATATGCCAGGACATGCCAGGACATGCCATTATATATGCAGGTGGTGATGTGTCTTGGATAATATATGCGGTGCCTGCCTCACCCTGCCCTCACCTGCTGCGGACATGCTCCCATGCGGCAAAGCATGGGGCCTAACTGTTGCGTTGTGGCAGGTCTTTAGCGCTGACGCCCATCCCTACCTGCTCTCTGCTGCGTGCCGGTCCACCTGCCCTCGGCTGCGGGCCGGTCCTCCTGCTCTCTGCCGTGTGCCGGTTCGCCTTGTCCAGGTGGATGAGAACTCGGACGGGCGCGTCAGCAAAGAGGAGTTCCTGCGCTTCACCGAGCAGGTGCGGCTCTGGTGACGTGCGCCGGCTTAGCTGTTGGGGCCATGTGGTGCATCTACTTGTGTGTATGTGGTGCATCTACTTGTGTGTAGGGCGGGGGCGCGCCATGCGGTGCAAATGTGTGTGTGTGTGGGGGGGGGGGGGGGGGGGGGGGCATGTGATGCAGGTGTGACTACAACCCATGCCCGCAACTGTAGGGCACCGAAGCCCGCCATGTTTAAGCTACAGTCATTACCGCGTTACGTTGTGTTTTTTATGGTTGCATTTTCGCGTTAAGTTGCGACGCCGAAGTTTGGGCGGCGACCGCAACTTACGCGTCGGTGCCATCGCAACTGAACGCGGTAATGACTCAATTTTTAGGTGGCAGGCCATTTTTGGCCGCGCAGGAGGCCACTTTTTCCAAGATGTGGCTTTAGGCGGCAAAATACGCAAGCGCCACTGGCGCGCAGACGTCCCCGCCTCCTGGCAATTACTAGTGAAAAGCGCGAATGCAACCTTGCAATTCCAATTAATTTGCAGCCCGCCTGCGGACTGCGGTACATAGCATGCAGGGCGCACATGATAAAGGCACATTTGTGGTATCAGTAAAACACAGGCACCGACTGGCACGCACTGTGTGGCTGGCTGGCTGCACCCAGCGGGCGGCGTGTATTGCGGCAGCCCGCCTTTCTCACAAAATCATGAGAAGGTACCTGGTATGGAAAAGCAGAAAAAGACTTCGGGCAGCTTTGATCATGCTGAAGCTGGACCGGGCTTGACGAGAGCTGTCAAATGCCGTATAGATGTCCGTGAGAGGAGGAGGGGGTGGGATGCTAGCCTAATTCTACCGTTCAGTTGCGTTGCCGCGTTAAGTTGCGACGCCGAATGTTAGGCGTCGATCGCAACCTTACGCGGTAATGACTGAACATGCTCTGTTTGGCTGAAGGAGGCTGCCAGGAGGACCCTGGGGGCAGTGCTCTGGCTCCTTGCTTATTCGTGCTTAGTGTGCATTCATGGGTTCTAAGCCACCTGATACTCGTATTGCCGCCTTTGTTGCCCGACATTGGTTGCAACCTGCCTGACCATATTATCCCGTCTTCCCCTCCATCCACGTGCCCCCCACACACACACCCCTCCATCCACAATTACACCTACGTGACCCCCTCCCACCCCGTGCTCAGGTATCCCTGCGCCAATCGCTGACCCTGCAGGACCGCTCCTACCTGGAACAGCTGGGCAGCACGATCGGGGAAGGGAAGGACGCCAGCAGCAGCACAGAGGTGGTGGTGGCAGCCAGCGTTGCAACAACAACCGCGGCCATGGAAGGCAGCAGCAGGGCCCACACGGTTCATGCGCAGCATGAGCCAGCGGCCCGGTTGCCAGAAGCGAAGACAGATGACCATTCAGGCAACCATGCCCAGCAACGCAGGCCACAGTCTGAGGTGTCGGTCCCATCCCCCTCATCATCGCTGATGCAGTTCTCCAACGCGCAGGCAGCCACCGCGGCCGCCAGCAGCGCATGGGCGTCCTCGCCATCATCGGGTTCGATGCTGACATCAGCGCTCGTGTCGCCGCCAGGTCTCAAGAAGAAGAAACGCGTAAAAGTGCCCGCCGTGCATGCGCTGGAGGAGGCGGCGCCGCCATCGGATGTGCGAGATGACAGCAGGAGCAATCAGGGGGGCGAGGAAATGCAGGCCGGTGGGGTAGCGAGCGCGCGCATGGGGGCTGAGGGAGCCGTGCCGGCTGCAGCAGGTGGTGATGTCAGCAGGGGGGATGCGGAGGAGGAAGGCGCGGGGTTGCCAGCGTCAGCGCCAGGGGGTCCCCGGGATGCCAGCATCGCACCGCACAAGCGCGCTGCCAAGATGCTCAAGGCGGGGGATGAGGAGGGCGCGAGAAAGTTCCTGGAACAGGTGCGTGTCGCTTGGTTTGCTGGCATGGGTGGTTGGTCGTTGGGGGGATGGCTTGTACAGCCAAAACGTATTTTTTGTGTGTGTGCCAGTCCAGGTGGCCACTGTTGCGTGTCAAGTGGTGCTTAGTCCCGATATAGCTCGGATGTGTGTAGTTGGGAGATGCTTCGCACCAACAATGTTCTACATATCTCGAATGTATTTAGTTTGCAAGTCCTTGAACCATGACCAAATGCTGTCGAGTACACCGTGCAGATATCCTGTGCTCGCCAGACCCACGTTTAAACAACGCTTCGCTGCGAGTGCAGAAATAGCCCGAAGACATCGCCCACACTGTGTAAGCGGTTGGCCATTCTAGAAGGATGTGTAAGCGATAGTTGTAAGCATTGCATTCGATTGAGTTCATGCCTAGCATTCCTTGCTTGTCCGCTTGCATGCCAACGTCCTCTAGACCACGCAAACTCCCCCACGTCGCCATGCTCCCGTTTGATTGTGCCTCCCTGTGCAGAGTCTGGAAGCCAACCCTGGGGATGAAAACCTGTGGATCGCATTTGCTCAGCTGGAAGCAGCCAAAGGTGCGCCGCCCCCACCGCAGCTTTCAGCACTGCACGGCCTGATTGTTGTGTACCTGGCTTGTACCAGACACGTAGACAGCACGGCCTTGCTTGCTCGCGGTTCGTTCCGGTCGGCACAGTGTTGCAGTGCACCTGATTATGCGCCTCACTGGTGCCAGCTCAACAGTAGCTAGTAGGATCAAGTCGTACCGCAGGATCCCGCCCAGTTTGTTTGTGCAGCACTGGCCCCAATGGGATTGCCTATGACTTCTATTTTTAGCAAGCGGACCACTGACCTCACCAGTCTATTCCTGACCAAAAGGCAAAGTCTGTCCTGACATGCTGACAAATGCTGACTAGCTCGGGCACGACTCGCCTCTGCTTCCTCTTAGTGCGCCACGCGCGTGTGTGTTCCGTGCAACTCTTGTTGTGGGTGTGTCGACCCTGGCAGGGATGATAGCGCGGGCGCGGGACCACTTCCGGGAGGCGCTGTCGGTGGCCAAGCAGCGTGGCGATAAGGAGGCAACGGTGGATACCATCAAGGTGCGGGCCATGCGGGTGCCAGCATGAAGGGGTGGGGGGGCATTCCCATCATCATGCGGGTATTCTTCTCCGTACACATGCGGCCTGAGCATCACATGGTGAAGGTTTCAGGCATCCTCAAAGCCAACAGCGCTGGTATACTGGGAGGAGAATGCCATGCCAGCGTAAGAAAAACAGGGCATCCATATGCCGCTGGTAGGGTGACTTGTACGCGGCCACGCGGAGCGTGTGTATCCCAGTACGCGAAAATGCGGCGAAACTAGGCAAGTACATAAAGTTTGTGCCGTACCTGCACTGTCCAACCGGAATTGGCCCGAATTTCGCCAGGCACAGAACTGGCGCGATGTAGCGAGCAGTTAAAGTTACGCGGCGGGGAACCACGTGGCGCTCACAGAGCTACATCTGGTCGTGACAGCCTAAAACTGTGAAAATGAGTGGCCACGGAGGGGAGGAAAGCTTTGGAAATGAGAGGCTGTTGGCACTAGCCAGTCGGCATGGTAAGCAGTAATGCATTATTTTCAGAGTTTCGATTAGTGGCGGATTTCTGCCGAACGTGGCTGTGTCCCGCTAGTTTTGGGGAAATGTGGCGGTACCACCCTTGTTTTGAGCCGGTCCAATATGCCATGCCCTATGCGCTTGTGTAGCTGTATATATCTTCCACCCCATATGGCATGCCGGCCTTCTAGGCCATCTCCCCATGTTGCCCCGTGCGAGCATGAGAAGCCATGACCCCATGAGAAGCCATGCCCTAGCGCTTGTGTAGCTATATATATCTTCCACCCCATATGGCATGCCGGCCTTCTAGGCCATCTCCCCATGTTGCCCCGTGCGAGCATGAGAAGCCATGACCCCATGAGAAGCCATGCCCTAGCGCTTGTGTAGCTATATATATCTTCCACCCCATATGGCATGCCGGCCTTCTAGACCATCTCCTCATGTCGCCCCGTGCGAGCATGATCGGGATGCATGATCCATCATGGCGGTGCAGGTGCACATTGTGGACCCCGAGCAGGTGACAGTTTACATCCTACACCTGCAGGTTGTAGCCCAGACTGTATCTAAGACCCATAGATGCCCCTTTCTCAGGGCTTGGTGTTACATATGCTCCCCACGGAGCTATGTTCTTAATTACTTAATTAACTAATATGCCACGTTGGGTGGTGCTGGTGCTACACTGTAGAAGCTCATTCGCCACGGGTTGGCCGTGCTGAAAGCACACGGTAGTTGGTAGTACCCCACAGTTGGCCGTGTCAGAGGCGCCACCCCACAGGCCTCCCGCCACACAACAGGGTGGCGGGGTGTGTCATGGGTGCACTGTGCAGTGTGCTGCATACACGTGGCCATACAGGCTCTGAACAGCCTGGCGCGGTGGCAACTTGTGCTTTCTGCCTGCTGCCAGCCGACTACGCCGACCACCAGTGACCACTGTCAGTTCAGCCGTGGCACAAAGCCGCCATCGCCTATCATGATTGTCACAAGCTTTCGGGAATACGCAAGGGCATGGCAATGGCAGAAGTTCCGTCTAGGTCGACTACCAGCTCAGGCCTGACCACGCCACCGCTGGCTGCAAGCCTGAGCCAGCCGCCGAGCCGGATCAGGCTAGGTGCAGGGCCGCGAAGTTGGGTCTCCCGCTGGGTGTGCCGTTGACCTGCGGGTCGCTTAATTGCCAAGTGTGCCGCCTAGTAGTGATGAGTGTCAACCTAGAGACTGACAAGTGACAACCAGCGCCGTGCCGTCCCTCTGGCGGGAGCTGACACACAGTAAGCTAAATACGGGCGCCCGCCACTGAACTCGCCACGTGTGGCCATGCCGAAACCAATCTTGTTGTCACGCACATGTCCTATCCCTCGAATCTCTCTGGCTTGGGAAAGTTGTGCCCTTGCTCATTGCGTGCCTTTGCTGCCTGCTCGTTGTGGGCCTTTGCTGGTTGTGTCTATGTGATTGTTCTCTGCCAGCGGTATCAGATACGACGTATCCTTTCCCTCATTCCAGACAAGCATCTTTCCTAGGTGTTGCTGCAAATTTCTTCCAAGGAAGCTCCCCTGGGAACAGCATGTGTTCTCCTCGCGTGAAAGAAGGGTTGCTGACTGGTCTTGCCCCCTCCTTTTTTTTGCTCGCCTCCGCCCACAACATGTGGGAACGTGCCACCTGGCAGTCGTGGGCGATGATGGAGGCGGACGTGGGCAACACTAGCACGTCCACGCGCCTGTTCGAGGATGCCCTGGACGCTGCGTCCGAGGTGGGTGATCAGGGAAGTATGAAGAGGCGGGGGGGGGGGGAACCATGGAGGGGTGGGTGTGGGGGCCAGGGAGGGGTGGGTGTAGGGGAACTGTGGAGGGGTGGGCGATAAAAGAACCGTGGGGGTTGTGGGTGAACCCGGGGTGTGCCCCTACAAAACCTCAGGCTCCGGGAGAGGCCTGTATATTCGCCCAAACCGGCGCCTCTAAATGACTTCCAAGCCTATCTTCACAGGTGGCCGCTGGACCATGGGGCAGCCCTACCTCTGTGCTTTTGCTATGTCGAAGCTTCGTTGCACCCACCGTAGTTTCTAGACTCTCCCAGTCAGCAGTTTAATTGAACCTGTGGCCTGCCTTTCAAGGCAACGAGAGAAGGGGGGTGTCCCATGCCCCCTTGTTGATGTGCATCAATCAGGGTGAAAGATACCTACTCAAAAGTTGGGACCCCGTGACTCTCCCAACGGTGGCAAGTGAATGAATGAATGGAGGGGGAGGGGGACCCATGGATATGGAGAGGGACCCATCGGGGGGGGGGGGGGGGGAAGGACCGTGGACGGGAGTGCGGTGGAAAGTTGAGTGAGAAAGAACTCGTGAGTGACATGATTTGACATCTCAGTCATTAGAACATGTATGTTAATTGTATATGTCGCTTACGACTGTTATTTCCAAGCATGTACAAGGGGCGCAAGCAAGGCGCACTCCATAGATCACCGTTTGCTGCCTAGAGGGACATATCAGAAGGAGCGGTTACATGAGATCTACGATGGCTGTGTGAGCTCCCTCAACAGTCGCTTGTTCTCAGTCTCCGCACCCTGTCACACCCTGTTCATCCATCCCCTTCACCCCATCGAACCCCGTCTTTGGTCTGCATGCCCCTGCACCCGCTGTAGACGGGACTTTGTTCCTCTGTTGGCCCCCTTTCTTTACACCCCGTTTCCCCCCTTGCTGTCCCCTTGTCCCCCGGCCTGCACCCGCTTCTGCACTCCCTCCCCCCCCCTTGCCCGCAGAGCCTGCTCCTTGACGACGGCTCCTCAGTCGTGCGTGTGTCAGCAGCGGGCGTGCGCACGCTGCACGCGTGGGCGCAGCGGGAGGCCCGCAGCGGCCACATCCCCACTGCCCGGTCCCTCTTCAAGCGCGCGGCCCGCGTGGCGCCCACCAACCCCTACGTGCTTCAAGGGTGGGCGCAGGTGGAGGCCAAGGCAGGCAACATGGCTGCCGCTCGCACGCTGTTCCAAGCCGGCGTGGACGCGGCTCCACAGGACACGCGACTGTGGCAGTCGTGGGGCGTCGCGGAGGCGGGTGCGGGGGACTTGGGCGCGGCGCGGCGTAAGTTTGAGGAGGGTCTGAAAGTGAACCCGAAGAACTGCTATATCTACCAGGCGTGGGGCGTGGCCGAGGCGCGCGCAGGGGAGATCGACCGCGCGCGCACACTGTTCCAGAAGGCGGTGGACATTGATCCGACCAATGTACCCTCGTGGCAGGTATGCCCTAACGTGTCTTTGAGGGATGCGATGAAAATGGTGGATGGATGATGGCCATTTTTCGCCCACGCCTATCGCTGGGATATCCAAGCGTCACCGCCGCCTGCCCCTGTTGTGCTGTCCCCTGCTACGTTGCATGCCCCACCATCCTCAAAGTCACTACATGTAGATACACTCTCTCTATGTATGTATCTCCATGTATCTATCTCTATGTATATATACATGCTAGTACATAGAGAGGAACTATCGTGTAAATACATACATGCATTTACGATTGCCTGTCCTCGCGTTCTCTGATCGAGCCAAACCATCACTCACAGGTCTGGAGTAACCCATGTGTGGCCGTATCCCCGCAGTCATGTGTGTGTGGCTCCCTTGTGAGCGGCTTTTTTGTCCGTGGCTCCGTTGCGTGTGAACGGCTCTCTATTCTGTTATTCTCTTTCTCGCCAACAACTCCCTTGTCCGTGGGGTCCCCTGGTTTGTGTGTTCTTTGTCCGTGGTGCCCGCAGTTTGTTAGCGGATCTGGTGCCGTTGTTTCCAGCGGCCCTCTTGACCGCGCAACTCCCTTTGCCTGCGCGATGCCCTTGACTGTGCAACTCTGTTGCCCGCGCAATGCTCTTGCCTCTGCACTCCCTCCTGGCAGGCGTGGGCCAAGCTGGAGGAGGAGCAGGGCGAACAGGAGCGCGCGCTGGAGCTGTACGGGCAGGGGCTGGCAGTGGACGCGCGCAACCTCTTCTGCTTGCACGCCTGTGCAAGGCTCGAGCGGCTGCGTGGCCGCATTCCCGCCGCGCGCGCCCTCCTGCGCCGCTGCCTGCTGCTGGACGAGAAGAACGCGCCCACCCTGCAGGCACGTGTGTGGTGGTGCTAGCAAACATGGTAGCAAGCACTGGCAATGGTGGGCACTGTGAGGCTGCGCACACGTGGGGAACTATGTTAGCATGCTTTGAAAGAACTACTTTCTTTGTAGCAAATGCTAGCACCGGGAGACTGCAGGGTGGTGTCCCTGCAGATTTTTCCACAGCTGGATTTTCCCTCCATTTTTCAAGCCTATAATTGGAAAGGCTATTTTGGGAGTAGTCCAACAACACGCTGTTCTGCGGATGCAAGCAAAATCTGACCTTGTTTCCATTGTGTGTGCTGTGTGCATCGTTCCCTCTCTGCGCATACGCTGTCGCAGGAATGGGGCACCCTGGAGCAGGCCATGGGCAACGAGGAGCTTGCAAAGGAACTGTTTGCGCGGGCTAAGGCTGCGGAAACTACCATTGTGCGTAGAGTGAAATCCAGGGGTGCGGGGCGCAGGAAAAAGCGGCTGTTCCCACAAAAATCGTCTCAGAAGCCAGGCCAGTAGGATCTCTATGGATACCTTAAAGCCAACATTGGATAGTCCGGATGACGCGGAGTTACTATCTGCGACACCAGACCTGGGGGAGTGAGTCGCGACACTTGCCTTCGCGGGTGAAGTATTCGCATAGAAAAGTACCTCATCGGGTACTCCGTGGCATGCCTTCAGTGCATGTTCACGCACTTACTTAATTAAAGCCAACCCAGGTTGTTAAGGACTGGCACACTGTTTTCCCATGGTAGAAGTTGTGCTAGTGACCGTTGACAATGCTGAAGTCAAGGTTTCCATATGATGGCACAGTCCCTCGCTGGCCATCATGCAGGCGTTTTTGGCCGTTCTCCGACATCAAGGAGTGCCGTTCTCCAACATAAGTGTTTGGGCAATCAGCGCCTGCTGGCCTGAGCATGCACCTGTACCTTGATGCTAATTCTGTGCGCTACCCGCATTGGGTTGCCCAGGGAGCTGGAAAGTGACAGGACATAAGAAAACATGGTTTTCATAGTTGGGTGAACACTTCTGAGCGAAACAAATTATGCAAAACTACAAGAAACTAAGCGCTTGCGTACGAGCATTAATTAATTAATTGATCAACTAAACACGTGCTCCCGTTGGGGAGTCACGAAGCACCTATGTGCTTTTAACCCGTGTTTTTTATACCGCGATATATCGCGTTGTAAGCTTTTTTTAGAACGCGTATAGCACCTAAGGAAAAAAATTTTTCATGGTCATGTATATACTTTCCTGAGTAAGTAAGTAAGTACTTGCGTGTCATGCGCAAAGGCATGCCACGGAGTACTATGCTAATCTCACTAGAAAAATAATTACACAAAAGTTTAAACAAATATCGTCTGCATCATCCCCCAACCGTTAAGCACTAGATGGGGATGTAATCCTCATCCGAGCTGTCCTCTACTGTAATGGCAGACGAGGCGGTAGTGTAGCGGCTATCCTCAGGACCAATAACCTCCACCTGCGGACTTCTACCCTGGCTAGCAACGGGCCGCGGGGCCCGTGGGGAGAAAACAGGAGCATACCCCTCGGGGAGGTGCTTATCGCAGATGGCAGCCCATTTCTCCTTGTCAATCATGCGGGCGCGGAGTACGGATAGTCCCAGAAGCCCTGCATCTTCAAGCAGTTGTGTCACATAGGTCCGGGTCGCGCCGCGCCGGTGCCCGGCGCGCGCAAGTTTGCCAGTGGGTTGCGATGGGACAAGGGGACCCTGCCATAGGAGGAGGTGTCTACCTGGTTGGCCCGTCTTAAGCCCCCCGGCAGGGCCCACATCGGTATTCACCTGGTCTGTGCGGGCAAGATGGCCGGCAAAGAGGAGGCGGCGGTGTCGGATGGTATGGGTGACAAGAGGGAGCTCGCAGTAGAGCTCGGCCCGGGTGCGGCGTTCTTGGTAGCGGACGCCGAGGATATGACGGAGCATTCGAGTGACGGTGCCGTCAAGCTGCTGGCTCAGCGCCTGGTCCAGGGTCCACGCCTCGCAGCCATAAAGGAGGATGCTGAGGACAAGGGCCTTGAACAGAATGCGCTTGCGTCGCTCACTCAGGTAGCGACAGGTCCAGAACCTGTCGAGGCGGCGGAGGGCCGCCCAGGCCTGGCCAATGCGGGTGTTGATGTCGTCGGCCGTGGAGGGAAGCCAGCTGCCAAGGAGCTTGAAGCGAGTCGCCGGGGGGACGGGGCTGCCGTCTAGCAAGAGGAGGGTGGGTGGGGCTATCCCAGCAGGGAAGCCGATGGCCATGACCTCCGTTTTCTTGCTGATCATAAGCCCCACCGCCCGCGCTTCCAGTGATAAGCTGTCTAGCCACAGTTGGGCTGACTCTGGGGTTTCCACGAGTGTCGTGTCATCAGCGTAGATCAGATCGCTCAGGCGGTAGGGTGGGTCAACCCCGCCGTAGCTGGCGTACTCCGTGACCTCGATCCCCGGCGGGCGCCCCTCCACCCGGGCGAAGCGGGCTTGTGCACGCCGCATAATATAGTCCACCATAATGATGAATAGATATGGGGAGAGCACACAGCCCTGCCACACCCCGGTGTGCAGGGGAAACGCCGGAGTGACGCCGTCGGCGGTACGGACCTGGGCTTGGGACCCTTCATAGAACTGGCGGATGATCTCAACGATGTACGATGGGACACGGAACAGGTGAAGGACCACCCACAGGGCGTCCCATATAACCGTATCGAATGCCTTGGTGTAATCCACGAAGATCAATAGCAATGGCAAGAGGCCGGGGGCCAGGCGGCCCACTTCCTCGATCAGGCGGCGCGCGGTAATAGTGACCATAACACAATTGCGACCAACACGGAAGCCCATCTGGGACTCACCTAGGTGGGGATCGAGGCTGGCGCGCATGCGGTTCAGCAGGAGACGCATGAAGACTTTCAGCACGCAGCTTTGGAGGCATACGCCGCGGTAGTTGCCGGTATCCGCGGCGGACCCCTTGCCCTTGTACAGCATGACCCGGACAGCGGTCTTCCAATACGTCGGCGGGGGGAGGCCATCTCGTAGAATCCGGTTGCAAACACCCCGGAGGAAAGGCTCAAGCTCAGGCATCTTAACCACCTCCGGTGAAATATTGTCCACTCCCATGGCAGCATCATTGCGGAGGGTGGAGATGGCAGCAGCCCATTCCTGGGGAGTCCACTCGTCGTGGGGGCCGTCCACCAAGGGGCCGGAGAGCGGTGGGACCAGGTAGTCCGTCTCGCTGGTGGGCGCCTGCGGGGGCTCAATGGGGCCGCCTCGGCTGGCCGCAGGGCGTGCAGCTGCAGCGGGGTCAAGTGGGGGGGGCGGGCCAGGGGCCCCTGATAGTTTGGCCTGGGAGCTGAACCAAATCTCAAGGCGTTCACTGGGGGTGCCTGGGATGTCAGCCCGTTGCGTTTCCCGGCGTCCGGTGAGACGGTCGAGAGAGCGCCAGGCCGCCTTGTGCTGGTTGGCGGCCGTGTGGCGATTGATTTCGGCGGCAAGTGTCTCCACCTCCTCCGCATGTGCGGCAGTATATGCTTGAGTAAGCCGTTCCTGGTACGGGTACAGGTCCTCCCCGCGGCGGCGGGCCTGCGCTAGCGCCAGCCGGGCGGCAACCACCCGGGCGTCGCGCAGGTAGAGCGGGGCTGGGCGGGCGCGGGGTTGCTCGGGGAGAAGCTTAGAGCCAAGCTCCACCGATCGCATGAACAGTTCGTAGGGTGGCGTGAGATCTACACCGCGATCTGCGTCCAGGTACATCAAAGGTTGCGCGTCCACGAAGGCAGACCTGATTGCATCGCGGCGTATCTCATCCGCTGACCACTTCTCCCTGCGCCCACGGACGGGGCGTAAGCAGGTCCAGTCAGGGCGGGGCCGGGGGCGGCGGCGCGCAGGGGCCTGAAGACGTAGGCGCAAGGTTGCGGTGACCATGCGATGATCCGATGCGACACTGGGGGTGGTCAGCGTACGGGCATCGATGACGGAAGAGCGCCAGCACTTGCGCACAAGTATGTAGTCCAAGCATACACATCGCCGCCGAGGGAGCATCGAGCCAGCCGCCCTGCGCATGGGGCCCACAAAGGTCACTAGTGCATCAGGCGGTTTAGCAAACAGCGTATTGGCAGCAGTCAAGTCCCCCTCAGTGAGCAGTTGCTCAAGTAGGGGGGTGTTGGCATTGCTATCGGTTAGGCGCGGCGCATACATGCAGCCCCCGCGGCCCACGGGCAGGGTCGCGTTGGCACTCCACCAAGATGGCAACGATGTATTGACGTGGGATCTGTTTCTCTATGTCGAGCAACTGGTTGAAGAACGCTGCGCGGTCCTCGGCCGGGTGCCCAGCATGTGGGGCCTATCCGACAACTACCGAGAGCATAATGGGGGTCCGTCCTTCAAGGGAGCGGAAAGTGCACTGAAGGATCCGATTCGAGCAAAGTTTGTGGTCCACGAGCTGGGCGGCAGCGGTGGGGGAGCACAGCAGGCCCACTCCTCCCTGACCCGGTGCATGCGCCGGGCCGCACAGCAGTTGCCATTGTAGTGCGAGGGTGACACGCTGAACGGGGCCCTCAAAGGAGCGTCGGTGCTCTTGGACCCCAAGCACATCAATGCCATATAGGCGGCATGCAGTACTAAGTGGACAAGCTCGTTGGCCCGCGGGGGGGCATCTTCCCCGGGCAGGGTGCGGACATTGTAGGTTGCGATGCGCAGCGAGTGGTGCCGGCGTTGGCCCAGCAGGGGGCGCCGGGGACCCGCGGTGTCGGCAGGGGGTTGGGGGGAGGCTGGCGGGGACGTGTGTGCGGCGTGAGATAACATAGTACTTTTCAACGCGCATAGCGGCACTACTTTCCTGAAAGCCCGTAAATCAAAGGATTTTTAAGCTACTCAGACCTACAAAATGCTAATTCATTAGAGAGATATATACACTGGTTTGAATACAGGGGGGTCTGACCTTGACCGCGATTTCTTGACCCTAGGTCACAAGTCATGTGCTTATTCACAAATGGTTCATGAAAAAAATCTGGCTTCTTGCACGAGCTATGGGCAACATATGCAGGCTCTGTGAAACGAAACTCAGGCCCATTGGGCCACTGGAGCTATTTTTCATTAGCATCACAATTACAACGCAGTACAACGCAGTGGGAAAAATGAGAGCCCTTCACAACATGACGCAACGACACGAGCCCCATAAAGTTCGGGGCCACAGTGAGCTTGGAGGGTCAAAACGTTGAAAATAGGTGTTGTATAAGCTAGTTATACAGCATCAAACATGCATCAAACATCATGACTGGATGACCTAATATGGCTGAATCAGGCAGCCATAGCCAAAGCATCATCCAAGTGCTCTCACAACGTGTTGAGCACATGCCTCGTGGGAACGGAGGTGCTGGGTTTTCATTCCATAACGCGTGCAATACTGAAAGAAAGAGGCACGTGTAATGCAAGGCTTGGATAGGTTGAGTGATCCATGAGCTTACATGCAGCCAAAGATGACGCTGGAATCCATGCTATAGCAAACATTGGTGGCAAGATGCTAACAACACATGATTATACACCATGATTATGGGCACCTAGCTGATCCTCTTCATTGCACAATCAACGCAGTAGAAACCATCAACATCCAATCCTCGCGATTTATTAATTAATTAATTAAACACGTGCTTCCGTTGGGGAGTCACGGAGCACCGAGGTGCTTTTAATCCCTGTTGTGTGTGCACAACAGGAGAAAGGGCAGAGACCCCCAGTCTTCTTCATGCGAAAGGCATGCCACGGCTGCATTCGGGCGCGCTAGAAAAAAGGATATGCTACCGATCCGGCAAACTGTGGGTGCAATAAAACCCATGTGAGCGTGGCATAACAAGTAGCGTGGGCAACTAATCTGAACATAGCCAGGGCGTAGCATGGCTGTACTAGGACTAGGCTAAGGCTATGGCTGGTTGTTGTGTACCGTGCGTTGGCGGCACGTGACTAGGTATGTTGGCACAGCTAGGCAAACATTCTAAGCATAGCTGCCATGGCGGCAGTGACTACCAATGAAGTCAAGCTAGGGCTACAAGCTATTCTAGCCCGCTGGGGGCGACCACATCTTGTGGTTGATCATCAGGTCCCCGCCCCTCCAGTACACCTTGGGCTTCTGGGGGTCCTGCTTATGGCGGAGGTATTCGCGTAACGGGTGTTACGCAGTGAATATTGACTTACCTCATGCAATATGCTCCGCTCTGGTTCTGTTTGATGTCTTAGCTCTCTGTGCATCTGAATCATCATGCAACACCTTATGACTTTCTGGCATGCTCTTACCCTCCACAGAATACGGCAATCAAGTGGCATTGCCGGATTACCGGAAGTACACTGCTATTTCTCGGCAGTTCCCCCTATCGTATCTCCTCAAAGGCATGGCGGAAGCGTTGTCGCATCAACACGCGCCATAACCATCACTGCAAGGATGACCATACTCTACGTCGCCTCCGGCGCAAGCTTACAGCGCACGCATTTGTCGCTTACCAACTCCACTCGCCCACACCCCGAAAGCACTCGTCGCGTCCGATTTATGCCATTTACAACCGCAGGTACCCTCAGCGTATCTACGTTGGCCAGACGCAACGGGATGCCTGGACGCGTTTTCAGGAACATGTCCGAGCGGCACGCCGCCTTCATATTGGCCGCCCTGCCGCCAACGACGACAACCCCCTGCATGGCGCCATGGCTAAATATGGGTGGTGGGATTGGCGAGTCGTCCCCTTGGAACATGTCCCCGGCACCTTTACCGGCGCCGCTTTTCGCAAAGCCGCAGGGCATCGGGAAACGTTTTGGAAACGAATGTTACATGCATTTCTGCCCCACGGTTTTTGCATTGAAGGCAAGAGTTTCAAAGCTCGGTCTCGCCGCCGCCCGCCTCCCCCCGTCCCCGCCCTCTTATGTTCATCCGTGCCTGGCGTCTGAAGCACAATCTCCACCCATATCGCCCCTATCCCCCCAGCGTCACCCCGGCCCCTCCACCTTCCACACATGTGTCCACCGATCCTTCCCTTTACTCCACCAGTCTCCGCTGCTTACGTCACATGTCTCGGCTTATGCAACGCGGCAACTTTCATGCATCCTATCTCGAAGCCTGCAGCTTGAAGAAGCTTACCAGCTTACACATTGCCGTCGGGTCGTGCTCCCCAGCTGATCTGCAAGTCCCCCGCTCCCATGCCACTAGTCTGCGAGGCCTTCTCTCACGTATCATTCGGCACCGTGTCAATGGGAATGCAGATGCACTGCGTCCGCGCCGTTTACTGATCTCACCTTTCATTCATGCTGCGATGGATGAGCTGTGTTTGCCACACATTCTGCATTTGCCGCAAGTGCAGGCTGCGATGCCGCTCGTGGTGCGCAACACTTTCGGCACTCCCATTGCCGCCTGGCATTACTCTCCCACCTTGGGACAAATGGTTTTCAGCAACGGGAAGGTCAGCCGCGATACAACGCCCACCGAGCTGGCCACCATCTTGGCAGGGCCCTGCCCCTGCCAACAACAACGGTATTTCAAGTACCTTGATCCCACCTCACAGCACGTCATGACCGCTGACCTCAGCATCCTGCCGAGCCACACGCTTGTAGACCTTTTTGCCAAAGGCACCAAGTTTCGGCCGTGGGTCCAGCGCACGTGTGCCAAAGAGGTGAATGCACTGCTCTCCACATCACTGCGCAAATTCTGCAATGCCATGAGCACGGACCTACAGCTTGCTCCCCTTGCCATGGAACCGTGGTTTCGCGCCGTCATTCACGAATGCAATGCACGTCTCACCAGGCTTGATTACCGTCTCCAGCAGGTCCACCGCACCACCTGGCTCAACACCACAGATAAAGCACTTCTTGACCACTTCAAGCAGGACTTTATCATCACGTGTGTTGACAAGAGTGCCAACAACTTTGCTTTCATATGCAAGAAGCACTACCTTGCTACTTTGCAACACGAGTTGGCGTCCAGCCCTACCTATGTTCAGCGTGCACAGTCCACCGCCAGTATCACTGCTGCTCATCGGGCTTTTCTGCACAGCCAAAACATTTTTGCTCGGGCATTCCTTAAGCGGCAGCGACGCGCCACCACCACTACGTTCCCATATCTGTATCTCACTCTTAAGCTGCACAAAACTCCTGTTGCTTTGCGCACCATTGCTGCGTCGCATTCAGCCCCACTGATGCCTCTCTCGAAACTCATCTGCCATGCTTTGAATGCTCTTCTCCCCGAAGCCAATGCATTATGGGTGGAGGTGCTGTCGAATGCCGGGTATGAATGCGCTGGTAGTTGGATCGTCATAGACTCAGCCCAAGTACGCCTACGCCTTGCCGCCCTTAGCCGTTCTAAGACAGCAGCAGAGAAACGTATACCTATGCCCATAGCCACCTATGATTTCACCACTCTATATACCACACTAGATTTGCACGATTTGAAAGCTCGTTTAGATAGCCTCCTTACTCGTCTGTATGCACGTAGGCCTCACGGGCGCAACCACCTGCACGTGCGTGTTTCTCAGACCAAGCCCACGGCAACGTGGCTCTCAGGGATCGCGGCAGGTGCTATCGTGCGGGATGGTTATAATTATATTATCACGAAGGCTGACCTTGTCATTGGATCTCTTATCTTGTTGATAACACCTTCATCTGTTTTGCGGGCAATGTATACCAACAAGCTATCGGCATCCCTATGGGCACTAACTGTGCCGGGCTCCTTGCAAACCTCTATCTATACACTTATGAGCTTGCATTCATGGAGAATCTCATTGCCTCAAACGATGATGTTCTCATCAGGCGTTTTATCCATACATGTCGATACATTGATGATGTCATCGCTTTCGACAACCCTGATTTCGCAACCCATTTGTATATCACCGCTGGTCTGCCTGGCATCTACCCGCAAGCGTCCCTCACATTAAAGCTCACGTCGGAGGATACTCATTGCAATTACCTCGATCTTAACATTACCCATAACAAGAAGGGCTGGCGTACGGCTGTCTATGATAAGCGCAAGGATCCTAAATACCAGCAAATTCCTTTTATTCGTTACCCCGATATTCACAGTCTCCTTTCCCACACAGCAAAATATGGTGTTGTTCTTTCTCAGTTACATCGTTTTTCCCGTCTTTGTTCTTATCGTGTTGATTTCATCACGACTCTTGTTGAACTCTTGCAGCGTTTATTGGTCAAAGACTATGACCGAGCCATTATGCTCCGTCAAGTCCGATGTTTTTTGCAACGTCACCCACATCTGTTCGGTGCTGCCCCTTGGCACAAGCTCTACAAACAGGTCGTGGACCGGCTGGATCGCATAGTATCTCCGCACATCTGAACCCTGTGATGCCAGATCTCCTTTGCGGCCGTTCCGAGCTTGGCACTGGATTCGTTGTCCACATCGTCGCGTCGCTGCCGCAACACGATGTTTTCTGGCATCCGCGGGCTTTTGGTTCCCGCCGCACATTTGAAAGTGCTGTCCTCCGGCTTTTTGCCTTTGCACCGTGTGCAGTTCTTGGACGTTTGGAATCATGGCATGGCTGACGTGATGACTGACTAGCTAGACCTTTTCAGTGGTTTTCCATTTGCGGGTATTTCCTCGTAAATGGTGGGAGAGCGATCGCAGCAATGGTGCTCACCGCTAGACACTCCCGGCCAGTTAGGCTCGAAACACACGCCCTGATCAAGCAAGCTGTTTCCGGCCCCACCGTCTAGGTCATCTAGTCGCTCTACACGTAAGCCAGCCATAATTTCAATGCACAAGGATACACATTTCCATCACCATTCATCTTCATCATCCTGAACGACTCGAACACGCGGACAAGATAACGGCAGGCTCGAGCTACCATGGTCCGGATTCTCCCGATTTCTGGCCTGCGCTGGTTGTCTCCTTGGTATTCCGGCCACAGGTCGCGTCGCTGCTGTTGCTGACTCAGCGGGGGTCAGGTCGTCATCCAGCGTCCAGGTGAGGTCGTGCAACCTCTTGCGACGAGAGAGGAACCGCTGCTTATCCTCAGGGGAGGGGAAGGTGAGCAGGACTGGTGGGGGAGCCGCCTTGTCCCGTGAGTGGGGAAGGCGGTGGCACCCACGCAGTTCTACCTCACCTAGTACCAGGCCCATGAGGGTAAGAAGCTCAGGATATATGCACGGCTTGACGACCTACGGCAGCACCTAAATACTGCACAACTGCAACCTGCTATGGCTGACATGCAAGCAACGTCGAGTAGGTTGGCGGTCTTAGAGAGGCTAGGCAGAGGTCGGTAGAAATAAGTGGAAAACTGGCAGAAACTACGTAGAAACATGATATACTTACGCCTGCATTCCCTGCAAGCACTATTGAGCCGGTGGCAGGCCGGGGCCATTTCCAGGAAAATACAGCATACCGTAGCAATAGCCAGGGTCACGCCTTACGCTATTTGCAGGCACCATCATGCACGGAGCTACCCAATAAAAGTCTGCACAAATCTCGGTTTAGCCGAGAGTCCGGGCGTTCGGAATGAATAAACATGTGGAAGTCGAAACACCATGTGGAAATAGTGCATGGTGCCGCAGCAGACCCGAGTCTTGACGTAATAATATGTATGCCGGTTTCCAGGGTTTCCGCATGAAAGTTGGGTGAGAAACTGGAAAAAACTACGTTTCCTTTGCCCCAGTACCTCAACAAACTCGTAGAAACCTAATTATCAACCTTTGAACGCATCATCGTGGTCGTGCCACCCAACAGCCACTGAAATTCGCGCGAAAACTGGCGAGATCTACCTGCCGCCATCGCCGTCGTCTTAAGAGGTGAATTCACCTTCGTCCCGCGAAAATGCCTGATTTCAGTGGCACATATTCGTTTGCAGCTGTCACAAAAAAAATACCAAAAATACCAGGATTTTTTCTTGAATTCTATGAGATGTTTCTGACCTATGTTGAAAGTTTCAGACCAAAAATCGCATGTTTAATAGGTTTGCCACGTGTCAGATTACAACGCGATACATCGCGTTCTAACCCTACAACGCGATGTATCGCGTTGTAAAAAACACGGGTTAATCCCTGAGTGTGCACAATGGGTAGGGGGGCAGAGACCCCCCCCTTCCTTCACGCCACAGGGTGCTCAATCGGACCCGTCTAACTTAGTAAGCGATCCGGGGCATCCCCTGTGGGTGCAATATGTCCCGTGCGAGCATTGCACTGCGATGGAGGCGTGAACATTACTAGCTTGCGAGCATACTAGCTCACTATAAGTAGATATAGTTGTCTCACTTCATTACTATAGCTGGAGCATGTTGATTCGGGGTGAGAGAATGTACTGCAGGCCATCTATTTCAATAAAACCAAGGATGATATCCAAATCAGCGCGGCGGTATCAAATGCATGCCGCACGCGCGCCACGTGGCCGGGCGGTGCGCAAGCGTGGTAATCGCGATCCAGCTAGGGAAAATTGTACAGTTGATTATATATAATATAAAGCCAGAGCTCATGACCCGCATGTGCAGTTGTAAATCCTAAACATGTCTTTTATAATGCATGCATGCAGGTAGTATAAGACAATGCTTACCCGGCCCGGCCCCTGCGCTGTGGGGAATTAGAAGCGTATTATTTGCACCTATGTAGAAGCATGCAGGAGAGACGCACCACTAGGGTCTGGAGCTCAATCTGGATCTAGATAGAATAGACCGACCGGTATACGTACGCAAGGATATCATAATTGCACGTACCCATCCATATCCATTTAGAAGCAAGAACAAAATTGAATTGGAACATAACTCCGTTGGGAGTACATGTAGCACATATCCCTGAGAAGGGGCACATGGCTTGATACATTCTGGTCTACTTCCTGCAAGGGTAGTGCACAGTAAACTACACCTGCTCTGGGTGCATGCACAAAGTGCAACTGCACCACTATACGTATTCCAGCAGCTAAGGTGCGGACATAGGGTGGAAGATCATCATGGCTACGCAATGGCTAGGGCATGGTGTCTCATTAGAGAGTAGCTCTCTGCATGTAGGCAAAGCTTGGCTAAATACTTGCCACCAACGACGTCGTCCACGGTCCCTTCACTTTGCAGGAATTGGACGGCACCCTTGCTACTGTATAATATGGCATTAATGTGCTTGGGGTCCAAGAGCACCGACGCTCCGTCCTTGGAGGTCCCCGTTCAGCGTGTCACCCTCGCACTACAATGGCAACTGCTGTGCGGCCCGGGCATGCACCAGGTCAGGGAGGAGTGAGCCGGCTGCTGCATGTGCTCCCCCACCGCTGCCGCCAAGCCAGTCGTGGACCACAAACTTTGCTCTAATCGGATCCTTCAGTGCACTTTCCGCTCCCTTGAAGGACGGCCCCCCATTATGCTCTCGGTAGTTGTCGGATAGGCCCCACATGCTGGGCACCCGGCCGAGGACCGCGCACTGCGTTCTTCAACCAGTTGCTCGACATTGAGAAACAGATACCACGTCAATACATCGTTGCCATCTTCCAGTGGATGCATGCCAACGCGACCCTGCCCGTGGGCCGCGCGCCGCGCGGGGGCTGCATGCATGTACTGTACATATGCGCCGCGCCTAACCGATAGCAATGCCAACACCCCCCTACTTGAGCAACTACTCACTGAGGGGGACTTGACTGCTGCCAATACGCTGTTTGCTAAACCGCCTGATGCACTAGTGACCTTTGTGGGCCCCATGCGCAGGGCGGCTGGCTCGATCGATGCTCCCTCGGCGGCGATGTATGTGTATGCTTGTTGGACTACATACTTGTGCGCAATTAGTGTTGGCGCTCATCCGTACGTCATCGATGCCCGTACGCTGACCACGTACCCCCAGTGTCGCATCGGATCACCGCATGGTCACCGCAACCTTGCGCCTACGTAGACCTTCAGGCCGGCCCTGCGCGCCGCCGCCGACCCGGCCCCGCCCCGCTGATTGGACCTGCTGACGCAGGCCCCGTCCGTGGGCGCAGGGAGAAGACTGTGGTCAGAGTCGATGACATACGCCGTGATGCAATCAGGTCCGCCTTCGTGGACGCGCAACCTTTGATGTACATACCTGGATGCAGATCACGGTGTAGATCTCACGCCACCCTACGAACTGTTCATGCGATCGGTGGAGCTTGGCTCTACAAGCTTATCCCCGAGCAACCCCGCGCCCAACCAGCCCCGCTCTACCTGCGCGATCGACGCCCGGGTGGTCGCCGCCCGGCTGGCGCTATAGCAGGCCCGCCGCCGCGGCCGGGAGGACCTGTACCCGTACCAGGAACGGCTTACTCAAGCATATACTGCCCGGCACATGCGGAGGAGGTGGAGACACTTGCCGCAGAAATAAATCGCCACACGGCCGCCAACCAGCACAAAGCAGCCTGGCGCTCTCTCGACCGTCTCACCGGACGGCGGGAAACGCAATGGGCTGACATCCCGGGCACCCCCAGTGAATGCCTTGCGATTTGGTTCAGCTCCCAGGCCAAACTATCGGGGGCCCCTGGCCCGCCCCCCCCGCTTGACCCCGCTGCAGCTGCACGCCCTGCGGCCAGCTAGCCGAGGCGGCCCCATTGAGCCCCCGCAGGCGCCCACCAGTGAGACGGACTACCTGGTCCCACCGCTCTCCAGCCCCCTCCAAGGTGGACGGCCCCCACGACGAGTGGACTCCCCAGGAATGGGCTGCTGCCATCTCCACCCTCCACAATGATGCTGCATGCCATGGGAGTGGACAATATTTCACCGGAGGTGGTTAAGATGCCTGAGCTTGAGCCTTTCGATCCTCCGGGGTGTTTGCACGCAACCGGATTCTACGAGATGGCCTCCCCCCGCCGACGTATTGGAAGACCGCTGTCCGGGTCATGCTCTACAAGGGCAGGGGTCAGGCGATGCCGATGGCGAAGCATTAAGCCCGGGAGGGTTCGGGGCGAGCACCAGTGCGCGACTAGTGTCACCGCTGCCTGCCGGACCTGAGGGCGAAGCTGCAGATGTATTTTCATGGCCGAGCGCATTCGCCAAACTGCGTTGCGTCGAGGAGCGTTTGCTCGTCATAATATTGCGTAATGGCGTCGGGAAAATATATCAGCGTGCGTCTTAGAGAGACGCCGTGGTGATTTGCGTAATTGCTACAGGCTGGTCACAATTCTGCGTTACAGCTGTAACCGATGCTAGTAGTAGATGCGCCTAGAAAAGACGCATCGGTTGCAAGTGATCTGACTGCATTTGGGGCTCAGACGCAAAAGTTCTGAGCTCCGCCGTCAGCCATGTCCGCTCGTGGCTCGTGGCTCGTGGCTCGCAGCGAGGATGGTGATGTGCTCTGGGCTAGGTGCTACATTTACTCCCAACGGAGTTATGTTCGTGATTAATTAATTAATTAATTAATTAATGGGAACTTGATACTTGGCATTACAGTAGTAGTACAAGGACTATAGGTCGAGATCCATGGAACAGCTTGACGGGTGTATAGAACAGCACCACCACTGTCTTGCATTTCAATAAAATATTTACAGGTAATTCAAAACAATGGTTACGGGGCAGAACACAAGGACCTGCCCCTGCTTTCAAATGCCATCTAATCCTAGTGTGATAATCACCAATGTACATAGTGAGTAGAGTGAGAGGATCTATGCAATGAAAGGCCATTGCCAGTTTAGGCATGACTCTGCACACTACTGGTGAAATTTCGTCAGCTGGCACCCAGGTCAGGGTTTGTCACGCAATTAATTTGCTGGCCAATTCTTGTAGGCCCCCACCCAGGCAGATGTGAGCCCACCAAGGGTGAGGGCGACGGCGTGCCCGAAATGAGACCCTGGCAGGATGTCGGACAGAGCAATTACCAGGTCTCCCGAGTTGGCAGCGATGGACAGAATCGAATTGAGGCGACGCAGCCTGGCGGCCGCTAGCTGCGCCTTGAGCTTGGCGAACTCTGCCTCAACGGTCTCCTCCGGCGTGTCGTTTTTTTTCTGGGAGCCCTTCAGAGTCCTGTACTTCGCCACGATGGATTTCTCCAATTCGACAGTGCTGCTGACAACCAGCAGGTCGCCCAAGATGGCGAACACGTAGCCGAGTGCCTCCCCACTGGCCGAGATGAACGTAAACAACTCCTCCAACTTTGGGTCTAAGAAACCAACCCGAGAAAGCCAGATGAAGTGGTCGAAGAAAAAGTACACCATTTCGCCCGCATTTGCGAGAATGCAGCAAATTTGTGCAGTTCGACTGGTAGGCCGCGTGGTGCGGAGGGCATTAAAGCCCGCCAAAAATTTGCCCAGTCGAAAAGCCTTCCTGGACGTGCTGCAGCTTCTTTCTAGGCTCTTGACTCGGGCGGCCCATGCAAGTGCGTCGGCTGTATTCCTCCGCTGAAGATTCCAGTGAATAAATTTGGTGACATATTGACCAGTCTTCACGACCTTGTCGATTCCGTCACGCTTCGCGAGGAAAATTTGAGCTTTTTCGACGACATCCTTGACATCCTTGCCACCCGACATGGTATGTGACTACAAGTGCTCAAGCAGGCCGAGTGCGACTAACATGGACACCGATATAAAACAATTCGATGTGTGTGACCACAAATTTATGAAGTTATTATGACGGCGTGTGTCATGCCAGGGACGAATTTATGGTCTCCCCACGATGGGCCGAGCTGCGGTTGCCACACTGATCCTCCGCAGGTGCCAAGTAAATCCGTTTCTTGTCGTTTTGGACTTTTGGTCTCAACTCCTCTGATGGCGCGCTGCGTCCCGTGCCCTGCGTGTGTGCTGTGCTGGATGGGGACTGATGACTCATCACCGCGGCACCAGACGGGATCTCCGGGACCGAGCGCGTGATGACTGTCGACTGACGTGAGACGACTCATAACTTGCTGTCGGTTGAATGCGTGTACTACTGTACTCTTTTTACAAGCCCCATGATACCGTCAGTCAGTCAGTTCCGACGCCGCGTCGGAGGCCGTCAGAGGCCGGCCGTCAGGCCGAGGTGTGTGCAAGCGCGGGCCGCCGAGGGGTTGCAGGCAGCAGGCGGATACAACAGGCCCAATGTAGTCGACAGGCTATGTATCATGTATTGTACTGTGCTGATGACTTGAGTGATGGCTCAGAAGTCAGAACTTGCCTAATAACTACGACTCCTTCTAGATATCAGTCAGTTGTGACTTGTGAGTTGTGACCTGGTTGTGAATAGGTTGCTCATGTGCGGCGTGGGTAGGCCGCGTGGGCAACACGCCAACAACAACAACAACAATAACAAGAGTTGTGAGTAGATTTTAGGTAGTAGACGTTTCACGTCAGTTTTGTACTGTAGGCCTCCTGTATGGGTTATGTATCATGTAGAGCAAAATTAATGGTTCACAGTTTACGGCTTTTAGCCATTTACGTTGGCCTCATGTGAGTAAACCATAAGCCGTTGGTTTACTTGGGCTGAGCGAATAGCGCAACATGCGGAAAACTGAAGAGCTCGACATCTCGACATCCAAGAAGTAAGAACATGCAGGCCATTATATTCAACTGCGGCCCTAGCGCCAGGTGCCGCGTGGCAGCTGTAAGATATTGGGGCATGGCAAGTCTTAGGGCATGGCAGTCCGCAGTCGGACTTGGTCGGATATGCGTTGCTCGGTTACATAAGGCAGAAGGTACAGTAAATTAAGCACTGCCTTGGCCAAAACGACTTAATTAGTCACTGGCAAGTGGCAAGCACGCACGCTGAATATTATATACATATATTCGTGCAAACTTGAAACTTGGACTAAGCCTGCAGACGTGCGAAATCCGAACGTCCGAGTATTAAAAAAAAATTTTAAGATGTATGTTGTCAACCCGCATGTTTAACTAGTAATGTCACTACAATAATCGAGACTTCAATGTATGGTTCATTATTTGCAAGCAGGGCGCACCTATAGCGTAGATTGCAGCATACGTGCCACGCTCGCCTGCTTACAATCAGTAGTTACGAAAACCCACACGTGAACATAATTACGCACTACTTAAAAACTGCCGACGAATGCAACGTCTAACCAGCTGCTGAAAGCCGAGCAATAAAAGTTGTTGGGGGAGGCTGCCCACTTTGGGGAGCGTCATGCGTCTTCTCAAGGCGAAGACATGCCGTGTCGTCTGCAAACGGTTCTTCCTGTGGATGGCGATTATCTTGCCAATTCTCTCAATGCAGTAAGCGGTGCACACTGGCGGTGGGCACTCCCATCAAGTCTCCGGAACAGCGTTCCCCACGAAGACTACTGCGCATAACTGCCATAATAGGGTCGTAACATTATACATGACCCAAACCAACGTGCGTGAAATGGGGGGCACCGGCAACTTGGCGTTGGAACCGCCCACGTCGCGGCATTCGGGCCCCCCACGCATCTTGGATGTCGAGACTCTGTCCTCATCGCGGGCGTTGGAGATGCTAGCTGTAGGTCATGCCTTGCGGGACGGCGGATTAGAGGGAAACGCTACCTTCGGCGCTGGGGCTCTAGCTCGCCATCTGCGCCGACGGACTGCCAGCCACAAGCCGTACCGCGTCCACAATCTGAAACCCTCGAAGAAGCGCAAGCGTGCCTTGGTGGGTGATATCCCCGGCTCGCCGACATCGCTTCTGCCGAACAGGCATCAGCGACGAAGGGAGAAATTCCGACGAATTCGGCAAGGGCAGAGTATCATCCCCTCCCATGCCGAGGCGGCAGGCCAGCCTGTTGAACCAGGAGCTTCTGGGTCGACGGGGGGACAGGATGACCCGGGGGAGCCCCGCCGGTGGCTGCCGACCCACAGCTGGCACGCCAAGCGGTTCGAGATGCGGTGGAGGTGGGGCGTGCGGGTGGCCGAGGGGCTGCCGGGAAGGTGGGTTAGGCTGGCAGACGCACGGCGTGTCAGCTGCTGCCTTCAAGATTGACACGTATTCTTGACACGTACACTAGTTTGCGTGTATAGAGCTTGCGCGTATATAGCTTTCGCGTATAGTGGTTGCGCGTGTAGAGGTTGCGCGTATAGAGGTTGCGCGTATAGAGGTTGCGCGTGCATTTGTTACGTGTCTTTTTTTTCCCTATTGTTTGGCCCAGCCATGTCATTAATGCCTCGTGGTGTCGTCATTATGTATACATTTTCGTAGCGGTCATTGTCTAATTATATGGTGTTGCTATCTCCCATTTCCATCCCAGAACTTTCTGTGTCTCCACCCCCCGTATTCTTTGTCAAGGGGGACCCTGCGCGGTGGGTATCCGCGTCCATCGCTGATGAGTAGCCCCCATGTGGAAGCCTGCCCTTCTTTGGCTGCGCTCCTAGGCCTTTCTTTCGAAATCCTCTCTTCGATCCGGCAATCCCTGTACCAACTTGCATCAGCCTGTGTCCACCGGTGTCAACGTCCCACTTGTTGACCCTGCAAGTCATGCGTGCCCCCCTGCACATTCGCTGGTGAGCGATCAAATGGCAGACAGACCCCAATGCCGGAACGCTGGTGTGCCGGTCTATCAAGCAAGTATTTGGGGTCAGCCTGTCTCTAACTCAGGCTCTTGGGTTCTGCTACCCTACCATTCGACTGCCAGGGATGATGAGGGGGCCCTGGAGGGATCACACCGGTCTGATGCCTCCATGCACGGGTGCCCTCGCACGGGCCTGTGGTGTGTGTCGTTGCCTCGTAGACCGCGCGTAGGTGTCGACACTGGCATGTTCGCTGCCGTGCGCGGTGCATGCTTTATGGGTGCTACTTTTGCCCGTTGCTGCTTTACCCAAGGGGGGTGAATTGTGAAAATGTTGCTCGTGCGCAATGGCTAACCCGCACCACTTGGGGACTCGTGGACGGCACGTGGTTGCTACCTGGATGGATACCTGGCTGCCACGTGGCAATTCACCCGACACCAGGGGCCGCGGGTCGCGGGCGGTTCTGCGCGGTCTGAGGACGGCCACGCTCGCGCATGACACGTCCATGATGGTGCCCATCCAGGTGGCGGGCCCCCAGGTGCGTTCAGATGTGTGCGTATATGTGTATGTGTGTGTCTGCCTCTCGAATATGTCGCCCGCGCGGCATGCGTGCCGCGGTGCAACCTTGTGCTGCGGCGTGGTGACACTTTGTGTGGGTGGTGTCATCCGCCAAACGGCTGACAGTTGTCAGATGAGCATGAGGGCCATGTGCATGTCCAGGCTTCCTATTCAGGCTTCCTATCCTGGCTTCCTATACGTGCATCCTATACAGGCTTCCTATACATGCATCCTATACATGCATCCTATACAAGCATCCTATACAGGCTTCCTACACATGCATCCTATTCAGGCTTCCTATACAGGCATCCTATACAGGCATCCTATACAGGCATCCTATACAGGCTTCCTATACAGGCTTCCTATGCTGGCATCCTATACAGGCATCCTATACAGGCATCCTATACAGGCTTCCTATTCAGGCTTCCTATACAGGCATCCTATTCAGGCATCCTATACAGGCTTCCTACTCAGGCTACCTATACTGGCTTCCTATACAGGCATCCTATACAGGCATCCTATACAGGCTTCCTATACAGGCTTCCTATACAGGCATCCTATTCAGGCATCCTATACAGGCTTCCTACTCAGGCTACCTATACAGGCTTCCTATACATGCGTCCTGTACATGCTTCCTATACAGGCTTCCTATCTTCCTATACAGGCTTCCTATACAGGCTTCCCCATGTGCCTGTTATAACGCCACATGGGGATCCAAAGGGTGTCTTCGATCTCTCGGGGTGATCGAGGGGATCTTTTCAACAAGTGTCAGTATTATTACTATTGTTTCTATTGTTACAACTATTATTACTAGTAGTTTTATTACTACTACTGTTGCGACTATTATTACTGTTATTACTTTTATGACTGTTATTACTGTTATTACTGTTATCACTATTATTACTGTTGTTACTATCATTACTGTTATTACTATGGTTACTATTATTACTGGGCGTCTTCGTTCTCTTCTTCTCTTATCCCATCCTCCCCCAGCTCCCCCACCCCTCCCACACTCGCTGCCAGCAGCCCAAATCCCCTGACGCCTTCTCGCGCCCTTTCTCTGTGGCATGCCGTTCTCATGCCCGCTGCCACTTGGTGCCACGTGGCGCCACCAGGAGGCCGTCTGCCAGCTGTTGCGGTCCATGGCCGGCACCACGTGGGATGCTGTGGTGATGGGGGCGGATGCCAGCGGCGCATCTCCCTCGTCACTAACCACATCGGCGGCGGGGGTTGCTGACGCAGCACGTGACTCTTCCCTGCTCAGCGGGCGCCAGGAAGCGTGCCTCATGGTGCGTGAGCATGTCGGGTGGTGAGCATGCCGGGTGGTGCATCGTGAGGCCATCCCTTGCGTTGGTAGGCCGTTGCTAATGTCATTGTCAATGGATGTTCACGTCAACGGGGCCTCTGGGATGAGCGTGGCCCAGAGGGCATGCGGTCGCTTTTGGTCCCTGTTAGCCTGTATGGTCACTTAATCTCTGCGGCCATGGTTGGCACTAGGTTTACTGACATCATCGCAACTACTGGGTTGCCCCACTGCATGAACGGGGTACTACTGAGGGGCCAGCATCTTTGGGAATGGCCGGCCAGGGGCCCCATGTGCGATGTGTACGTAGGTATGATGCAGTCTACGTGATGTTGTGGCTGGCACGCAGCGCTTGTCATCTGGTGGCAGTCATTTGGATGCCGTGGCGTCCTGCCTGGCTTTGTTACAGAGACGGAGGAACGTGGGCATTTGGGCCCCTTTCTACCATTTCCTCCCGTGTGCTGTCTGCGCCCTTGTTTGCACGTGGGGCCTGCCCTTGCCGAGGTCGATGGTGTTCTCTCCGGGCCCAGCAGTCGTCCACGTAGGTAGGAATGGAATCCGCGCTCTTGACCTGCTTACGGCCTGAGGTAATGACAAGCGTGCCATTTAGCTGTACGCGTGGCTGCACCCATTCAAAGCCGCCTTATTTTCGGGCACCGTGCCATTCAGCGCCAGCGTGCTGACATGAGCCAACCCACCCGTCACCCACCTGGCCGTTGCCATGCTCCCCACCCCCCAAATGGCGCGTGCAGCTACATGGGCGACACCAGCATCCAGCGGGCGCCATCGCTCCGGTACATGTGCTGTTCCAACCCAGGCGGTCAGCCTTGGTGCCGGTGGGCCATCCTCACACCAACGCCTCACAGGCCACAGGCCCTGCAGGTCATGCAGGCCCCCTATCTGTTGCGAGCGCAAGCATTGGCGACCACACCGGCCATGTGAGCCATTCTGGGGACGACTGCGGGGCGGGTATGCTGGCATCTGCGGCTGGCAGCGTGGCGCCAGCGGATGTTGCGCCGACATCTGCACCTGCGGACAAGGCATGTCTCAGCAGGGGGGATGCGGCAGCTGGCAGCCATCAAGAAAGGCAGTGCGTGACAACCACAGGCCTATGCCAATCGTTGCTGCCAGCAGAGGCTTCGCCATCGCATCCGTCACTCAACTGCCTGTTATGGGCACATCCAGCCGCGGCACATCAGGTCACGGCCGCACTGGAGCAGGCCGCGTGCCAGGTGGCGCGTGCTGGTGCCTCCGTCCGGGTCACGCAGCGTGTGGGACAGCTGGCGCGATTCGAGCTGTTGGGGGCAACTGCGTGCGAGACACTGGCATCCGCGCTGCGGACGTGTCGCCGCAGCCGAGAGCTCTTCGGCAAACCGTCCAGCACGAGCGGTTTTCAACTGGCATCCGGCAGCAGTGGCGTCCCTGCGGTGGCCCCCCACGTCCTGTGCTGCGTGCCAGGGGGAGGTGTTCCGGGGAATCGTGATGGAACGGGAGGGCAAGCTGGGGGCGCACACAAGCTGGGGGGGGAGGTGGTCGAGGTAACGGATGATGGCCTGACTCCTTTGTTGCAGCAGTTGGCGCGGTCGACCGATGCCAACGTGCTGCATCTGGAGCTGGCGCCATCTCCTGCAAACCAGGTGCATTTGGGGGGATGGGGGGGGGTGTTAAAATTAGACCGGAGGTGGTGAAGTCTGGCCGTCTTTTTCTTCTTCGGACTCTGGTGACCAATGTATGCTTGATAGCTCTTTTTTGGATGATCCCAGCATCATTCGATGGTGGGATTTTGTGGTTTGCTTTTTTTTTTTTTTTGTCGCCCATCTGCCACCAGTGGACGTGGTTGGTGAGCAAGTCGCCATGCGGCACTACTTGTCCCTGTTCTCTGAGGTGCCCCACAATCCTTGCCTGTGCAACCTCCTCAGGTTCCGTGTTACTTAGCAAAGCCACTCTTCACTTGAGAACATAGTGTCTGGCCATGCTGCACGCCATAACGCCTGGGACCTGCCTGCAGGGTTTGCCTGCTACAATAGTGCATGGTTGGCCATGCGGTATTGAGATGGCTGCTGGGGTGCTTTCGCTTATGCGGATGCCATGGTGGCAACCTATACGGTATACAGTATACAGTATACAGTATACAGTATACAGTATACAGTATACAGTATACAGTATACAGTATACAGTATACAGTATACAGTATACAGTATACCGTATACAGTATACAGTATGCAGTATGCAGTATGCAGTATGCAGTATGCAGTATGCAGTATACAGTATACAGTATACAGCGCCCTTGCTCATGGTACTCATCCAGAATGCCATGTGCACCATGCTACGACAACGGCTGACTCAACCGCGCGATGCCTCCGGTTGCCCCGTTGCTTTTTTGCCCCCCTGCAGGGTGCCGGCGCGCCCAACTTGCGTCCGGCTGCCAGCACATCACAGGACAGGGGCTGGCTGTGGACACGTGCAGATAGGAGCGATGAAGCCGGTGCTGGTGCTGCTGCGGAGAACGTGGAATGTTTTCCGAGGACCAGCAACTTGGATGTTGTTGGCCACGATGGCGGTACTCCCATCTTCCCCCTCGTGGTGACCCACCGGCGCGAGGGTGCCCCGTCTGCCCTCTCTGCGGACAGCCTCCACAAGCGCACAAGAACAGGCACAACCACTGGCAACTCTGTGTGGACGCTGGTGGTACCCGCGGGCTGGGCCACACGGCTGTGGGTGGCGCTTGTGCTGGCGGGGGCCCATGCCATCGGATTGAGGGAGAGGCGATGGGTAGCTGTCGAGGTAGGGCGGCTGTGACGATGGGTGGCGGTGGAGGTAGCGCAGTTGCGGGGACCTGTGGCGCTGCTCCATCAGAGTTGTGGGGCAAGCTCTTGTCTGCGTGAAGGAGTGCTGAAGTACCCAGTGGACCACATAGCTTTGCTGGGTAGGGTTGGGCCTGTGTAGTGTAGGCTAGCCCAGCTGTCCCATTGGTAGGGTCCAGCTTGCAATAGGCAGTCCATTGATTCACTTGGTGTGGTAGGAAACTTGAGCTAGCAACCGGTTAAAGAGCTGGCTAAGACGGATTAATTGCAGTCCCCACAGGTTATTTTGGCCAGTTGTTTACAATAGCCTGGCCGGCGGCATTACTGCCTGCTCGGTCCCTCCGTCTCCCTTTCCATCGCATGGCCTCCGACCGCGCTTGTTATTCCCTTGCACCGCGCAGTCTCCTGCTTTAAAATAGCTCCGCAAAATGGCCACCTTTCCTGTTACACTGCGCGGATCACCTTTCGGAGGCGAGCGGGATGCACCAAGACAAGGAAAAGGTGCATCAAGACAAGAGCTCCGTGTGCATACAGCGTCCAAGTCAAACAAAAAGGGTTCCGAGAAAAATGAGAAGAATGTCCCCCTGCAGCAGAAGATGTGCATAGCAACATGTTGAGATGGGGAGCAGAGGCCTTATCTGCAAGTGCGAAACTGTGTGTGGGTCATGCACATTGTGGCTTGGTCCAGTCCCTGGGCTTAGGGAGAGTGCAAATAGGGGGGCCGGATGGCAAATGCTGATAGGTTGGATGGAGAAGGCAGGGGCAGGGAAAGAGGAAGAGGGAGGAGCGAAGAGACAAAGGTTTGGAAGGGAAGGGAGGGGGAAATGGTTGGCGAGGGGATGAGTGATAGTGCCAAGAGAGGGAGTAGTGGAGGTATGGTGGGTAAGTGGCAAGGGAGTGGGGAGGGACCTAACGACATGAGTTATGGCACTGTGACTTAATCCCTGGAAAGCAGGAGAATGCTGCCCCACTGGTGGTGACGCCAACGCAGCCAAGGGGGCTTGCTTTGGCCGCCTCATGGCACTGTGCCCGGGCAACGACGGGCAGATATTGCTGTGCGACGGCTGTGTGACACAAAGACTGCTAATAGCCGTCCTGCTTCCTCGTGCCATGTGCTCTGTCGGCGCATGACTGCCTGGCGCATGACTGTCTTGTTGTCCCCATGGACCGATGCACCACGGCCGCTCTCAACCACAGATGGGGGCACCCTCCTTCCCGATGGACTTCCCAGAGACGGCCGCCCACGCCGCGTGGGTGGAGCAGCAGAGGAAAGAGGCGGGGGTTGTCTGGGGCAGGACGCCGGCATCCAAACGGGGGGCACGCCAGGGGCCCCCACAACCACCGTTTTTTTCACAGCAGGGGCCTGGGGCACCTGTGGATGCGACCTCGACGTTGAACCCTCCTGTCGATGCTCCCCCTGGGTTGGTCCCTGATGCCGGGTGTGCGGCTGAAGTGCCCTCTAGCGAGCTGCCGGCATGTGCTGCGTATGACAGTGCGCTTCGGGCGCGTGTAGCTCTCGAGAATGGCCCGCTTGACCGCACGGCAGACGCGGACGCACGGAAGGGTATACCACTGCAGGGTGATGCCAGCACGATAGCACATGGTGACGTCAGCGCGGCAGGTGCAAGGATAGCAGGGGCAGGCGTCCTGCCCTCCACAAGCATGCCAGCAGAGCGGAGGGCAGGTGCGGATGATGGGGACTATGTTGCCTCGGCAACTGCGGCGGACAGGTCAGGCACCCCTGGCTTCCTCGCGGTGGTGAGGAGCCGTTGGGACTTAAGCGCCGCGGTGGCATCGCTAGGGCGTGCAGGGCCGGTCACCGCTGGCCTCTGTGCCGATGGCCACACCAAGGGGGGTGATGAGACGTCCTGTTGGGCATCGTGCGCGCAGCAGGGTGAACAGGCGGTGGAGAGGGATGGGGGCCGTGCAAGGATGCCGCCCGGCGACCGCGTGTCCAGAGGGAAAACACACAAAGGGGGACCTGTGGCACAAACAGATGCCCACGGCGTGTGTGGGGATGCTGCGGGCGTTGCTGGAGAAGGTGTCCCTCGCTTGGGCCGCCGTGCGCGCCGCAAGCATAATGCAAGGCTTCATGCAGAAAAAGTGGCAGCGGAAGAGGCAGGAGGCGGGGGCACGGGGGTGGTGGATGGGCTGGCTAGCCAATGTCAACAAGACATGGCTGCATCGCATGACCCACCCCTAGATAGCTGTGCTGGCACCTCCTTCTCAGTAGGGCAGACCTCGGTGGATCTGGGAACTCTGCCCTCGCGAGCGATGGATGGACTTGGACTACCCGCAGCAGCGCCTTATACCTGGCCCAGAGCCGGCGCTCCCTGGCCGCCCACCTGGCACGTGCCTGTGTTCATCCGCATGGTGTCGCGTGGCGTGGCGGAGCAGGGCGCGTGCATATGCGCCCCGATGGCGGAAGACTTGGTGCGCTTGGGACCTGCAAGGTGAGCCGTTGGGTGGTACCGCACATCCTAGGCTCCGTGAATTTTACCCCGCTCTCGCTTGCTTCCCTTTTGTTTGACCCTGCTCTCTGCTTGCTTCCCTTTTGTTTGACCCTGCTATCTGCTCCCTTCTCTTTTGTTTGACACCACTCTCTGCCTGCTTCCCTTTTGTTTGACCCCACTCTCTGCTCCCTTTCCATTTGTTTGACCCCACTCTCTGCCAGCTCCCCTTTTTTTTGACCCTGCTCTCTGCTTGCTTTCCTTTTGTTTGACCCCACTCTCTGCCAGCTTCCCTTTTTTTTTACCCTGCTCTCTGCTTGCTTTCCTTTTGTTTGACCCTGCTCTCTGCTCCCTTCCCTTTTGTTTGACCCCACTCTCTGCCAGCTTCCCTTTTGTTTGACCCCACTCTCTACCAGCTCCCCTTTTTTTTGACCCAGCTCTCTGCTTGCTTCCCTGTTGTTTGACCCACTCTCTACCTGCTTCCCTTTTGTTTGACCCCGCTAACTTCTTGCTTCCCTTTTGGAGTGAAAAGGAGGCAGGACTGCATCGCGGTAGATTCTCTTCCCCGATTTTTCCCTCCCCCGCCTTTTCTAGCTCCCTTTTTTCTCCCCACTTCTTTTTCTGCTCCCTTGTGTATTTGTGGGCTTGGTCTGTAGGTGAATCCTGACACAACTTGCACCTCGTGTGATTGGATGGCGGAAAAAGCCCAGGTGCACCCACACACCCATGGCACACACCTCATGCCATGTGCTCCAACCCCGTATGCCTCATGCCATGTGGCGAGTATCTTGCACGCATACGCACGAGTGGGGCCAGAAGGGCGACTGTCGTGTACCGTTGACTGTTGCATGTGGTGGCCTCGCATGTGTGCGGCAAAGCCTCGAGCGGGCATACTGGAGCTCCCAACTGGAGTCATGCTTGCCTCATCCTGCAGGCTAGTCTCGGTTGTGTTGGACATGCATGCCTCACCCGCCTTACACAGGCCGGCAGGGGGCGCAGGCAGACCCCACGAAGGCGTCATCCCAACCCAGAGTGATGCGCACCGGCCTGTCATTGGCCGCGTGACATCGGCCAGGGCGCCAAGTGCCAGGTTCGTGTCTAACGCATTTGCTGGGCTAGGCTGGGCTAAGCTGGGCTGGGCTGGGCTGGGCTGGGCTGGGCTGGGCTGGGCTGGGCTGGGCTGGGCTGGGCTGGGCTGGGCTGGGCTGGGCTGGGCTGGGCTGGGCTGGGCTGGGCTGGGCTGGGCTGGGCTGGGCTGGGCTGGGCTGGGCTGGGCTATCCTGATCTCTAATACGTGCAGTAACAAGAAGACAATTTCTGGATGTTTGTGGTGGCATGAGCGATGTGGCATGTCCCAGTGCCTTCCTTACTCCACGCAGAAGCATGGACTCGCTTGGTTGATGTAGTGCCCACATTCCCTGTGCCTAAGATGCTGGGCATATAACTTACACAGCATGTCGGGTGCGGCGCAGAGCACAAATGCAATCGTTTGGTGGTGTTTCTCCTGACTTAGAACTGGAGGGCTTGCACGTAATGATGGTTTTGTGCAAGCCTGTCAGAATATGGAACGCTCACAGGTGCGTTGGATTACATGATAACATTACAATGGCTGAAGGATCTCTAGATTCTTATACATGAGGTTATGGTGGCTTGTGTACACTCCATTTCTGCAGTTCATACGCTAGGGCTGTATGTGTGGCGTCAGCTGGCTGTGCAAAACCGTTCCCTCCTGCATATGTGTTGACATTGCACATATGATATTCTCGAAACTCAGATCGGATGCAGTGGATGTCCTAGGTCAAATGACTTGTAATGCATGGTTAGATGTTTGCCATTGCACATCTGCGACAATACAGGCCATGGCTTCTTGTGATGTCTCATGCTTCACTTCTACATTTCTTGTAGCTTGGGTTCATCGGCACACAGTGTGGAGCTTTTTGGTCCGCAAGCAACTGACGTTGTACATCTTGTCCGCTGTGGATGTGATTTACACTTCCTTGCTGATGGGGTTGGATGCCAGCTGCGCAATGGCCATTGGCTACTGTGAGCTCAGCCAGATGGTGAGAATCGGGTCCATCCAGTCACTGAGGGGTGCTCTGGCATGGCAGCGCCTGGGTGCTGGTATGCCTGCACCGTGTGCCCTTGTGTTGATCCGCAATCCGAGTTCATGCAGCTACCGACGCACGCTGGCAACATGGGCAGTACGAGCCGATGCCAGTAATCATTCGTTTTTCTGAGTATCGATCAGCTTTTTTAATTTATTAATTAATTAGAAACATAGCTCCGTCGGGAGTATATGTAGCACATAGCCCAGAGAAGGGGCATATGGCCTATCATACATTCTAAGCTACTTCCTGCAAGGGTGGGAATGTAAACGACCCTTGCTCTAGGTGCACCAGGGCACTTGCAGCCCCATGATCTTCAAGCTATGCCTGGCAGCTAAGGGGGAGCCTGTCATGGGGGGGAAGATCAGCATACCTATGCAAAAGCTAGGGCATGGCGTCACAGCAGAGAGTTACTCCCTGCATGGGCACGGCATAATTAAATAAAGCTAGGCATTATCTGGAGGGTGGCTCATCATAGGCACACATGTACATGACTAAAAAGGCTAGGCCTCCGCTGGTATAGTGCCTGTAGTAGGCGGGCATGTACAAGGCCACTGTCTAACTATTCTACACTACTGCTACTGTATTCCCCTAGGCTGGGGCTTCTGGGGTCGCTGGGGCCGCGGTGGTCGAGGGGGTCGCGTGCCAGGGCTTGTGGCCGACGTAGATGGCCGCCCCCTTCCAGTACACCGGCTGGCCCGCCTTGGTCTGCCGGAGCTGGAGGTAGGTCGGCCATAGCTCCCGTCGCCGTTGTTGCTGCGCCAGGGTCAAGTCGCCGTCCACGGTGAAGGGAGTCTTCTCGAGCCGCTTGCGGCATCTGAGAAACGAAATCTTGTCCGCTGGGCTCTCAAAGATGAGAAGAAGCGGAGGCGCCCCTGCCTTACCCCGCGCGCGGGGGAGGCGGTGGGCGGTCAGCTGAATCTCACCAAGAAGGCCCATGCGTGCAAGGATTTTGCTCTCAAACGCACGTGCAAGCTTCTCGGAATTCTCACCTTCCTCCATGTCGAAGTCCTTGAGTATGGCGTTCAGGCTGCGCTTGGCGAGCTCGGCCTCCTCGCGGAGGTCAAGCGTCTGCCGCTGGAGCTGGGCTGCGACGGCGGAGGTGGTGGAGGTGGTATGTTGCTTAAGCATGTCCGCCCAGGTTGTGATGGGAGGAGCATCGCCGGCCAGGCCAGCAGGGGCTGGCTTGGCGGTAATTTCCTTCACCGCCTGGGCGGTGAGGCCTGCGGTGTTTTGCAGGACCTCGATGGCGATTGCATTGTCTTTAAGGCGCTGGTCAATGTCGAGGAGCTGGGCTTTGATGTCGGCCCCCCGACATGATGTGCTGTAACCATCGGGGTTAATGCTCCAAAATGACGAATTCCGGCCACGAGGTAGCCATGGCTGTCGGAGCTCATAACTTTCACGTTTGAGCACCGAATTTAGCCGTGAATATCACAATCGCTTCGTCTTTCTAAGACGCACATGCTGATATGATTTTCCGACGCTATTACGCAATATATGGCGAATAAACGCGCCTCGACGCAACGCAGCCTGGCGGCTGCGCTCGGCAATGAAAATACGTCTGCAGCTCAGGCTGCAGCTCCGCCATCAAGGTCCGGCAGGCAGCGGTGACACTAGTCGTGCACTGGTGGTCGTCCAGCAACCTCCCGGGCTTAACGCCTCGCCATCTGCATCGCCTGACCCCAAGCGCACCCGCTCAGCCGACAAAACAGGAGGGTGCTCCCGCCCCTCAGAACCGAGCTTTCGGCAACTGCCTTTCATGGTCACTGATTACGACTGGACCAACCCGTCTCCGACCGATGCTATGTGATGCATCTTCTTCGGGGACTACGCTTCGCTTTACGACCTGTGCCTCCATCTCCACGAGAACAATGGCCTCATCCTCCCGGACGGCCGCCTCTGGCGACACCTCACCCTGCTGCCCGGGTGCAAGCGCCCCGAACTCCAGCACGCCATCCTCAACTCCCTTCTCAAGCGCTCCGACGGCGAGATCTGGGCTCCTTCCATCTCCGCCCCCACACTCCGTTCCATCCTGACGGAAGCCTTCCAGCAGCACGTGACCCCCCTTGCTGCCGACATTTCAGCAATCGGCGGCACGCTGACTGCTGAACTTCCTCACATTTCCACCGCCGCCGCCTCCACCTCCACCGCCGTTTCCGCCTTCACTGCCGACATCAAAGCCCAGCTCCTCGACCTCGACCAACGCCTTCAAGCCACCGCCACCGCCCTTGAGAGCTTGCATGACACCGCCGGCCTCACCGCCCAAGCGGTGCAGGAAATCGCTGCCCAGCCGGCACCTGCTGGCCCGGCCAGTGATGTTCCCTCCACCTGGGCGGACTTGCTTAAGCATCACACCACCTCCACCACCTCCACCATCGCGGCACAACTCAAGCAACAAGCCCTCGACCTTCGCGAGGCGGCCGAGCTCGACAAGCGCAGCCACAATGTCATCGTCAAGCACTTCGACCAGCCGGCAGGTGAGACCTCCACGAGTCTCCTTGAGGCAGTTAAGCGCGCCATTCTTGCCCCCATGTTACTCAATGGTGAGCTGTCCAGACATGTCGGTTGTCCGCCTCCCCCGCGCGCGGGGGAAGGCTGGCCCGGCACCCGTGCTCCTCACCTTTAAGTACATGACGGACAAGGCGTTCCTTAAATGCCGCAAGAAGCTCTCGGAGACTCGCTTCACGCTGGACGACGACTTGACCTTGGCCCGGCCAGCAACAGCGGCGACGCGAGCTATGGCCGACCTACCTTCAGCTCCGGCAGCGTGCAGGGGGGAAGCCGGTATACTGGAGGGGGGCGGTCATCCACGTTGACCACAAGCCCTGGCAGGCCCCTCCTGCCACTCCAGGCTAGGGAATATACCAGTAGTGTAGATTAGATAGGCTTAGCCTTGCAAGTGGCCCACGCGCATGTGCGCCCATAATGGCCCCCATGGATGATGCTTTCAGTATCTAGCCGCGCCCAGCCTACAATGGGACCTCCCATGGATGATGCATTAAGAATTCAGCCATGTGCGATGCCTATGCAGGGAGTTACTCTCTGCTGAGATGCCATGTGTACACCTGCTATAGCCTAGCCACATACCCTCCACCCCATATGTCATGCAGGCCTTCTAGGCCCTCTCCTCAAGCCCCCCCTGGGTGCCTGTGCTTGTTAAGGAGGCATGAACCATCATGGCGGTGCAGGTGCACCTTGTGCACCCAGAGCAGGTGACAGTTGTACATCCTCCACCTGCAGGTTGTAGCCCTGATTGTATTACAAACCCATAGATGCCCCTTTCTCAGGGCTATGTGTTACATATGCTCCCAACGGAGCTATGATTTTAATTAATTAATTAATTAATTTGATGTCGGCGGTGGAGGTGGAGCTGGCAGTGGAGGTCGAGGCGAGGAGGGTGGAGGTGGAGGTGACGGTGGTGGAAAGGTGAGGGAGCTCAGTAGCCAGCGTGCCGCCCATTGCCGCCACATCTGCGGCAAGGGGGGTCACGTGCTGCTGGAAGGCTTCCGTGAGGATGGAACGGAATGTGGTTGCGGAGATGGTGGGGGACCAGATCTCGCCGTCAGACTTCTTGAGGAGTGAGCAGAGAATCAGGTGCTGAAGGTCAGGCCGGTTGTAGTGGAGCGGGCCCGTCAGCAGCAGATCTCAACATTGAAGCCTGCGGCCATCTGGCTCGAGAAGGCGATTGATGCTGTGAAGGTGGAGGCACAGATCAAGGAGCGAGGCGTAATCCCCGAAGAAAATGCACTCCAGAGCAGTGCACGGGGCAATGTTGTACCAGTCGTAATCGTCGACATTGAAGGTTTTTAGCTTGAAACGCGGTTCGCGTGGAAAGGATGAGCGGCTGCGTTTAGGTTCTGGCGATGCCGATGGCGAGGCCGCGGAGGAGTGAACCACTAACGCTTGGCTAGGGTCACCGTGGCCTGCGCGGAGGCCGGAAGGCGAAGCTGCAGCCGGAGCTGCAGGCGCATTCAGCTTGGCTCATTGCAGCCTCCAAAAGTTCTGCGATTCGTCGAGAGGCGTTTGCTCATCGTATATTGCGTAATAGCTTCGGAAAATTATAGCAGCATGTGCGTCGTAGAAAGACGCATCGATTGTGATATTCAGGGCTAAATTCGGTGCTCAAACGTGTGAGTCATGAGCTCCGCCGTCAGCCATGGCTACCTGGTGGCTCGTTGCACATAGTTAACTACATAGTAGTCGAGTAGTAGTTCAGCTATTGGTGGTATATTAACCCGTGTTTTTTTACAACGTGATACATCGCACTGTAGGGTTAGAACGCGATGTATCGCGTTGTAATCTGACTCGTGGCAAACCCAGTAGACATGAGATTTTAGGTCTGCGAATCAGTATACGGAGGTCACATACATCCTAGAGAATCTAATTAAAAATTGCTGCATTTTTGCGATTTTTTTGGTGACGACCGTACACAAGAATGTACCACTGAACTTTGGTGTCAGCGCGGGTGCAGCACTTGGTACGGATGCAACATGGTTTCTGGGTGTGCCACGTGTTACCTTATACGGGTCCTGATGCATCGCGTTATCAAGCCTCGGGTTGTATACATCGCGATGGAAGAGAAAACGCGTTAGAAACCCAGTGCCTCCCTCTCCGTGAGGCACGGACGCAACAGGTTGTAAGAATGGATTATGCTTTGGCTCTGGCTGCCTGTTTTAGTATAATGTACAGCATGGAAGTATGGTATATGGTGCATGCTTGATGTTTTATAACTTAGAATTAATCTAATTATAACTAAACACGTGCTCCCGCTGGGGAGTCATGGAGCACCGGAGTGCTTTCTTGAAATCCCTGTGTATGCACAACAGGAAGAAATAGCAGAGACCGGCCCCCTTGTTCCTTCATGCCAGAGGCATGCCACAGCAGCAATTGGACGCGATAGACGATCCGGCAAATTCTGTGGGTGCAAAAGGACCCGCGTGAGCATATCATGGCAAGGAGCGTGGGCCGCAAGCAAGCGGAGCATTGCTAGGGCGTAGCATTGCTGGCTGTACTATTGCTAAGATAAGCTAATGCGCTGGCCCAGGGTGCTCCCAATGCCGCCATTTTTACGGGCTTTGCGGCCCGCGCCCAGTTGCTGGCGGCCCGGCACCTGCCGGTCATGCCCCGCCCACGCCCCGGCCCGCTCTACCGCCGGGACACCAAGGTCTTGGCCGCCCGGCACCGCCTCAAGCGTAACCGGGACCCGCTGCAGATCGAAACCGGTGCTCAAGGCCGCCCTTTCGGGAGGCCTACGCACACGCTCAGGATCGACGCGGAGGCGGCCCAGTGCATCGCGGATGCCATTGAAGGCCTGCCAAGCTCGCAACCAGGGCAAGGACATGTGGTACCACCTCGACCGGCTCGGCGGCCGACGGCAGCGCACCCTGGTGGAGCACACGGGGGACGGCACGGCGCCGGTCAGCCTTGACCGCTGGTTGGCCCACAATGTTTTCTTGACAGGTGGGGCTCGCGCCCCCCCCCCCGCCGCTTCACCCCGAGACGGCCGCCCGTCTCGGTGTTGCTGGACCCCCCCCGCCGCCTGCGCTCCCCTCCTCGATCGGCCGCGGACTACCAAGTCCCCGCCTTGAAGGAGGGCAGCTGCCTTGCCACCAACGACGACATCCACCCCTTCACTTTGCATGATAGCCGCTACACTACCGCCTCGTCTGCCATTACAGTAGAGGACAGCTCGTTATGAGGATTATATCCCCATCTAGCTAGTGCTTAATGGTTGGAGAATGACGCAGACGATATTTTGTGTAATTTTTTTTTCTAATGAGATTAGCATAGTACTCCGTGGCATGCCTTTGCGCATGACACGCAAGTACTTACTTTCTTACTTTGGAGGACTTGGACGGCGCCCTTGCTCGCCTGCGCCGGTTCGACACGGCGGTCGGTGCCGGCCCGCCTTTCTGCTGAGCTGCTGAAGACCCCTGACCCGGCGGTGAGGGAGCTTCTGAGCAATGGCGTTCTGCAACCGTGTCCTGCTCTCTGCATGATGATCGAGCCTCAGTCCGCTTGCTGAGTGGCAGACGGCCAGATCCGCGTCATGCTGTACAAGAAGGGCTCTGCTGCTGACCCCGGTAACTATCGGGGTGTCTGCCTCCAGAGCGCCGCGCTGAAGGTCTTCATGCGCATGATGCTGCAAAGGCTCCGCGCCGCGCTGGACCCACACCTGGGTGAGTCTCAGATGGGTTTCCGTCATGGTCGTAACACTGTCATGGCTGTATTTGTCGCGTGCCGGTTGATTGAGGAGGTGCGTCGCCTTTCTTTGCCCTGACGGTTTGCCGCTGGTCCTCATTTTTGTTGACTATATCAAGGCCTTCGACACGGTCCTCTGGGAGGCTCTTTGGTTGGGCCATCCTAGCTCTGGATCGCGGGTATACCACCAGCGTTTATTGCTGCCATTCGTCGACTGTATGGGTACGTCCTCTAATCCACGCCCGCGCAAGGGCCCCTGCATACGCCTAAGGAATGGAGTCCATATCCACAATTAACCGGCCCACTGCCACCACTGCTGCCTTCGCGGCGGCCACTTTACATCTCTACTCAAGCACCCCCGCCCGTACGATCCTGCAGCCATCAGCGCCACAGTCCTCACCCCCATTAACGCCACGCTATACGCTGCATGCATGCACTCAGTACCCCCCCAACCAAGCATCGCTGAACTTGCAGCTGCCATTAACCCCTAAATGGTCTGGCTGCCGATTTTCCGCCTAAAACTGAGTTACAGCCGACACGTCGGCCCCTTCTCGGGGGACCAAATGCCGCGAAAACTATTGAGAATTAGGAAACGTTTAGCTGAGAAGATCGAAAGTTTATAATTTTCCTCACAGCATGGTACTAGGGTTTGCATACTTCTGACAAAGTTATAGAGGTGTTCTGGCCGGTCAAAGTACAAGGGGTCAGGGTACTTTTTCACGTACAACGTGCATTCCGGAAAACGACGACCTGGCCATGGCGGCTTGCGCCCACGCATGGCATTTACGTTTTCGTTCGAATTTTCTGACCAAACTCAGGAAATTGATTTTATACGTCCTAAAGATGATACAGGCCAATTTTTGGTTCGCGGGAATGCCATTTGATAGGTGTCGGCAGCGTTCTTGCTGGAAAAAACTGCGATCAGGCCGGACGATAGAAACGTTGACAGCAATACCTTTCCGGCGTATTTTAAAGGATATATTGGTTTCTTTGTACTTTTTATGATACATAGTAGTCGTAAACGTGCAAGGGTGGCCAGAAATCGCCGAATCCAGCGACCATGCTGCACAACTTTGGTGTGCCGAAATGCGCCATTTTGCGGCCACCGCCTGGGCCAAGGTAATGCCAGCCATGCCAGGTAAAGCTGAGTTATCGTTTTCTTGTCGATGTTTGACGTTTATATATACGTTCTAGCTTGTGTAGCACATTCTTTTTGCATGATTCATGCTCTTTGTTGACCCTGGCCTGGCCCCTTTCTAAAACACCCTTCTTAGATGCTTCCCTCAGTCAGTTGACCTGCCACAGGGTGATGGTGATAAGTTTCAGAGGCTGTATGGGTTTGAATACCTCCATATATGTTTGTTATACATTTCCCACACACATATTGCATGAGTGTGAGGCAGTTGGCTGGTCTCTGTGGCATCATCAAGCATGTAACCGGTGAGTAGAAGCTTCCCATTGTCAGCATGTGCCACCAGGTGTGCTGGCCATCACCTGGCAAGCTATAGCAGCTTAGGCCTAGTTTATCCTTGCTAGGGCAAGCTGAAATAGGCTTAAAATCACTAGTTTGTTGGTGGCTGCCTCCTAGAATGCATGCCTTGCGTAGGGTATCCGTACCACGTTACCTACGTGCATGGACAAGGTGGCACCTGCACATAGGTGCCATGTAAGGGCAGTGTGATGATGCAGTTATGTTTCCCCATCATTGTGGAAGGGAAATGTATTGTGTGGCATGGTTGGGGGCCATATTAGTAGGTATTAGTAGGTAGTATGCCCACTCCTACCCCCTTGGTTGCTTTTTACCAACGGTACCCCTATGGGCTGTATTGGGTGTAACTGCTGGTATACCCACCCAAATGATGACCCCAATGGCTCAAACTGTTCAGCAACTAATTGTTTATCATCCCTGAAGTGGTTGGTGCCTAGCTCTTACAACCTAATTCAAAATGCACATTCTACCAAAAATGAAAACGCTCGTCTTGACCCCCCTGACTTTGACGGCAGTTATACATGGCCTACCCTGCATATATGTAAGGTTGTGATATACCAACCCGAAGGGCAACTCATGGACATGCTTGGCCCCCAAGGACAGCCATTGGATATGGGTGGGTTGGATGGCATTTGGTTTGCAAAATTGTGAAGTTACAGCCGATGCATCGGCAGTATTTCTGCCCATTTAGGGGTTAAAGAACTAAAAAAGGGAACCAGCCCCGATGCACGTGGTCTCAGTGTGGACGTGCTATGTACAGCTTCTTAACACAGCAGGAGTAACCTATCTCCACAGCCTCCTTCTCCCCATCATCTGGCACAGCGGCAACATCCCTCAGTGGCTCAGTCCTGGCTCACCGGACGCCTAGTACCGCTTCCCAAGAAATTAATTAAGGGGACCAAACTGATCGATCCACACAATTGGAGAGGCATTGTCAGTTGTGGCGGATGCTGTAGTCGGTAAAATCTTCGCCCGCCTAAATAAATGAGTTATCCAAACACGTCTACAAATGGTACAAGAGGCATGTGTGCATGGACGAATCCCAGAATGGATTCCGCAAAGGCCGAGGATGCATATATAGATCACATTTTCACCATTCGCCAGGTGATAGAACAACACAATCAACCGGCACCTACCCAAAACCTGTTTGATGAACACTTACTCCACCTGGTATTCGTCGACCTGCACAAGGCATATTATATGACTCAGTCCCTCGCGCTGCGCTGCGACACGTACATGCTAAACAAGTATGGTGGACTGCCCCCACCCCTCACTCAACTAATCATGGCATTCCATCAACCCACCACCCTACACATTGCCCGCTCGATCAGATGGAGCACCCCACCCAGTACAGGTATCTGAAGGCCTAGCACAAGGTAGCACACTCGCCCGGCCCCGGTACTGTTCAACCTCTACGCTAACCTCCTAGCTCTACCGATACTGGCGTCAATCCCACCCAGCAAGAAGTGGTGTGCAACTACTCATCCCTGAGCTTCCTCGTGAGGCCCCTCCTACGAACATACATGAGTTGCAGTTTGCAGATGATCGCGTTCTCTTGTCCTATGGGAGAATTCCCACTGAGCAACAAGCAGTAGCGGGCTTTATGGCCGCTGCCACAGCATTTGGACTGTCCGACGGTTAATCTAGCTCAGTAAAACCCATGTCCTTGTGCCTGGAATCACAGCCTTACCACACCCAAGTGCTACAGGACCGTCACCCCTCAGCAGATGATCGGACCCCCATGCAGTGGATGTCCCGGTGCATGGTTGAGACAGTGAAGTACCTGGGCGTCGTCATCGCGAGAACTGGCGACATGCAACCGGAGATTGACCTTCGTATCGCCTCGGCCCATGCAGGCAGCGGCTGCAGCCCTGAGAGAGACCACGCTTATAATCAATGACCCCACCTGGGATCCCAAACAGCCTTCGCGCCCGCGTACACCTGGCTAGTGTCTGGAGTGTATTGCAGTATGGGATGCATGGAGGCCGCCACACTCAGCCCTGAACAGCTCCACCAACTTGAAGTCACCAGCAACCACCTCCTGCATCAAGCGATCTCCGCGTCGATCTCGGCTGCCAACATACACTACCGCCGACGGATCACCCCGTGGCGGCACTACCAGCATCCATCGGCCTGGAACGCTCGCTAAAAAAACGATTCGCTTCCGAGCCTATCGTACCTTGGACATATCCTCCGAATGCCAACACATGTCGCCTACCGCCTCTCATCCTGCACCGCGCCCGCTTCCCGCCACCCACCCCCCAGGCCCAACGCCAAGGGCGATCCCCACCCACCTTAGGCCTCGGCCCTCAACGCTCCACTCCCGCCAAGAACAGCCGACGCCAACTGGGACCATCTGGCCATGCAAGACAGATCGAGAGGGGTGGCTAGAGTGGTGTAGTGAACACTGCATGCATGGAGCATGCAGATCGAGGCCCTAAGACGATCAAGTCACGGGCGCCGGGCGAGCAGCTGGCGACCCCCGCGTCGCTAGCCACCACCCCACCTAGCTCCGCCATGCACCAACCCCGACCCCCATGCACCCACGCCGCCGCCATACCCTCCCATCTCCCAGTATACCGCCACCACCCCAGCCACACAACCCAGCTGCATGCCACCCCACTACCCCACAAACCAGCGCGCCCCCCCCTCACGTTACGTCCCCAAAAGCCTCCGACCTTGCCACCACCAGGAGTACTCATTGCCCAACCATCCCACACCTACCACCACGGAATTAGCAACACTGTGCCAGGGATGACTGCTCTCCCCGGCCCCCCCTCATCCGCCCTGTACCCCCCCCTCACCCCCTCTCACCCCGACTCATCCCCCCACTACAACCACCCAGAATCACCGGTCAGCCCATGCATTACAACCGCCGCTATCACCCTCACTCACGGCCCCCCGCCCCCAGGATCCTCAACCGCTCTATGTACAGCCCCGCCAGCGGCCGGTACATCCCCAGCCAGGTGGATCCCTACTCCACCGTAACCAGCCGCCCAACATAACCGCCGTATGCCCACGCGGCCCTGACGCCACTACCTCCAACACCGGCACCCTGCAGCTGCCAACACCAACGCCTACTATACTATACACCAAACCACCGCCACCGCCACGACCACGGCCACTACCCCCCCCCACCCCACCCCACCCCCACCCACCCACCCACCCACCCACCCACCCCCCCACCCCACCCCACCATGCACCCATGCACCCACCACCCCACCACCCGGCACCACCACCACCACCACCACCACCACCACCTCCACCTCCACCACCACCACCACCACCACCACCACCACCACCACCACCACCACCACCACCACCACCACCACCACCACCACCCACCACCACCACCACCACCACCACCACCACCACCACCACCACCACCACCACCACCACCACCACCACCACCACCACCACCACCACCACCACCACCACCACCACCACCACCACCACCACCACCACCACCACCACCACCACTGACCACCACCACCACCACCACCACCACCACCACCACCACCACCACCACCACCACCACCACCACCACCACCACCACCACCACCACCACCACCACCACCACCACCCACCACCACCACCACCACCACCACCACCACCACCACCACCACCACCACCACCACCACCACCACCACCACCACCACCACCACCACCACCACCACCACCACCACCACCACCACCACCACCACCACCACCACCACCACCACCACCACCACCACCACCACCACCGCCACCAAATGATGCACCACTGCCACAACAAGCGGCCACCGCCAAACCCACCACCGCCAACCTTGCGGCAGCCATGGCCACAACCACTGCCTCAGCCAACCTCCCAGTCATCGACATTGCCATAAAACCACATCCACTGCCACAGCCATCACAGCCGCCCCAACACCACCACGGTCCACGCAGCTGCTACCGCATCATACTACCCGCGCCACAGTCACTGCCCCTACACAGCCAAGCTGGCCCCCCAGCCCAGCTCCACAGCAAGCGACGACCCTGCCGCCAACGCTATCCCCACAGCCACCGCCCTACCACGACCACAACCCCGCTTGGGAAACCTCCCATATCATGTCCAATCCATCGATATCCCCCTCCCGGCATCCCCAACCCCTGGCACCATCACCAACTTCACCCCAGTGTCAACCCCCCGCCCCACGACTAACAACACCACAGCTTCCACCACACCATAGCTGCCACAGCCCTCCCCGCGACACCACAATCCCGACCAATCCACCCACCCACCCACCCACCCACCCACCCACCCACCCACCCACCCACCCATGCACCCACCCACCCATGCACCCACCCACCCACCCACCCACCCACGTACCCACCCACCCACGTACCCACTCACCCACCCACCCACCCACCCACCCACCCACCCACCCACCCACCCACCCACCCACCCACCCACCCACCCACCCACCCACCCACCCACCCACCCACCCACCCACCCACCCACCCACCCACCCACCACCCACCCACCCACCCACCCACCCACCCACCCACCCACCCACCCACCCACCCACCCACCCACCCACCCACCCACCCACCCACCCACCCACCCACCCACCCACCCACCCACCCACCCACCCACCCACCCACCCACCCACCCACCCACCCACCCACCCACTCCACCCACCCACCCACCCACCCACCCACCCACCCACCCACGTGCTGAGGAGACGAAGGGTTTGCCACACCTGACCTGGGCGGGTATTAGTTTCTAGTGATGTGCGTGTGTTCCGGAGCCACTCGGTGCCTTTGCTTTGCGCATGGCAGTTTTTGCGGTACGACGTAAGTGCTTAAAACTCACCGGGTCATGATGGCGATCGGCGTCACGTTGGCGAATGAGGGGGATAAGTTCTGCGGCCGCTTGGGAGAACCATGCAGGTGGTGTCATGTCGGCGTGCGGGTCCCAAGATGGTACGGGCGGTCCATATACGCTATCAAGGAATATCGTGAGTGGTGGAGACGTCGGGTTGAGAGTTGCGGGAGGTGGGTCCCATTGTGTGGGGATGTTGGTTGTTAAAGCAGCGGCTAGCGTTTCGCGGATGAGGGGATCTTGGGGGCGGTTTAGAGCGAGGCGTCTGGGGCGTCAGTGTGGACGGCGTGGTGTGACTGTCGGGGCAGGGATACGGACTGTGGCAACTACTAGTAGGCGGTGGTGAGTGTTAACTGTGGTGGTGGGAATCACCCGTGTGTCCGTACACCGCCGTCTATGTGTGGTTGATAGGAGTATATAGTCAATAGTGTGGACAGCTGCGTTTGGATCAAGGTAGGTCCAGCGGGCAGGTGTAGGTTTGAAGAACATCGTGTTGAGTATAGTCAGGTCATGGTGGTAGGCAAAATCCAAGAATCGTGTACCTGCTTCGTTCCGCGTACCATGCCCATGGGGGCCAAGGATACGTGCATATTGTGTGTCAGTGGCTTGCCTCGCTCCCACCCGGCTGTTGAAGTCTCCCAGGAGCATGATAATGTCGTGTCTTGGTTGGAGCTCGGGTCAGGATAGTTGTCAAGGCATGGCAGAAGTCATCAACTCTTGCATTTTGTGCGTCGCGGTGAAGATGGCTGTTTGTGGCTGGGTGATATGCGCAGATTATGAGAAGCCAGATTTTTCGAGCGGGTGAGGTTGCGGCGAACTTCAGTCGTACCCAGATTATGCGATCGCTTACACGAGTGCATTGAGCACCTCCTGCCTCCCATGCTCGGGTGGCAAGGGGATCCAAGTTTAGTCCGACTCCATGGCTGTAGTAACGATTGTGTGGGGTTGCTTGGGGTAGTGGGTTGGTGGGCGTGTTCATCGGGGTCGGGGTTGAGGGAGTTGGTCGTGGAGCGGCCCTAGTGTAGTATAGTGTACTGTACTCTGTCGATCGATCGCCGGTCACCGTTGTTATGTCCGTGTCTGGCCCCCCTGGCCATCTGGTCTCTTGTACACCGCAAATGTGTATCTCTAGCGCCTCCAGGCATAGTGCAACGTGTCGCGCTTTTCCCGGGGTCCCACGTGCAATCGTGCAGAGGAGGGTTCCACCAGGGTTTTAGGTTCCATGTGCCTACAAGTAGCTGGGTTGTGCGAGGCGCAAAGCGAGGTGGGCGGGCGCTACCTTGGGTGTGTGTGATCATGGCCATGGCGAGGGGTTGGGTCAGATGATTGACGGTTAGAGCTGAGTGCGCGGTGGGGGGGTGGGGGTTCCGGCTGCTTGGTTGGGTGGGTGTCCGGTGGGGTGGGGTGGGGTCCTGGTGGGTGGCATGCCCTTTGCTGGAGTGCGGGCAGGTCTGGGACAGGTGTGCGTAGTGGAGTGGTGGCGGCTGGGAGATGGTGCTACCTGTGTGGGAGGGTGAGGGTGGGTCGGGGTGTGGTATCTCTGGTGGTACGGTGGTGTTCGCCGGCTGGACTATGTAGTGGTGGGGTGATGTCGGTGCAGGCTTCCATGAGGGGTTGTGGTGACATTAGTTGGTGGTGGTGAGGTAGGGGATGTTACAAGACAAACATCGCTACCGGTGGGTATTGGGGTTGTTGGGGTGGGTGCTGATTTAGGAGTGACCCGTCAATTGATGGTACGCAGCGATGCGCATATGTGGTGGCGTGCTTTGCGGCGGCGGCTTTGGGCGGTCGTCGGTCGAGTACCCTCGAGGTTTATTCGGTGCTTGATTATGTGTTTCACTAACCACGGGCACTGTGTGGCGATTCCTTGTGGGTGGGTTCGCGGGCATCGGTGTGGTAATTTGTGGGTTATTCGTCGATGTTGCACTTGGTAGTGGGTTGGGCTGAGCGGAGTGGAGATGCGGAGATGGATGGAGCCCAGATCTCGCCGTCAGACTTCGTGAGGAGTGAGGAAGTGAGCAGAGAATCAGGTGCTGAAGGTCAGGCCGGTTGAGTGGAGGCCCGTCAGGCGTCAGCAGCAGATCTCGGCTTTGAAGCCTGCGGCCATCAGGCTCGAGAAAACGACTGATGCTGTGAAGGTGGAGGCACAGCTCAAGGAGCGAGGCGTAATCCGCGTAGAAAATGCACTCCAGAGCAGTGCACGTGGGGCAATGTTGTACCAGTCGTAATCGTCGTCATTGAAGGTTTGAGCTTGAAACGCGGTTCGCGGACCGCGGATGGGCGACTGCGTTTGGTTTCGGGCGATGCCGATGGCAAGGCCGCGGGAGCAGCCGAGTGAACCACTAACGCTTGGCTAGGGTCACCGCTGCCTGGGAGGCCGGGAGGGCCGCGGAACTGCAGCTGGGGCTGCAGGTGTATTTGCTTGGCTCATTGCAGCCTCCAAACTGCGATTCGTCGAGTTGCGTTTGCTGGCCATAATAGTGCGTAATGGCGTCGGGATAATATATCAGCGTATGCGTCCTAGAAAGAAGCCGTGGTGCTTTGCGTAATAGCTGCAGGCTGGTCACAATACTGCGTTACAGCTGTAACCGGTGATAGTAGCAGATGCGCCTAGAAAAGACGCATCGGTTGCAAGTGATCTGACTGCATTTGGGGCTCAGACGCAAAAGTTCTGAGCTCCGCCGTCAGCCATGTCCGCTCGCGGCTCGTGGCTCGAGGCTCCTCCCTCCGGAGGAGATGTGCGATGCCTTGCACTAAATATTCAGCGGCGAGCCACGAGCAGTCATGGCTGACGACGGAGCTCAGAACTTTTGCGTCGATCCAAATTAGCTCTGGCACCTTGTGGCCATCAGCTTGCGCCTTAGCCGGCGCGTCGGCTTGAGCCCACCTCACCTTTGTAGCATAAGCTATGCGTCAGCCTACCTATGGTATTACATGGTTGTATTGCACCCACAGTGGTGTGCCCCGGCACCATGCTGTGGAGAGAGCGCTCTGTGGCCTGCCCACTTGCGGCAGTGAGAGAAGCTAGGGCGCCCTCCCTCCTAGCTCGTTGTGTATAGGGGTTGAAGGTTCCTTTACTCTGTGTTGGCACCCACGTGACACAGTCACATGCTTATTTATAATTACGTGCTAATATATTATAGTATAATCACGTGCTTATCAATGGTATTATCACCACGTGCTTATTAATAGTATTATTACGTGCTTGTTTATAATAAATTAACCCGTGTTTTTTTACAACGCGATACATCGCGTTGTAGGGTTAGAACGCGATGTATCGCGTTGTAATCTGACACGTGGCAAACCTATTAAACATGCGATTTTTGGTCTGAAACTTTCAAGATAGGTCAGAAACATCTCATAGAATTCAAGAAAAAATCCTGGTATTTTTGGTATTTTTTTTGTGACAGCTGCAAACAAATATGTACCACTGAAATCAGGCATTTTCGCGGGACGAAGGTGAAGACGACGGCGATGGCGGCAGGTAGATCTCGCCAGTTTTCGCGCGAATTTCAGAGGCTGTTGGGTGGCACGACCATGATGATGCGTTCAAAGGTTGATAATTAGGTTTCTACGAGTTTGTTGAGGTACTGGGGCAAAGGAAACGTAGTTTTTTCCAGTTTCTCACCCAACTTTCATGCGGAAACCCTGGAAACCGGCATACATATTATTACGTCAAGACTCGGGTCTGCTGCGGCACCATGCTTGGTATTTCCATGGTGTTTCGACTTCTTAACACATGTTTATTCATTCCGAACGTCCGGACTCTCGGCTAAACCGAGAATTGTGCAGACTTTTATTGGGTAGCGCCGGGCATGATGGTGCCTGCAAATAGCGTAAGGCGTGACCGTGGCTATTGCTACGGTATGCTGTATTTTCCTGGAAATGGCCTCTGCCACCGGCTCAATAGTGCTTGCAGGCGTAAGTATATCGTGTTTCTACCTAGTTTCTGCCAGTTTTCCACTTATTTCTACCGACCTCTGCCCAGCCTCTCTAAGACCGCCATCCTACTCGACGTTGCTTGCATGTCAGCCATAGCAGGTTGCAGTTGTGCAGTATTTAGGTGCTGTATACGTCGTCAAGCCGTGCATATATCGTGAGGATTGGATGTTGATGGTTTATACTGCGTTGATTGTGCAAGAAGACCAGCTAGGTGCCCATAATCATGGTGTATAATCATGTGTTGTTAGCATCTTGCCACCATTTGCTAGCATGCATTCCAGCGTCATCTTTGCCTGCATGTAAGCTCATGGATCACTCAACCTATCCAAGCCTTGCATTACACGTGCCTCTTTCTTTCAGTATTGCACGCGTTATGGAATGAAAACCCAGCACCTCCGTTCCCACGAGGCATGTGCTCAACACGTTGTGAGAGTGGATGATGCTTTGGCTATGGCTGCCTGATTCGGTCATATTAGGTCATCCAGTCATGATGTTTGATGCATGTTTGATGCTGTATAACTTATACAACACCTATTTTCAACGTTTTGACCCTCCAAGCTCACTATGGCCCCGTTTATGGGGCTCATGTCGTTGCGTCATGTTGTGAAGGGCTCTCATTTTTCCCACTGCGTTGTACTGCGTTGTAATTGTGATGCTAATGAAAAATAGCTCCAGTGGCCCAATGGGCCTGAGTTTTGTTTCACAGAGCCTGCATATGTTGCCCATAGCTCGTGCAAGAAGCCAGATTTTTTTCATGAACCATTTGTGAATAAGCACATGACTTGTGACCTAGGGTCAAGAAATCGCGGTCATGGTCAGACCCCCCTGTATTCAAACCAGTGTATCTCTCTAATGAATAAGCATTTTGTAGGTCTGAGTAGCTCAAAAAATCCTTTGATTTATGGGCTTTCAGGAAAGTATATACATGACCATGAAAAAAAATTTTCCTTAGGTGCTATACGCGTTCTAAAAAAAGCTTACAACGCGATATATCGCGTTCTAATTAAAAAAACACGGGTTAATGCACGACCAGATAGACATGCACTGCATTCACCCCGGCTTCAGTCTATAATCACTAGCACATTGGCAGAATGTTGCCTGAGGCATGATGCAGACGGTATTTGTAACTTTCGTGTAATTATTTTCTGATGAGATTAGCATAGTACTCCGTGGCATGCCCATGCGCATGACCCGCAAGTACTTACTTGCCTGAGGCATGAGCTGTCGAAAATTGCATGGCATGTAATGAACAAAAGCCTATATTGCCCGAGTGGGCACACAGCAGACAGGGCCACAAGCCCCACCAGAAAAGCAGTTATGTAGAACAATTTACACCTGTCCTCGGCATGCCTGGAAGGGAAGTCTGCCGGCAATGCAGAGGAGCTGTGCTTGCCAAGCTGCATCTGCGCCGGTTGGCCAGAAAAGGAACAAACTTTACCCTTTAAAAACCTGGGCGGGCAAAAACGTGGCCAAACCCTCCGGCGCAAGGCTCGACTTACAAAACTCCAAAATTTGAAGCTCGGCTTCTCAGCTCCACTTCCTGGAAAACCACCCTCCTTACATCCATCTGCTAGACACCCAAGTGCTGGGAAGGCTGTACAAATTGAATTCCTTGTAGCAGGCCACGGAAATATTCCCTTTTGACTGCATCGGTCTGAACAGGAGAAAGGGATACCAGCTGCTGTATCCTGCCTTCCCACTGAACACACATTTACGAATCAGTTCCAATTTGTGAGCCCTGACTCCAGCGGATCAAACGCGTATTTCTTGATCACGAGCCCCAGGTAGGCAACATTGTACGGTTTGGTCATGTAGGCAACCATCCCCGCGTCCCGGGCCTGCTTCTCGTTATCCGACAGCGCGTGCGCTGAGTGGCCAATGATCGGCGTCAGCGGCTTCTTCTCCTGCGCGTTCTCAAAGGCACCTATAGCCCGGGCCGTTTGGAAGCCGTCTAGGCCTGGCATTTGGCAGTCCTGCATTCATACAGTGGGGGCGGATTAGCACATGGGCAGGCCCACAAGGTAAAAATTCTATGTGTGATACCACACACCATTATATTTGAAAGTGTCATACTGATGATTGTGCGCCCTAAACAGCAATGGGGGATGCGAGTATACTCTGGAGGGTGTATGCACTGCTTTCCGAGGTGTGCAGGAGCACAGAGGCGTACTATGCGCACCTGGGAGGACTGAAAGAGGCAGAGATGTTTTGGCATGCAGAAGAACAAAGCATTGACATTCAAGCAACTTGTACGGAGACAGTTAGAAAGAGGACGCCCTCCTGCACAAGTTCTGGGAGCCGCCATGGATTATGCCACGAAAGCGCATCCATATTCATAAACATGTAGTCCTGCAAGCTCTCCGCACACGATGCTGAAGCAGTTTGTGCAACACACACACACACACATCAAATAGGAAGAGATAGAAGAGGCCCTTCCGCGATGATAACAAGCGTGCAACCATATCTTTTCTTTTACAGTCTCGCTACCTATCAAAACATGTGTCCATACCATGCCTCACGACGTTGAAGCATGCCCACTTGGAAGAAAGGAACCTTAAACTACCGCTGCTTTCTACTCACTGATAGGGTTCCACACATTTTGCTAGTGGACCAGCCGGAAAGCATAATAACCCAATCGCTTATCTAAAAAACCTCCTGTGTTGTACCATGGGAGTTCTCCTGAATCACCAAAATTAAAGGACTCCTAAGGTGCATGGCAAAACGACGTGCGACAAGCTTAAAGAGGTCGGAAATAACATGCGAGACGTTCGAAGGTGCATTGGGAAACAACACACATGCCGCGGAGCAGCAGCCCAGGTGGCCGATGCGACCGTTCATACCAACATAATTGACACATGCGCAGCAGAGAGCAAAACCTTCTGCGCACGTGCAGGGGCCGCACGGACATTGACAGTGCTTGGTAAACCGTGGGATAAAGCCATCAGATAAAGAATTCAAGGGGCCATCATGGGAATGGGATGGTGGTTCCTGTGCCAAGGGGTGGCGCGATCTTTCTGTACGCCATGACAGTAGTATCAGGTAGGTGAAATCAAAAGTATGATGGATTGATGATGTCGTTGCCATTGGTAGTGGTGATCGTGATAATGATGATGATGATGATGATGATGATGATGATGATGATGACGACGCCTGACGATGACGATGACAATTACGTTGACAGTGACGACGACAGCACGATGACTGACGATGGCTGACGATCGATTACAATTACGATTACAATTACAATTGCGATTGCGATTGCGCGTGCGATTGCGAGGGCGATGATGAGGGATGATGGCGATGATGATGGTGGTGGTGGTGGTGGTGGTGGTGGTGGTGGTGGTGGTGGTGGTGGTGGTGGTGGTGGTGGTGGTGGTGGTGGTGGTGGTGGTGGTGGTGGTGGTGGTGGTGGTGGTGGTGCTGGTGCTGGTGCTGGTGCTGCTGCTGATGATGATGACAACGACGACGATGCTTTTTTGACGATGGCCACATCACAGGTGAGTGCGGAGGACAGACGGGCGGGTGTTACTAGTTAAGAAAATGAAGCCTATGAATCTACTGTGAATAACAAACAAACAAACCAGGAATGCGATGGAGGGGGCACATGCCACAGGTTGGAGATTCACATATATCGGCAAGTCCATAATTAAACGGCTACAGCGATCCCCCTACGTGCCCTCAAAAATACCATGAGGATGAGGTGGTACGGGTCTGCGCCGTCAATATGATTTCTTTGCACTAAGGCGAGAGCCTCATAGCCGCCTGTGGCCTCCGTACAGCGCACTCCCAGCTTAGTGAGCATGTGCTCTGTCATCTGCAGGGACAGCACCGCAGCAGTAGATGAAGCATGAAGGGCGTCATGAAGTCAACTTGCAGTGCAGCATGCAGCATCAAGTATGTTCATGAAAGCATGTAGACTGCGTCATGTGGACGTCAGCGCATCCACAGGCCAGCCATGAGGAGCATCTGACACGATGCGCTGCATGCCTGGGCAACACAAGCCGTCTCTGCTGCTGAAAGCCACTACCCGCAACCGGACAATAGAGGGGGAGGGCATATATATATATATATAGAGAGAGAGAGAGAGAGAGGTTGGACCGGGGGGGGGGACAAGGCCAGGTGACAAACCAGAAAAAGGAACAACAGTTCATGACAAAACCTCCCTCCTCCCGCTCCCCCCTCACCAAGAAGAGCTCCTGGCCGCACTGCCCTGCCCCGCCCCCTTCCCCCCCCAAAAAAAAAATCACGGCCGCACAACCCCACCCCGCCACCCACCCTCCGCGTCATCGGGTTGTCGTCAACCAGTAGCACATGCAGGCCCTCGAGCGCCCGCTGCTCGAATGTAGAATAGAGCCCTCCGGGAAAGGACACCTGCGATACAAGCACCTGGCTGGCATACCCGCCGCCCCCTGCAGAGATGCCCGCCGAGCTCAGCTCCCTTGTGACCGGGTGCGGCGCGCTGGCCAGGCTCTGGGCCGGCCGGTCGCTGTCGCCATCGTACAGCAGGCTGACCCCGAGCGTGTGCAGCATCCCCATGAGCTTGAACCGATGGAGGGGTTTGGTGGCCAGCACCGACATGGGCCGCTCAAGCGCGTGCTGGACAGGCGCGGAATGGATGCCGCGACGACAGAAGCGGGCTGCGCCCGTGTACCCGCCGGGGGTGGGAGCGGGCCGGTTGGCCCGCGCCCCCCCACCCCCTCGGGACCTCGCTTGCCGCGCGCCGCACCATTCCAGCACACGCGGTGTCGTGTACGCAGCAACGCGCACAAGCACCGCGCTGGGCGGGAGCGCCTGCTTGATCTGCTCCAGCTTGTTGCGGATGACGGCCTCATACGCATCCTGCTCCGACAGCCCGGGCGCCAGAATCGTATCGTCCACCAGGACCAGGTCGATCGCAGGGCCGCTGTCGTTTCCCACCGTGGCGCCCATGTTGGGCGCGACGGTCTGCATCCCGAACGTGTTGGTCGATGCGGTCATCAGCGAGGGGGCATGCCCACCCTGCAAGGTGGGGTGGGGTGGGGCCAGGGAGTGCGGCGCGGTGGTGGTGGGGGGAGGGATCAAGGTGGAGGGAGCAGGAGAGCATGGGGGCGATGATTACACACGTGCCTTTGTTGGCACGTTGGGAATAATGTACATGTGCACGGCTTGAGGACCGCCAGCGATGTGGGGGGTTTGGTGTATGGTGAGGGTGGGTCCGGGTTGGTACAGGAGGATGGCAAGAACCTTGTCAAGTCGGATGGCCAGCCAAGTGGTGAATCGCTTCAAAAACTAGGATCGTAGGGGGTAGAGTACGCGAGACAAACAGCATTCCACCAGGCCTCAGATGACAAGGAACGGCCCAGCCTGCCTTTCCGGGTCCCGACCCATGATTGGCACGGGGAGCGGGGTGGTGTTCTAACACAAAAATGGCACTACTTTGAAGGCAGTTGCCGAAGTCATTCCGTATGCCTCTGCGTGGTGACAACACACTCAAATTTGGCTGTCTCACACATCATTGGTGCACAAATATTTGGTGCCACCCCTGCTTGGTTGTCCCTTTACCTATATTTACCTACTTACGTAGGAGCCAGCGGTCGCATTACTCACCTGTAGCCGGCCCAGCAGGTCCACAAGCGTGCTGACCTCCTCCACCGCCAACCGCTGCTTCCGGAACCAAGCGGCCACGAAGAAGGCCTCCAGCCTCCCGCTGATGGCCAGCAGCACCGTGCGCCCTTCCACCGCGTCCAACACCCTCCCTTCCACTCGGCTGTGCAGGTGCATCGACAAGTCCATGAGGACGGAGCCCGCGGTGACGGCGCCGTTGCTGCGGGGGGGCCCACCGGTCAGCCCCGCATGCGAAAAGTCGAGGCCCAACCCAGCGTGATCCGCCCGGCTGAGCATACTGCCCTGGCTCGGCGTGGGCACCGCATTGCCCAGCTCCACCGCCAACAGGATGCGCAGCCCTCGCTCGGGCGGGGGGTCAACCACGGCGTGGTAGTCGCCCGCTACCTTGGGCACGACCTTGACCACGCCGCGCATCATGGTCACCAGGTGGCGCACAATGTTTAGGCCCAGACCGTAGCCGCCAAACCTGGGCGTGGGCAGAGGGTGGCACAGCGGCAGCGTGAGATCAAGTGCTACACGAGGCAGCATCACGTTTTCATGTACAAAGGGCGGTAGCATAAGGTTTGATATACCATGGGCGGCACATTGGAGGATGCGTGCAGGGTGAGCTCAGAAGCGGCATAAAGAACCAAAGCAGCGCAAGCTTTTCACCAGGGTACCATGCGGAGCTTTATTCATGCACGTGTAATACGACAACAGGAGGTCGACCTAAGCCGCCAAGCTATGGGCAGACGCCCATCCCCCACACACAAAGAGGAAACATGCACCCCGCTCCCATGCAATACGCAAGACGTGAACGTGCATGTTGTCCAACAGGAGCTTACGCAGCCCACGAATAATGCATGCACTAAATAATTAGCACATGCTTGACCTGTCAACGCCTCGACTGCGTCAAATTGTCTTCACAGCCAGGCAGGCAGATGAAGGCACACACGCACACACATACACACAGAGCAAGCCATGCATGCACGCACCCAGCAACATACGAATGTACACGACTCCAGCCGCCCACCGGCGCTCGCCGCAGCACAAACACACACATACACATGAACTCACGCCCGCATGCATGCCCTCCCTCCCTCCCTCCCTCCCTCCCTCCCTCCCTCCCTCCCTCCCTCCCTCCCTCCCTCCCTCCCTCCCTCCCTCCCTCCCTCCCTCCCTCCCTCCCTCCCTCCCTCCCTCCCTCCCTCCCTCCCTCCCTCCCTCCTCCCCCTCCCTCCCTCCCCCCCCCCCCCCTCCCTCCCTCCCTCCTCCCTCCCTCCCTCCCTCCTCCCTCCCTCCCTCCCTCCCTCCCTCCCTCCCTCCCTCCCTCCCTCCCTCCCTCCCTCCCTCCCTCCCTCCCTCCCTCCCTCCCTCCCTCCCTCCCTCCCTCCCTCCCTCCCTCCCTCCCTCCCTCCCTCCCTCCCCCCTCCCTCCCTTCCTCACGCAATCATGCACCAACCCACGCACACAAGCGCTCACGCACCTGCCGTCCTCCTGCGGGTTGACCTGCGTGTACTTCTCAAACACCGACTCCCACTTGTCCTCGGGGATGCCAGGCCCCGAGTCCTCCACCTCGACCGCGAGCCAGAACGTGTCCACACCCAGCCCAGTGCCCCTGAACAGCCACTGCTCCCCCTTTGGCGCGCTCTTGGGCGCGTGGAGGCTCACGTCCAGCGCCGAGTGGTCCACCGTAGCCGGATCCGCCATCCGATCCGTGTTATCCGACAACCGGCGCCCGCCATAGATCGTCCCCAGGCCGAGCTCATTGCCCGGGCCGCAGCCCTCCCCGCGGTCGCCCTGGGCGCCGTACGGCTGCAAGCCGCTATTCACGCGGTGCAAGTCGCCCTCCATGTCCTGCCCTCGGCCCGCGACGGGGGAGAGTCGTTCGGGGATGGGCATGGAGATGCGTGATCCAAAGACCTTGCACTGGTGGCCCTCACGGGAGCCGGGGGACATCCTGGGCCCGGAGGAGCCGTTGCTGAGCGCGAGGCTGCTGTGGGTGCTCCCGCTCACGCGCAGGAAGCCGGTGCCCAGGGCGCCCGCGTGCAGGAGTTGGTGCGCCTGCTCCGGCGTTCGGCGGGACATGCGTAGCAAGATGTAGCCGGACTCGGTGAACTGGGGTGAGAGCGGGGATGGACAAAAGGGGCATGCATGGGAGTGGGCACCGGGGAGGGCGCAGAGGTGGGCAAGGGGGTGGGCGCACAGACGCCGTCAGTGGGAGCATCCACCCAGAGTTCAGCCGTAGTCAAACCTGGAGTCCCCATCGCAAGGCTTACGCCTTTGCGTGACCCGGTTAGTAGTAGTCCCGCTCACATTCGCCTCATGGGGCTAGCGCAGTTAGTTCAGGTCCACTGGAACATGTTGGGGAATGTCAGACGCACTAGCACCGCTCTCCGGTAAAGAGCCTTTTTTGCACCTGGGCTGATAGTTTGGGATGCCTTAAGTTCAGGAGATGCCTATAGTCGCTGCATCGTGCTGGAGGTCCTGTGTGTTCGAATCCCAGCGTCGTACCGAAATTTCAAGGGCCGATGCACGCCGACGCGGAGGGCATGGTGCACGCTCCCAAACAGAGGGCATGGTGAGGCAGGGAAGAAGGGGTTGATGAGACGACGGACTGAACACCATGGTTTGGCTTGGTGGGACGTGTAAGGCAAGATTATGGGGATGGGATGACGGGTGCGGGCGAGGGTGCAGGCGCGGGTGGAGGGCGGGACTGGTAAAGCGGGAACACAAGCGATGCAATACAAAGTCCAGGCGCCGATGATTGCCTGCTCTGCAGCTCAAATGAGGGCGCCTCTAGCACATTCGTGAGACACTCAACGACAGCTGGCACCATCAAGTGGCTCATCATGTAATCATCTGTCGGACACGACTGAGAAAGCTCACATGTCATGAGGCCTTAATGACATTGCCGACATTTCCTTGTGCCCACTGCCCACAGGGGGGCAATTGAGCCAAGGATAACAACGACATCCTTCCAGCAGCGATGGAACCAGAAGCAGCAGAAGAGAAACAAGCCTGGAGAGGAGGAGAAGCAATCGGCGATGCAACATACCTTTCCTGCATTCTGCAAAAGGTTGGTCAGGATCTCTTGCAGCCGTCGCACGTCACCGTGCATGTTCGGGGGCAGATCATCTGCAAGTCACAGGGTGCGTGTGGCCGCCGCAGCAAAGCGTCAGGTGGGTAACTGGGGAAGACCCACAGGTCGGAGGTGTGCAGTGGCAGACATTGCCTGATATCAAACCCGACCGTAACGGCTCTTGTGATAGAGGTTTGGATTTAGGATGCTTCCAAGTGGCCGAGTCCAAGTGGCCAAGTGGCCAAGTGGCCAAGTGGCCAAGTGGCCAAGTGGCCAAGTGGCCAAGTGGCCAAGTGGCAAGTGGCCAAGTGGCCAAGTGGCCAAGTGGCAAGTGGCCAAGTGGCCAAGTGGCCAAGTGCGTGGTAAACTTACGGGACAATTGTGCAGCATTGACGCACGGCTGTTGCGAGTTGACCCTAAAATCGTAGAGGGTGTCCTGTGTTCAGGGTGGGTTGCATGGCGTATTTAAGGCGAGCGTAGCGGGCGGCTCACATTCTTGCCAAGGTGCCTTGCACGCACACCCACGAGAAAAAGTGATGCCTTTCAACTTGGCACTGCGCGGATACTTGGCTGTGCCACTGGCATCCCTTCCACGCCCGTCAGCTCTTGAGTAGGGAAGTGAGACGCGTTCACACATTCCCTGAGGAGACACTGATGACAAGCCGCCGCGGTCAACACAAGGAGAGAATGCGGAGTGACCTTTCTGGGCAAGTCGTCTTAGCAGGAATATGCATGGCACGGGGGTGCTCCATCTCCCCTGCGATTCGTTGGGCAACGCCATGCGGGGCAAGCTGCCTTCATGACCGGCTTTCACAACCAGCTTGGAGGACTGACTTTCACAACAGGATTTCATGACAGGCTTTCAAGACAGGCTTCCTGGGAAGAGACCGTCTGCCACTGGAAGGACTGTTGTGGAATGAGAGTTCCTTCACAAACATCCGGGGCCACGTGGGGCACCACAGCCGCAGGTATGCCCACCTGAGATGTCGAACACGAGCTCGATGTTGCGGCCAATCGCGCTCTTTGGGCCCATCAGGGTGTCCTCCAGGGGCCTCAGCAGGTGATTCTGCAGATTGAAGTTTTCTTCCTTGAGCTCCACCTTCCCTTCTTGCAGCTGCGAGGCAGGTACGCAAAAGACAGGTACGCAAGGGGTGTCAGCAGTTCGCGCTGCAGGTTAAAGTACTCCTCTCTTACTTCCAACTTCCCGTCTTGCAGCTGCCAGAAAGGCACACGAGACAAGTACAGGAGACAGGTACGCGAGACAGGCACGCAAGGGGGTAGTGCTCAGGCAGAGAGTGGCAATCGCAGTTGAGATCATCTGCGCCATCTTGTGAAGGACATTGGAGTGGACATGGACGGCCTTCCGTGTGCATGATCAGTGGGGCAAAGTAAGGCGAAAGGCGATCGCTGTGATACCTGGTGGGATTGCAAGCCTTGACCGGAGAAGAAAGAGAGGGGCACCACAACGTGGCCAGGAGTGGCACACCGTGCCAGCAGTCATGAGACGTACAGCACCCTCATGTTGTTGGCCGCGCTCACCTTGCTGAGGCCCACCACACATAAAGGTTGCACCCATGCTATACTAAACCACTCTGCTCACGCTCCCATATCCCACCGCACACTACGATACAGGTTGCACCCGTGCAGCATACATCACTTCTCATGCGTGCTGCCGCGCTCACCTTGCCGAGGCCCACCAAGTCCTCCAGCATGCCCGACAGCATCTTTATCGAGCGGGCCATGATCTCCACAAACCCGATCAGCTGTGGCGGCAGATTCTCCATCCGCAGCAAGTCCAGGTAGCCCGTCACCGCCGTGATCGGCGCGTTCATGTCGTGGCTGCAGGGGGGCAGCAACAGGGCAGCATGGGACCAGCATGAGGGCAGCATTGGGCCAGCATGAGGGCAGCATGAGGGCAGCATGGGGGCAGCATGAGGGTCATGATAGACTGGCGGGGTGTGTGGACGACACACCGGGCAGTCGCAGGGATAGGGGAACTGGTGATAGGGGGACACCGGGTAGTACGAGTGATAGGGGGACACCGGGTAGTACAAGTGATAGGGGGACACCGGGTAGTGCGAGTAATAGGGGGACACCGGGTAGTACAAGTGATAGGGGGACACCGGGTAGTGCAAGTGATAGGGGGACACCGGGTAGTGCAAGTGATAGGGGGACACCGGGTAGTACAAGTGATAGGGGGACACCGGGTAGTACAAGTGATAGGGGGACACCGGGTAGTACAAGTGATAGGGGGACACCGGGTAGTACGAGTGATAGGGGGACACCGGGTAGTGCAAGTGATAGGGGGACACCGGGTAGTACAAGTGATAGGGGGACACCGGGTAGTGCAAGTGATAGGGGGACACCGGGGAGTACGAGTGATAGGGGGACACCGGGTAGTACGAGTAATAGGGCTTGGAACATTTAGCCATCTTCCCAATAACGATGAGCACTGATGATAGGCACAGGAGAAGAGGTGACAAGAAATTGTTGGCAGGGAGGTTGGAACAATAAGCAGCAATGTGGGCCTCTGAGGCAGCAATGAGCCGATGGAGGGCAGGAGGGTGGCAGTGAGGCGTGGAAAATCGAGCGAGAAGGGAGAGGGAGTCAGCCAAAGGGTCTAGAAGCACACAGATAAATGGCCGGGTGCTTTATGCGCACGCACGCACCCACATGAAAATAGTCGGGGAGCCGTCTAAACCCGCTCCCCCGACATACCCGATGGCACCATCTCTCAATGACACCGGTTCCAATACCGCATCCAAAACACTTGCCCCTGGTCACACATCGGGAGTGCTTTCTGCCCCACTCTCCCGGTTGGGCACCAGGCCCGGCAGCCTAGAGCACCGTGGGGAGTGCCTCGATGGGCCCTGAAAGCCTGGCGCTAGATGCCCGGACCCCAACCGCCTGGGTGGACTGCCCAGCGAAGCATCGGTGGTGATCGCCGAAACGTACCAGATCTGCGTGAGGACCTCGATGCGCCCGAGCCAGAGCCGCCGGTCGCTGTAGCTGGTGGACTGTGGCGCGACCATCTCGATCCCGTGGCTGGGCTTGTTCGCGTCCTCCCTGGGGAAGTCGCCCAGCTTGGCGAGGGAGCAGACAAAGAGTAGCCAGAGGGGCACGAACGCGAGCACGAGCAGCCAGGCGACCTGGATGCCCTTGTCGCGCTGTCGGGGGAAGAGCAGCACGACCCACAGGTCGACGTCGCCAGGGAGAAGGAAGAGGGACCAGCCCAGGGAAAAGCTTTGGCCCTGCACACGGGTGGTGGTCGTGCCCGAGATGGACGGGTAGTCCCTGTGGTGCGTGTCCAGGTGACCCGGCGATGGGGAGCATAACACGAGGCATGTAAATGGGTTCATCAAATCCCGTGGGCTGGGAATGCGGCAAAAAAAGCATGGGACGCCCGGCCTGGAAGTACGCTGAAAGTTGCCAGAGGGGAAATGGGAGATTGGCGAACAAGTTCTTGCACATGGGCAGCGGACATTCGAGCATACAAGCATACGAGCGTACGAGCGTACGAGCGTGCGAGCGTGCGAACGTGCCAACGTGCCAACGTGCCAACGTGCCAACGTGCCAACGTGCCAACGTGCCAACGTGCCAACGTGCCAACGTGCCAACGTGCCAACGTGCCAACGTGCCAACGTGCCAACGTGCCAACGTGCCAACGTGCCAACGTGCCAACGTGCCAACGTGCCAACGTGCCAACGTGCCAACGTGCCAACGTGCCAACGTGCCAACGTGCCAACGTGCCAACGTGCCAACGTGCCAACGTGCCAACGTGCCAACGTGCCAACGTGCCAACGTGCCAACGTGCCAACGTGCCAACGTGCCAACGTGCCAACGTGCCAACGTGCCAACGTGCCAACGTGCCAACATTCCAACATTCCAACATTCCAACATTCCAACATTCCAACATGCCAACATGCCAACATGCCAACATGCCAACATGCAAACATGAAACGCACAAGCGCACGAGCGCACAACCGCACGAGCGCACGAGCGCACGAGCGCACGAGCGCACAACCGCACAACCGCACAACCGCACAACCGCACAACCGCACAACCGCACAACCGCACAACCGCACAACCGCACAACCGCACAACCGCACAACCGCACAACCGCACAACCGCACAACCGCACAACCGCACAACCGCACAACCGCACAACCGCACAACCGCACAACCGCACAACCGCACAACCGTACAACCGTACAACCGTACAACCGTACAACCGTACAACCGTACAACCGTACAACCGTACAACCGTACAACCGTACAACCGTACAACCGTACAACCGTACAACCGTACAACCGTACAACCGTACAACCGTACAACCGTACAACCGTACAACCGTACAACCGTACAACCGTACAACCGTACAAACGTACAACCGTACAAACGTACAAACGTACAAACGTACAACCGTACAAACGTACAAACGTACAAACGTACAAACGTACAAACGTACAAACGTACAAACGTACAAATGTACAAGCATACAAGCATACAAACATACAAACATACAAACATACAAACATACAAACATACAAACATACAAACATACAAACATACAAACATACAAACATACAAACATACAAACATACAAACATACAAACATACAAACATACAAACATACAAACATACAAACATACAAACATACAAACATACAAACATACAAACATACAAACATACAAACATACAAACGTACAAACATACAAACATACAAACATACAAACATACAAACATACAAACATACAAACATACAAACATACAAACATACAAACATACAAACATACAAACATACAAACATACAAACATACAAACATACAAACATACAAACATACAAACATACAAACAATACGAGGTGCAGCAACCTTCAGAAGGGTTAGGACCACATGGCGCCTGCCAGCTGCAAGGTGTGCCAACACCAACCTACTGCAGTCGTCTACGATGCATCCCCCCATCTACGATGCATCCTGCATGTGGGTAGTACAGCTCACCAAAGCAGTGCCCGTGTGGAACCAACAACTTTAGGTGCTGCTCTGCTATTAATTAATTAATTAAACACGTCCCCCCGTTGGGGAGTCACGAGCACCCGAGTGATTTTAATCCCTGTAGATGCACAGCAGGAAAAGAGGCAGAGACCCCCCCCTTTCCTTCATGCCTGAGGCATGCCACTGCAGCAATCGGATACGATAGCTCTCCTATATATATATATATATATGCTCTCCTATACATTCGGCCATGGGGTGGGGAGCTATTCCGTGCCAAATGACCTGCGATATTCGACGTAGCCCTCGCTGCCACAAACAAAACTTAAAGTAATGAAGAGTGTCCCTACGACGGAAGTAATGAAGAATGACAGCTCATGGTCGGCTTCCTGGGTACCTCGTGATGCGCAGCAACCACTACCCCCCTCATGCACCATCCACTGGGCATCAAATACTCACGTGTCATCCAGCATGGCGCCCAGCATGGAGCGGTGCAGCATCGGCTCCTGCCCGCTGTTGGTGCTGAAGCACTGGTCTTGCGAATAGTTTGCCAGCAGCGCCTGGCGGGCCACAACGGCCTGCTCCTGCTTGATCCCTGGCCATGCGATCGAGATGTTGGCCACGTCGACCGAGCCAGCGGTGCCCTGCGATGATGGTTGAGGATGGTTGAAGATAGTTGAGGATGGTTGATGATAGTTGATGGTGGTTGATGGCGGGTGGTGGTGGTGGTGGTGGTGGTGGTGGTGGTGGTGGTGGTGGTGGTGGTGGTGGTGGTGGTGGTGGTGGTGGTGGTGGTGGTGGTGGTGGTGGTGGTGGTGGTGGTGGTGGTGGTGGTGGTGGTGGTGGTGGTGGTGGTGGTGGTGGTGGTGGTGGTGGTGGTGGCGGCGGTGGTGGTGGTGGTGGTGGTGGTGGTGGTGGTGGTGGATGGTGGCCAATGCACACAAACAGGGGGTCCATGTCGAAAAACCATGGAGGAAGTCACATTGATGGTAAGAGGTGCAAGAACCTGGCATGATGAAGTTGGAGAGGTAGGAGTAGGTGATCACCAACTGGCAACACTACAACCTGCCACAAGAACGTGCAGGTTAAGAAACGGCAATGAAATAGCGGCACTTATTAAAAGGGGCACGGACCCGCCAAAGCGCATACCACCATGCAATTTTTGTCCTCAGTGCCATTAGGTGTGCCACGAGTCTGGGCCCGTCCATGCCCTTCACTGGACCACTATTCCAGATTCTCGAGATATTCATGCACTTTGAGACAGATCGTCAGATCTATGTACACACGTTATGTACTGCCTGATAGGGGTGAAAGAAGGTAGGGACACTACAGCTGGCTTATGTAAGCAAACCAACGAAAAGAAGAGTAGCGTGCATAATCCACTGCAAAATTTCAGTGCCTCCATCTGGCATGCGGCCCAATCGACCTCAAAACAACCACATGCGCTGGGTAAGGCCACCTCTTTCAAAGACAAGAGCGCATGGGTGGAGTGCAAGAGTCAAGCAAAGAACACACCACACAGCCCCCCCCTTCCCCCCACCTGGCATTCTGCAATGGTGGACGGAAACGCCGTGCTAAAAATAGCGTGCACGACCGTCTCCCTGATGGCCGCGTAGAGCACACCGCCATACACCGACAAAGGGTACGACGCCAGCGCCATGCTCGTGCGGTGGAAGTCATAGCCGACGCAATACGAGACAGTCAACTGGGTGATCGTCTCGACCGCCACCACCAGACCCTGGAATATGGGCTGGTGGGGCTGGTGTGACTTCCACGTGCCGCAGTAGTGCACGACGCCCACACCGCTGATCCCGGTCCAGTACACGGCGTCCGCGGGCTGGCCCTGGCGGGACCCTTGGGTGCCCGCCATCCAGCCCTGGAAGGTGCTCAGGATGGAGGCCACCTCCTGCCTAGGCCCGCCCGGCTGGCTCAGGTAGTCCTGGTGGCCATGTGGCGGGGGACAGAAACATCGCGGATATGGGTATAAGAGGTCCGACCATGGGAGCAATGAGTGTGAGGTACTTGGTGCTACAAGGTGTTGGGGGGAAAGAAGAGGAGACAGCCCCTGAAGAGAGGACATGGCAGCGTGTTCTTTGGTCCCCAGGCACCACATGGGCGATGAGATCAGTGTGGATGAGTAAAACTGGGACAGTCTTGTTTTCATGTCTAGCACAATTTATTGCACGAATCATGGGGGACCCTCATCGACATTCCATCCCCCCCTGCGGTCGTTGAGAACCGCGCAGCAGCACTCAGCTTGCTCCCATACCCAAGGTGTCATTCTAATTAATTTGAGGTGACGGCCCGGGCGCGAATTTTTTGGCGCCGAAAAAATTCGCGGTACCCGTCCGTACCGTGAAAAAGTGGTGCACGGTGCACGCACCCCTACCGGAGCTGGCCATGGCGACGTGCTTTCAGGCAGAGTAGACAAAGATAGCATGCGGAATGCAGAGAAAATGCGCGAATCTTAAATTTCACGAGTTTATGATGTTATTTCATAACGGAGTATGTGCGTTTTGCAATGTCGATGATTTTATTGATGACCATCGCCACGGGGGTCCACTATGAAATGTTCGCCGCGAGGAATAAATTAGCATGCACGCTAGCGGCGGTGATTGTCAGTTTTTTCCTGCTTCAACTAGCGTCAAGGATGCGTTTACATTGTTATTAGTAAAGCTTTAAAAAATCTGCTGGGTTTTGGCAAGATTTTTGTCAATATCGGTAAGACACTCTCCAGGCTTGCGGGACGTGCATCCTATCTTTCCGTGGAGGGTTGGTCTTTCTTGCACCGCTGGGCGAAAGACAATGGCGGAAGGGGAATGGTACAATCGTGTGCTCAGCGTCACCTTACAAATGCTTCGCTCTCTGAAAGGGTTGTCAACGCCAGTTTTCGCCTTCTTACCATGCAGTTAGCACCAGGTATGTTGCCGTTCCGTGCTGCGCATCGCCAAATTCCTGGCAGCTTTTAGTGGTTTTTATGTACGTTGCATGGCTGGGACGTGTCGAGGCATGAGCGGCCATGGCTTGTCGGCAAGTCATAAGGGATTTGTCGCGTGGTTTTCTTGGAAGGAGTTTGCTAACAGCACTCAGCTTTACGTGAACATTGATGCAGCCTTTCTTAGCTGCGGCTTCGCTGTGCTTAGAGGCTCACAAGCTTTAGCTTGTTTCTTGGCAAACGATTGCGCTGGAAAGAAAGGCGATAGTGGGCGTTCTTAGGGGCATGCTGCATGAGTAAAACTGCATGTAGGTAATATCATTGCTTGTTACAGTAGGTAGGGATTATCATTGTTTTCTAGGCCTCTCTCCCACTGCGTTATGGGAGAGCCCTATCATATGCTAGCAAGGCAACGTAACCATGGTAAGAAGCCCTGGCACGCAGCATGTATGGTAAGTATGCTGTCTCTGTGGACTGTCTGTTGTTCCCCTTGGTTGGGCAATCAGTGGATATGGCTTTCTAGAGTGTATTTGCATTGGACTGCGTGGTTTTGGTATGATGCTCACACCACATACCTGGGATATCCTGTTGCAGTGTTGGCTAGCCATGTCGAGCTACCTGCCTCATTGCTGTGCACACACGCGGAAGGTAGCCCGTGCCGAGGGAAGGCAAGGGCACATGAGGTGCCCAGCCACCTCCTTGGGCGTTGTGGTCAACTTGGGCATGCTGTGGAGATGGCACAGGAAGTGATAGTGTTCCCTAATACTAGCGATTGCCTGCCTTAGCGTCTGCACAGGTGGCCAACTGCCAAACGCTATAACTTTCACGTTTGTACTCAGAATGCGCTCGAACTTTGACAGCTGCTGTATGCCCACCTGTAGTATTTGTCTACATCTCCCAGGGCCAAATGATGTGTTATTGATTTGTTTTATATTTTCCAGCCTAAAAAAGTACCTCCTTGGGGGGGAAATTAATAACTCATAAAAGGCTCATTATTTTTGGGTGCCAACTAGGTGCCCAGGAAATTTGCTAAGTGGGGCAACTAAATGGGAATATATTGAAACATGCAAAATGATGGCCCACTTGTCCTAGGCAGGATGTGTCATTTATAGCGTCTTATGCTATTTTTAGCTCAATATTGGCAAATAATTGTGTATACCACCCTCAACAGGTGGTGGGATGGACCCGCATACATCCCATTTACATGCTAATATCATCTTTTGGGTGCCCCCAGGTCAGCCCTGCATGTCATTCCATGATATGGTTTTAGGGAGTCTGACATAGGACCCTCACCTATAGCAAGTTGGGCGTGTTTACTGGTTTCTCCTGTCGCTGCAATGCTCCTATGTACCCAACCTGGACTCTATTTTAAGTTCAAATCCAACCACGCATCAATTGTGAAGCTGCATTGCTTGGATTAGGCATGGCACAAGTACAACTGCAGGTGCAAAACGTACTGGGTTGCAACCACAGGGGCCGCTTGCCGGCTTAGTAGCACCCATGGCACGACCAGACGACCGCATACGGTCACCCATGCCATACATTGGATTACCCCCACACTTATAAACGACCAGATATCAAAGCATAAACCCCATTGGTCTGGCAGCCAATTTTCCGCACCAAATCGACTTAGAGCCTATTCAGCGGCTGTTCCACAGGGGACGAAACTGCGTGAGAACTATTGCGAATCTCGAAATGTGAACCCGTGTTTTTATAATTTGAACGCAACATAACGCATTGTAAACTATGTTTAGAAGACATAAAACATCTAGAGGGGAAAAAAAGGGTCAGGTATAATGTATGTACTTTCCTGAAACCCCATACACAGGGGCTTTCAGACTTGGGGCTGATTTTGTAGATCAAAGGATTTTTTTAGCTATTCAGATCTACAAAAAAGGCCCTTCATGAAGTACGTTGCCCTAGAGGCAACCAAGACAAGGGTGGGTGGGTGGGGAGCAAAGAAAGAGGCCGACAAAACCAGCCAGAGCGGCTTTTAGTCGCAAAACCTCCCTTATCCCTAGCTAACTGACATCATTAAACCCTTATGTTTAGTGGATGCTAGTAAGACGCTAACCGTACAGACCGGGGGTAGAATATCCCGAATCTGCACGGCTAGTATTAAATAATGCGTAGGTTGTTCTTTTCAGGGGCACTGCACCTCACGCCCCGTTCCGCCCGGGTATAATCAACCCAAGCGCGGAACGCACATTTTATTTAATTCATTTTTCAACCATGCACTATATTGCATCTACTAATCACAAAAGCTCTAGCCAAACAGCTACGAGTAAACACTGCGACCTATAAGCCGCTCATCCAGCGGCCTCTTGTTCCCGCATTCACGTATAGAAGAAACTCCGTTCAAAGAACCCCGATTCATGTCCCACGTAGCTCCCACAAAAACCAGCATCTTCATTAAAACAATAAGTGGAAGCATACATGTGACACTAATTGACATGCCCGGAGGCACGCCGTTCAAGGCCCTTCATGAAGTACGTTGCCCAATCACCCCCGCCCTGGCTTTCCCTTGAAGCCGCACTCCACCTTGCTCGTTGTCACAAGTGACCGCCCTGCCGCAAAACGGGAGCCCCCCACATCGGGAGGCGTGTGCCCGGCGGCTGTGGATGCATGGCCAGGCCCAAAAAGGCCCAGCGCATTTGCACTGCGATTGCGCACGGCCAGCCTATCATGACCCCTCTCGGGGCCCCGAGTCGGTACCGCTATGGCCGTCTCCCCATAGACCCGGGGTGCTTCGAGAAAAAACGTGGACCTAGCCCAGGCCCCGCCAGCCCGGATGCCCGAGGCCACAGCCCCAGGCACCTGGCTGAACGAGAGTCCGTTCAGCCAAGACCGCATTCCCCCCGAGGTTTCTATGCGTGGGGAAAAAATTTCTAGCTTAGACGCTTTTCCCATCGCCGTCCCCAGCCCCAACCACCCCCCCTCGGCGGAAGGCAATTGCAAAGTTTGCTGGCCAGCAGCAATTTCCGAAGAAAAAGCCGCAGGCCGCGGACCGAGACACGGGTCGCCAGTGCCAGCCATCCGGCTCCAACCCGGGGTGCAAGCATCCCCAGGTACGGAGCACCAGCTCGCGCACTGGGCCGACCAAGCGACAGTTGAGCACCTGTCACGGCATCCGGCCCACCAAAGACCCCAAGCTGGGGAAAAGGTGCGGACCGGAGGTAATCTTTTTCTTTTCTTTTAGTTAACCGGGCGAGGAACTACGCCTGGCCGGTTAACAACTGGAAGTCTCACCACTGGCCAAGTGGCCAGTGCAACCAGTGCTTTTGGGATTTTGCTCCGCAGCACCCATAGCTGCGGCTGCCGCCGCAACGACAACGAGCAAAGAAAGAGGCCGACAAAACCAGCCAGAGCGGCTTTTAGTCGCAAAACCTCCCTTATCCCTAGCTAACTGACATCATTAAACCCTTATGTTTAGTGGATGCTAGTAAGACGCTAACCGTACAGACCGGGGGTAGAATATCCCGAATCTGCACGGCTAGTATTAAATAATGCGTAGGTTGTTCTTTTCAGGGGCACTGCACCTCACGCCCCGTTCCGCCCGGGTATAATCAACCCAAGCGCGGAACGCACATTTTATTTAATTCATTTTTCAACCATGCACTATATTGCATCTACTAATCACAAAAGCTCTAGCCAAACAGCTACGAGTAAACACTGCGACCTATAAGCCGCTCATCCAGCGGCCTCTTGTTCCCGCATTCACGTATAGAAGAAACTCCGTTCAAAGAACCCCGATTCATAAAAGAGATATACTGGATCTTTGAGTACAGGGGGGTCTGATCATGACCACAAATGGTTTACCCAAGCTGAAAATTAATTAATGGCCACCTAGCTGATTTTGCTGCACAACAAACCCAGTAAAACGATCAATATACAACCTTCACAATACATACACGGCTTGACAACGTATACAGCGCCTAATTATTACTGCACAACTGCACCCTGATATGGCTGACATGCAAGCAACATGCATCGAGTAGGATGATGGCCGTTTTAGAGAGGCTGGGCAGAGATCGGTAGAAAGAAGTGGAAAACCTACTACCTGGCCATGGCGGCCTGCGCCCACGTATGGCATTTACGTCTGCGTTCGAGTTTGCTGGCCAAACCTAGGAAACAGATTTTGTACGTCCAAAGGACTATACAGCCCAAGCTAAAATTTTTGGTCCGCGGGAATGCCATTCATTAGGTGTCAGCGGCGTTCTTGCTGGAAAAAACTGCGATCAGGGGGGCCGATGAAATGTTGACAGCAATGTCTGTCCGGTGCCGGTTGACGAGTTAGTGGGCTCTTGGTACTCCATATCATGCATGGCTGTCCGCATGACGCACAGGTTGTCAGACCTTGCCGGACCAAAACGACTTTTGGTTTGCTGCAAAGAGCCTTTTTTGTGCCACCACCTGGCTAAGGTGATGTCATACTCGAAACCCGTAACCCGTAACCCGTAACCCCGTAACCCGCAACCCGCAACCCTCAACCCGCAACCCGCAACCCGCAACCCCCAACCCGTAACTCGCAACCCTCAACCCGCAACCCGCAACCCGCAACCCGCAACCCGCAACCCGCAACCCGCAACCCGCAACCCGCAACCCGCAACCCGCAACCCGCAACCCGCAACCCGCAACCCGCAACCCGCAACCCGCAACCCGCAACCCGCAACCCGCAACCCGCAACCCGCAACCCGTAACCCGCAACCCGCAACCCGCAACCCGTAACCCGCAAAACCGCAACCCGCAACCCGCAACCCGTTACCCGCAACCCTCAACCCGCAACCCGCAACCCTCAACCCGCAACCCGCAACCCTCAACCCGCAACCCGCAACCCGTAACCCGTAACCCGCAACCCGTAACCCGCAGCCCATAACCCGCAACCCGCAACCCTCAACCCGCAACCCGCAACCCGCAACCCTCAACCCGCAACCCGCAACCCTCAACCCGCAACCCGCAACCCGCAACCCGTAACCCGTAACCCGCAACCCGTAACCCGCAACCCGTAAACCGCAACCCGCAACCCGTAACCCGTAACCCGCAACCCGTAACCCGCAACCCGCAACCCGCAACCCGTAACCCGCAGCCCGCAACCTGCAACCCGCAACCCGTAACCCGTAACCCGCAACCCGCAACCCGCAACCCGTAACCCGTAACCCGCAACCCGCAACCCGTAACCCGCAACCTGCAACCCGCAACCCGCAACCCGCAACCCGCAACCCGCAACCCGCAACCCGCAACCCGCAACCCGCAACCCGCAACCCGCAACCCGCAACCCGCAACCCGCAACCCGCAACCCGCAACCCGCAACCCGCAACCCGCAACCCGCAACCCGCAACCCGCAACCCGCAACCCGCAACCCGCAACCCGCAACCCGCAACCCGCAACCCGCAACCCGTAACCCGCAACCCGCAACCCTCAACCCGCAACCCGTAACCCGCAACCCGCAACCCGCAACCCGTAACCCGTAACCCGCAACCCGTAACCCGCAGCCCGCAACCCGCAACCCGTATTAAACCCATAACCCGTAACCCGCAACCCGTAAGCCGTAACCCGTAACCCGTAACCCGCAACCCGCAACCCGTAACCCGCAACCCTACTATATGCCAGGTAAAAGTAAATTATAGTTCCCTTATTCATATTCGACGTTTATAGATACATTCTAAATCGTGTGGCACTGTCTTCTCTCACTGTGCGTACATTTTTTCAACCATTGCCTGGCCCCTCAAATGGCCCTTCCAAAAGCGCCCTTCTTAGATGCTTCACCTAGCTAGGCACTTTTCGGTTTCCTTGGTATGTGTGCTGGTACTGACTTTAATAGGCAGTATGGATTTAAATAGCTCCATAAAGCTTGTTATCTTTTTCCTTCATCCAATATGTTGTGAGGTTTTTTACTGCTTCACATAACACTACCAAGCATTTATGGTTGAGTGAAAAGTAGACATGGTCAGCATGGGCCACCATGTGGCTTGGCCACCACATGGCAAGCAAGAACAGCTTTAGCCAAGTGTATTATTAACGGAGATGAAATTACTTTGTTGATGGTTGCCATTTAGAATGCATGCTATCTGATTGTCCATGACATGTTGATTACTATGTGCGTGGACAGGGTCCCACCTACCCTGTAGGGCCATGTGATGATGTTTTTAGGTCCGCCCATCATTCTTGAAAGGAAACGAGTCATTTTGGTGGCCACATTGGATGTAGCCCAATGCCACACCGGTTTCATGGTGGTGTAGTATGACCACACCAATCACCTGGGTTGCTTTGCACCAAAAGCACCCCTCTAGGCTGTAAAGAGTCCAACCAAATGGTATACACAACCAAATGAGGACCTGAATCGTTCAAACTGACACACAGATCTTCAACTATTGTTCAACATCCCTGAAGTGGTAGGTATTCCATAGAGTGTTCAAAATGTACATTCTAACAAATTGAAAACACACGTCTCGACCCCACTGACCTTGCCAGAAATTTTCTATGGACTACCCTGAAGATATGTGAGGTTATGGTAGGTCACCCCAAAGGGCAACTCACGAACATGCTCAACCCCCCAGAACAGGACTTGGATAATGGGTGGTTTGCAAACTTCAGCATTTGCAGATGATTTTTCCGCTTTACATGGGAACAGCGAGGGGTAGTGAATACCTGTACTAGGCATGCAGCCTGTAGTCCGTACTAAAAGGCTCTAGGCTTTATTGACTAGGTTGCAGTAGGGTGTTCTAGGCTGTACCGATGTCAACTGGTGCAACGGCTTCGGCGACCTAGCGAAAAGCGTGAACCCCATTCGAGAAAGAAAACAGCCAATTTCAAGCGTGGGTGTTGCAGGTGAAGTGCGTGGAACAAAAAATCATGCAGGATGCCCTCAGGAAGTGGATCAGGCATGGGGCCTGGCCATGGGTAATGATACATGGAGGATCCTGCTTCTAAACACCAGAAAACCCGCGTGGCCACTCGACAGTAGTTAAGAAACAATCAACACTGCCGAATATATCTGTGTATCTTGTGCATACACCATACCCCCCATTCTGGTTTGAAACGGTAAGAAGGAATGATCAATGGTTGAGCATAACTGCAGTCGGGGCTGTGCCATGTACCTGGAATTGCCACAGCAGTCGCCTCCGCTCTTCGTCAGTGATGGCCGATTGCTCCGGTACCAGGATGTTGTTGAACAGGCTGACATTGTACAGCCGCAGCGGCCGCATCCACGCAAACACAGCAGGAGGCTCTGCATCTGGGTACGCGGACGCCACGAATGTGTCGCAGTGACTGCACAACGGGCCCTGTGACAGCAGATCCTGCAGGGCTGCGGATGCCGGGAGTTTGCTGTCATATCCCCCCCTCTCCCACTGGTCCAATAGCAGTCGCGCGGAGTCGCCACCCTGCTGGGACTGGGGGACGAAGAAAATGGGAATTGTGGACCGCAGCGCAACAACAGACGGAAGGCGAATCCCCAGAAAATGGGCCGTTGTAGGCGATGCAAGGCCAGTTGAGAAGATCACTTGCCTATAATGACCTAAACGAGTGCTTGTTGTGAGACGAGAGCAAATTTGGGAGCAATTCATGAGCAACCGCAATCAATGTCAGCAACGCACATATCGTTTATAATAGAGGTTTATGCTCCTTGAGGAAATGCCGGCCGGGCATGCCAAGTGACGTTTTTAATTACCGCTGCCAAAGCATGCCGGAAGGTTGATTTAACGGCCAGGGTTCCATCCCTGACTCCGGCTCCCGAGCAGTCAACATGGTTGTCTTCCCAGCGTCCTTTGCATAATTTCGTGCAGACCAGCAAGACCGCCAGAAAGCTCAAGAGTAGAAGAAATGCCTGCCACAGTAGGCACTGGAAACGAGAGCATGGAACATGACCAGCAACCCAAAAACCTTTGGTAAAAATTACACGTTGTCAGCCACAGTGGGCCGGCGCATAACATTTACATATTAGTTTGGCCGTGGTCAACCGCTGGTGATCATGCATGCGCATGCTGCACGCCAGGCAGAAATCTTAACGTCACTTGACGGAAAGATATGGGAAACAACAACGGGTTCGCCATGCCCAGCTTTGATGTGGAGCCAATGCATGGCTGCAGAAGACTGGAAGAGAGGCTGTTAGAGCAAGTACGTCGCTGACCTTGCGCGTAGCATTCTTCACGGAGCCTGGCATCGATATCGCGATAGGGCCGGAGACAGTAAGGTAACATAAAATAATTTAATTCTTGAATCAAACGGGCCGATCGAGGCTGAGGTACGTCTCACTAGCAGCAAATTAGAATTTAGAAATGCGTCATTCTCACTAGCAGTAAATTAGAAATGCCCGGATCACCCTCTAGGCCTCTACGTGGTTTGGACTTTCGGACTTGGGACACGCTATATTGCCGGAGCCGGGAAATGGATACACCTCGATCAGCCGTAGGGGCGTAGTACTTGACAGTCGTCATCGTATTTCAGCGAGAAAAAAATTTCAGCAGGACGTCCGTCGTGCTTAGTCATGGATATTCCCGTGTGTGTTCGGCCACAGACCTTAATTTACTCCGCTTCTATGTACAGAACTGTACAGGGCCGTTGGAATGGAAGGGCCCGCCATGGTACTGATCCGCGGCAAGCTGGTGTTGCCCGATGGTAGACTCCTGGACTGGCTGGAAGGAGCCCTCGAAGACCGGTTGCAAAGGCACACCACGTCATGCGGGATAGTCAGAAAGTCTGTGAGTGGCGTCGTCTGGGCAAACGGTGTTTCGGGAGATTACGTGACAGGATTCTACAGTAGAGATTCCGGGAGGTTATACAGTACGAGGGTTATAGCCCACGACTGCCCCAAAACGGTACCTGGCCGAGTGGCGTAGAACCCGTGAGCCTCGTTTTCTGACATCAGTCGGGGGTTGCTGCCCACGTGCGGCGTGGGAACTAACAGCAACCACACGAGGGGTTCCGGAAACTTTGCCCTTACATGTAAAGACTTTTTTTCTTTCGGGGAAATCTGACCAGAGAGGTGACCTTACATGTAAAGACTTCATGTAGGCTTTGCTAGGTGTGTCCTGGTGTGTCTATTGTATTATTGACTGCTGGCCGCTGGGCCCTGGTTGGCTATCGTTGGTGAGTACAAACGCCCAACAGGGCAGAAAACTAGGAAAAGAAACTCATTTGTGAAATTGATGAGGTAGATGGGTGCGTAAGGATTGAGTCAATTTATGGACGTCACAATCTGCGTAGGTTACCGTCGTCGCTTGATGCATTAAGTAAGATCTACAGTAACTGTAGGGTAGCACGTCCGCGGTAGTTCGACTTATTTCCTTACTTCCGCAATGCCATAATTCGTAGGTCTGAGTCATCACCGTCAGCAATCACCACGTACCCGGTCATTTCTCAGGAATCGCCACGGGGTCAATCCTGGTGCAGGCTACCCGACGGCAGAGTTTGCCATTTCCCATTATTTATAACACAAGCCATCGACTGAAGAAAAGGCCTGGTTTCCATTTGCCGCTGTTTTACGAGTAGAGTACTGGCTCGCACATCTGCACGCAGTACGTAGTCTGCCGGTGTTTCTCGGCGTGCGACTTCAGCCTCTCTAGAAATACCAAAGCCGGTGTAGTTTTCTGACAACCTCGTTCATATAGCAAGTGCTGACGCACCGTGCGGGCATAAAACATTTTCAGTTGCCAGGACTTGCTGGTGAGGTGATGACTCGCGAGGGCGGGAGGGGCTTCCTGTAGAGTAGCTATCCATTTGGAAACCCTGGCTACCGCCTTCGCATCTACCGGGTGCTGTCCAAGCGGTTTTCTAGCCGTGGAGGTCGTATGCTCGGTCTTGCTGCAGAGGCAGTTCGGCGCAAATAACCAGTAGCTCATTGGTCCTGGCAGGTCACTGCGGCACCTGCGCTGGGAAATAGCCTAGTGTGCGCAGTGCCTGAACCATATTTGCTCTCTCCCCCCCCCCCCCCCCCCCCCCTCCCTCCCTCCCTCTCCCTCGCTGGCATAAGTGTCGCTTCTGACGCTAGCGGCAGAGCAAACATAATCCACATCGAAATTCTGCATAGTGCCAGCTCGTCCTGCACGAAGGAGCCACTCGGTAGCACCGGGTTTCCTATTCACTTTCACACACCTGGTGCTGTAAGCAGAGACGCAGAGAACACGCGCCTGGTCACGGATCCCTAGCGAATGGCATCGCCTGAATCGCCGGTGTATGCCGCCAGCATTATGTCCATCCGCGAGGCAGCCGGTCGCATTGCGCCCCACGTGCACCGCACGCCCACGCTCTCTGCCAGCACGTCTATCAACGACCTGGCTGGATGCACGCTGCACTTCAAGTGCGAGATCTTCCAGAAAGGGTGAATGGCCCCTACGTTCCTGTGTGCCGATTGAGCGATGGCTTCCCTTCCTGGGCTTTTTTTTCACCATCCGTCTGGCCGCAAGCTGGTTCTTCCCCCTCATGTGTCATCCTGGATCCATACGTAGTGTCCCTTGGTTTGATAGGTTGTGCAGACGTCATGTTTGCCAGGTAATGGCCTGCGCCCACCCCCATTCGCGTGGGGGCGGGGATCATCATGTGTTTGCGATGGGTTTGCAATGTGCCCACGTGATGCAATCACGTGCAACTTTGCTAAATATGCGATGGGTGCCATTATGACCTAGCCCACCACCCAGATGGGTCTCTAGGCAGCCGTCTCTTTGCATGCATTGAACCGGACTGTACCTGTCAGCACGGCATTGCGATGGCAAGCTGGGGCGCCCTGTCTCTAACAGTTCCTTCACTGGAACCCCCTCACGCGGCTACAAGATGTAATTCAATTATTTAGACAAATGGCATCTCAAGGAGAAAGATGAAGCGTCGTAGCTTGTTGTGGGCGAATCATGTGGTTCCCCGGCGGTCCACCTCGTACTGGCTGCTCATCATCGTGCGTCGATCCCCTCACGTGCTTGCCCTGCCCTGCTGATTCTCAGGGGCTCCTTCAAGATCCGGGGCGCCACCAACGCGGTGTTCTCTCTTACCGACGACGCAGCTGCCCGCGGGGTGGTCACGCACAGCAGGTGAGTGGAAGAGGGCAACTAACATTGCAACACATAACTGCATTGTCGACTGCGCTGACGGGATGCTGGCAAATGTCACCACCTTGCCCTGCGCTCGCTGGCCACGCTGCTGCATGCGCACCGCTGGCAGACCGCTCGCTATCGAGTGAGTAGATGAGATGGCGTGCGCACGCGTTGAAGGTGGCAGCGCATGTTTGGCAGGTCATGCCACCGGTGGATTGTATGGGTGTGTGGCTGGAGATGGGGCCACGCAGGACGGTGGTGAAGCGCTGCATTCACAAACCGCTAATGAGCGTTGGCTGGGTGGGCGGGTGGGCGGGCGGCGGCGGGCGGGCGGGCGGGCGGGCGGGCGGGCGGGCGGGCGGGCGGGCGGGCGGGCGGGCGGCGGGCGGGCGGGCGGCGGGCGGGCGGCGGCGGGCGGGCGGGCGGGGGCGGGCGGGCGGGGGCGGGCGGGCGGGCGGGCGGGCGGGGGGCGGGCGCGGGGGCGGGGCGGGCGGGCGGGCGGGCGGCGGCGGGCGGGCGGGCGGGCGGGGGCGGGCGGGCGGGCGGCGGGCGGGCGGGCGGGCGGCGGCGGGCGGGCGGCGGGCGGCGGGCGGCGGGCGGGCGGGCGGGCGGGCGGGCGGGGGGGCGGGGAGGCAATTGGGATTTATCATGGCATTTAGTAGACGGTGCTGCTGCTAGCAGCTCGTTCCACAAAGGTGGCAAACTATCACCAATCATGCCACTCGCTGCACGCAGCTGAAACAACACACTTCCTTGAGTTCTTGCCAGCGTGCGGCCACTTGGATGGAATACAAGCAGCCTGCACGAGTGCACGGGGACCCACAAACGAGAGGGCACAAGGTGCAGATCGCCGTGCAGGGTGAGGAGTTGTGTGCTCACCTTTTCTTGCACATCCATGACTGGTACATGTGGGGGTTTGAGGTCCGTGACCGCATGAGGTTCGTTCTGGTCATGGTAGCAGAGTAGGTGGACTAGGTAGAGTATGTGGACAGACTACCAAGGCCTCTCCACGTATGCCTTCCTCGGCGTTCTCCTTCACGGCACCATTTTTTCCTGACTGGCTCGCATGCGCGCGCTCAGGAGCATGCGCACGAGATGGGAACGGACCGGCTGGCATGTGCGCGCTCCCCTGGTGCTACAACTCCACAACCTCACCCCTGCCCCCCCGTCATGCCCTCCGTTATGCCAGCAATACGCCGCACTTTTTCCCCTCCACGGCCTTTCGACTCTCTTTCGCTACGTGCGTACCCCCTTTATCCATTCCCTCGCATGCGCGATTGCACATTATAGCATAGCCAAGCGTTGCAATGGTGACCTGTCGGGTCAGAGTCTAGATGTACATTGTTAAGCAATGAACTCATGCTTATACATGCGCACACGCCTTGGCCCCCCACGAATCCCCCCCCCCCCCCCCATGACCCCGCCCCCCCACTTTCAATCCCCTGGCTCTCACCCACCAGTGGCAACCATGCGGCGGCGGTGGCCATGGCGGCCAAGCGGCGTGGTGTGCCAGCCTACATCGTGGTCCCACACACCACGCCCGCTTGCAAGGTTGACGCGGTCGCCCGGTGGGGTGGCGTGGTGACTACTTGCGCGCCCACTATGGCCGCACGAGAGGAGGCCGCAGCGCGCATCCAACGGGAGACGGGCGCGGCGATGGTGCCCCCTTTCAACCACGGTGACGTCATCAGGTACGCAACTGTGTCGTGTGTGGGCGCTGCCAGCATGACATGAGTGGTGCATGCTCACGTGCATGCGTCCGCGGTTGGTGGCGCGGCATTGGCACACACCTGGCCGTGCGCACACATTGAACACTTCAACTCATATCCTGCTGTGTAAATTGTTGGGAGCGTCCATGGTGGCAAGCATATGGCACGTATATGGCGCATTGGCTACTATGGCACAAGTATGGAATGTCATTTATTTCCTCGCCGCAGGCACGGACCTGACATGGTGGAGGGTGATCCTGCCATGCATGGCTGGCTGAATGCTCTGAATGCTTGCGTCCACAAGACCATTTCCGTTCAAGTGTGCCCGCTTCAGACGTGTCCTTTGGATTGTGGCGGGGCACGAGCGCCGCATTTGAAAACAGCGTGCATCGTGTCGCCTACGATGCTTCTGGCATTCTACCCCTGGCCCACTACCCCCCCGGCTCCCTGGTTCGCAAGATAGGCACCCTGGTTAGCAAGACAGGCACCCTGATCTATTGGGGAACCAGCCAGGCATCCTCACCCATGACATGATGATATCCAGTAGGCTCGCACACGGCTCCAGAGCCGCACGTATCACGTAACAGAATCCACCCGCTAGTCAAGGGCATTGGTTTGATATTTATTTTGGTAGATGTGCCTGTGTCTAGAGGGTGGGTAGGGCAGGCGGCCTGGCATGTCAGGGAAACGGGGGCACTTTGCGTGCAGGTTTGGTGCGGCCTCTCTCCCTGGTCTCTATCCAAGGAAAGTCATTGACGGTGCGTCAGGTGCTTTGCTGTATGTAAAGGAAGGGTGGGTGAGGTTTTCTCGCGCTGCACTTGTGGCTTGCCTCTTAGGCAATGAGAGATGAGAGATGAGAGGAGCCTCCGGTTCCTCAATGTTGTGTGTATAGCGACCAGGAACGGACAGCACTTCCTCCATAGCATCACCGTGCTCCATGGCTCCCCAATGTGACCACGTGCTTCATTTATCAACGAACAGTCGCGGTTTGCAGCGGCCATGATCTCAGTGGTACTTACCTTGCCTTCCCTGTCACCTGGTGGCCATCACGGTGCCACCCCGCGTCATTGGCACTGCTCCCGAGTATCCATGTTTGTGTACTGGTTGCCTGATCAAACCATCCGGTTTGTATTTCCGCCCTCTTGATGCCTTTCCACCCTTTAAATTTTGTGAATGTTTATTGCCAGCCCAGTGCATTGTGAATATCTTATATATCTTATAAATCTTATAAATCTTGTATATCTCATATATCTCATAAATCTCATACATGTAAATCTTATAAATCTTATATCCACCGTCAAGATAAACCCACATTAGAGTACGTCCTGGCCTTCATCCGGGTGCCTGCATAAGTGTTCAACCCGATGCCCCTGCGTGCCTGCCTGTGCCCCCGTGTGTGCGTGTTTGTGCCCCCCCCTGGGTGCCTGCTTGTGGCCCCCTGCGTGCCTGCTCCTCGGCGCGTGCAGCGGCCAGGGCACTATCGCGCTGGAGCTGTTGGAGCAGGTCCCACAGCTGGACGCCATCGTGGTGCCCATCAGTGGTGAGGCTATGTTGGTTGTGTGCTCATCAGTGGTGAGGCATGTGGGTGCCCATCAGTGGTGAGGATATCCAAGAGACAACGAGCGCAGGCCAGAAATATGGAAGAATCCGGACCATGGTAGCTTGAGCCTGCTGTTATCTTATCCGCGTTTGTCAAGTCGTTCAGGATGATGGAAATGAATGGAGGTGGAGATGTGTAGCCGTGGACATTACCAATTTTCGCTGGCTAGCATTCATCGAGACTTTGACGGTTGAGCTAAAACAACCTCGCGTGATCAGGGTAGGTGTTCCTAGCGGCCTGGAGTGCCCAGTTGTAATCACTGCTGCGATCGCTCTCCTGCCATTGAACAGGCGGAATCACCCTCGATGGAAACAATTTCACCATTCCCCTTTAAACACGAGGAACCACCCTCAACGGAGCTACCAGCAGTAGGTCATGTCAGTCATTACGTCAGCCAGGCCATGGTTCCAAATGTCCAAGAAAATCTGCACACAGCCCAAAGACAAATACAAGACACCGCAGCACGGTGCGACGGCGTGTCTGGTGTGTGTCCATCAGCGGTGAGCCACTGGGAGCAAATTTAGGAGAAAAAAGGAGGAAAGTATGGTCAAGCAAGGGTGGGGAGAATGCTGCCATTTGTGGTACTTCGAGCGGGCTGTTTACTGTATCGGTTATGTGACCCAGTAATAAAACCGTAAAGTCTTTACCGTTGCAGCCATGTTTCAGGTGGCAGCAGCCGTCACAGGAGCATATGTTCCGCGCCTTGGGCGGTGCTGCGAGGTTTATGTCTTCTCTAGTTGAGAATGGCAAGGAATTCTCATGGTCCCTAGCCGCTCCCACGGCGTCTATAGTTTAAAAACTGGAATTACAGCTTCCTGTGTCTGTAGGCTGGGGCATCGGCACTCATTGCCACGACCTCAGCCGAAACTAGAACATGAGCTAATCCAAGGTGCTATTCCAAGGAGCTATTCCAATGTGTGCTCACGGGGTCGTTCTTGCCCATAGCCGGCATTCTACCGTAGTGGCCCTTATATCAGTACGCTTAATTATGTACGAATGGCCCTCGTACATGCCCAAAAAAAACCTCCTTCCGGCATCGTACAACCCAAGATATCTCCTTCAGGTAGCCAATATACATATTATGGACACCCAGAGGGTATACCTGCAGAGGACCCTCAAGTGTATACCCTTATAATATACGTATGTGCTGTTTTAAAGAATCCCAAAAGTCTGCGTACACGTAGCAAAAATTCCAAGAACTCTTTCGTACGATAATTAAGCGTACACATATAATGGCCACTATGGGTAATGAATGTGCAAAAAATCTCCGCTGTGGTGCTGCTGCATAAACGGTCAACCACTACACTCCGTGGCGCTGGTGGCCCCACCCCTCGCAGGTGGCGGCATGATCTCTGGTATCACCATCGCCGCCAAGGCACTGAAGCCGTCCATCCTCGTCATCGCTGCGGAGCCGCTAGGGGCGGATGACGCGGCACGCTCCAAGTCAGCCGGCACGCTGCTGCCCTGCACCCACCCCGCGACAATCGCCGATGGCCTGCGCGCCAGCATGGGCGACCTCACCTGGTAAATTGCTTTACGCACTCCTTGCTCACTCGTGGCTGTGTGCGCCATGGACCATGGCATCACAACAACACATGCATGCATGTATGTATGCCACTGTTTAGGTACCACTGGATGAAGTGGGCTTGCCTTGCAGGGTATAGAACAGATGTTGTGGTGCAGCTTGAGTGGATGCACTGCCTAGCAGAGAGGGTCTGCATGGCGCGCTCAGTATCCCTCAAAAATATTCGTGCTGACACTGTGTTCCCAAGTGTGGCTTTGGCCAGTGGTGGCGGCCATGCACGAAGCAGCAGAGTGTTGGCAAGTTGTGCCGCAGCATGGGTGGGTGCGCTGGTAGTGTTATATGTCGGGCAAGGGCTTGTGTATGTGGATGCCGGTGCGGCAAGGTGGTGTGTGTGTGTGTGTGTGTGTGTGCGCGTGCGTGTGGTCAAGCAAGGTGTCGTGGGTGTGAATGGTGCGGCAAGGCTGACACCAGGCCCCATGGCCAGTTGAACACTATGGCAGCTATCTGGGCTCAGGCTAGTATCCAGACGTCAGCCCGATCGCCTGTGGCTCTTCATATACATTGCTGGTGAGCGCCTTTAAGTGTACCTCTGCCTGGTGTGCACTAGGGTCTCGCATGGTCAGGTCTTTTTCTTTCATCTATGTTCTTGTGTCGGGACTGGTGCACAAACCATGTTGGAGACAGTGCCCAAACCATGTGGAAATGTTGCAGGTATGTGCAGTAATGGCTGCATCAGGTTCCTGTCGTGGTTCCTGTGGTGGTTCCTGTTCTTGTAGCACTGATGATAAGATTATTCATATTTGCGTTGACAATGCAGGCCCGTGGTGCGCGACTTGGTGGACGCTGTGGTCACTGTATCGGAGAGTGAGATTGTGGACGCGATGCAGCTCATCTTTGAGCGCATGAAGCTGGTGGTGGAGCCCAGCGGCGCGGTGGGCCTGGCTGCTGTACTAGCCGCCAAGCGGCGCGGCGGTCTGGCATCGCTGCCTAGCTGGCAGTCATGCTCCAACGTGGGCGTTGTGCTCTGCGGCGGCAACATTGATTTGGCTCCCCTGTGGGATGCTTACCGAAAGCAAACCTAGGAATTACCTTTGGCCGACGTGCAAGTTTCTTTCCTTGGTAAATTCGTCGAGTTCTGCGACCAGAGCCCTATCCAGAGCTCTGAGGCTAGACTGCTATGTTGGCAGGTATGATCCCCAGCGCTTGAACAGTTAATTCGTTGAATCCGGGCCCACAATAGGGATTGATCAACATGTCTGTGGGATATGAAGTGCACATGGGATATGTTGATTCCAGATTTCTGGCCTGCGCTGGTTGTCTCTCTGATATCTGTGGGGTTCGCGCCTCCTGAGAGGCCATGCTACTGATTAAGTGGGACAGATATTCCACATGACGTTCCAGTGTCGTAGAAGGACCAGAGTAGTTGTCTGAGAGGAGTAATTTAAAGACCCCAAAACTTAGGTCATGTAGCAATCAGGAAAGCTGGTTGCCCCTGAGGATTGCTGCCTCACTACCGCCTCGTCTGCCATTACTGTAAAAGACAGCTCCGATGCCGTGTGAGGTTTATTATATCCCCTTTGGCTAGTGCAGCTAGGGTTGCAACACTGGCATGCATCATGCAGACGATCTTTGTTTAGTATTCGACGTGTTGATGTTACGAGCCGCACCAGCGGCTCCGAAAGACCCTGGTCTAGCGTGGGTTACGCCTGAATAAACTCGGAATCTGCTATCCGCCCGGACTATGGGAATGTAGCCCTGAATTCTAGCTAGTACGCGGAATTACTAGCTAGGCCCTAAATTCACAACTAGATAAATTATGCATATACATGGAATGCACGATGTGGACACCCGCATCGGCCTTGCCTGGGCCAAGCTCCGTTCGCTCACACCCTACTGGCGCTCGAAGGGCCTGGACGGGCACCGCAAGCGCATGCTCTTCAAGGTCCTCGTCCTCACGGTGCTCACGTATGGCGCCGAGGCGTGGACCCTCCCACCCAAACTGGCAGCTCGGCTCGACGGCACAGTTTACAGGATGCTCCGGCAGGTCCTTAATGTAGGTTTTTCCGAGCGTCCGTCATCAGAGTCTCTGTATCATGGCATGCCTCGTGTTTCGGACGAGATTAGGCAGCGTAGGATAGCATTTGTAGGACACCTTGCCCGCACCAGCCAGGTCGACACCACCCTTGGTCTGGCCGGCCCCCAGCGGCTTGGACAGCCAGGGCGGCACATTCTGACCTGGCCTGGCCCCAAGGACATTCCCAAAAGGGTAGGGAAACCTGTCACCAACTACGTTCAGATGTTGCTGGACGACCTAGTGGTCCCAGCCCAGTTTGAGCACCGCATCCACTCTCTCTCCCGTCTTTGGACTGCCATGCAGGACAAGACGCGGTGGAAGAAGATTGTCAAGGCGCACACGCCCGACCCTGTGGGCAAGCCACCTCCCCCCAAGCGGAGGAGCCGTTTTGATGAGTAGTGTAGTTAGGATTTTCTAGATAGAGTTAGGATAGTTCAATCACGCGGCTTCCTCCACCCCATCCATCATGAAATATGTGCTACATGACCTCCCCACGGAGGCATGTTATAATTTTTTAATGGAATGCATGACGGGCGTTAGTGCAGCCCAGATTTGACCCCTGGTTCGGCAGACGAGTTTTACTCAAGTCGATTTTATTCCAAACCAAAGATAGGAAGCCATTGTCACCTACGACATTTGTCCAAGACGGCGTGCATGCCAGCGGGTCGGCCGGGGGCTGAACCTCTAGCGCTGCAATTAATATCAGCCTTAGATGTACATAGTATCCGCCAGTCTGTCACCCGGTACCTGGCAGTCCCGGGTACAGACCAGTAACACACCAAACCGAAAGCAAAGCCACGGGTACCTGGGCCGGCTGATGGAATAACTCGGCCAAGTCCCCGAATCTAACGTAATAACTATCGAAAGTCTCAAACAATATCAAAATGACTTTCGACTGACCAAACTAATTTATTTTAGGAATTGTTACGCCCAAACATGGGTTAGGGTGCAACCGGTGTGCTCTGACCACCGGTTGGTGCGCGCGACCATTCGGCTCCGGTTCCACGTCCCCGCGCGCCGCGCCCCCGTGGTCCGCCCTGACTGGTCTGCTCTACGTCCGGTCAGGGGAGATCCTGAGGACTGGACGGACGCCGAGCACGAGCGGAACTGGTGCCGCCGGGAGTACCTGTCGGCCCTGGACGCCCAGGCGGATGTCGACGAGCTGGACAACGGCGCCCCCAACGCCGCCATTTTTGCGGGCTTTGCGGCCCGTGCCCCGTTGCTGGCGGCCCGGCACCTGCCGGTCATGCCCCGCCGCCGCCCCGGCCCACTCTACCGCCAGGACCCCAAGGTCTTGGCCGCCCGGCACCGCCTCAAGCGTAACCGGGACCCGCTGCAGCAACCGGTGCTCAAGGCCGCCCTCGTGGAGGCCTACGAGCACGCTCAGGATGCGGAGGTGGCCCAGTGCATCGCCGATGCCAAGGCCTGCCAAGCTCGCAACCAGGGCAAGGACATGTGGTACCACCTTGACCGGCTCGGTGGCCGGCAGCAGCGCACCCCGGTGGAGCACACGGGGGACGGCACGGCGCCGGTAAGCCTTGACCGCTGGTTGGCCCACAATGTTTCCTTGACCGGTGGGGCTCGCGCCCCCCCCCCGCCGCTTCACCCCGAGACGGCCGCCCGCCTTGGGGTTGCCGGACCCCCGCCGCCGCCAGCGCCCCCTTCCTCGGCCGCGGACTAGGTACCAAGTCCCCGCCTTAAGCAGGAGGGCTGCCTTGCCACTGACGGCGTCGTCCACCCCTTCACTTTGAAGGAATTGGACGGCGCCCTTGCTCGCCTACGGTACGATGCGGCGGTCGGTGCCGACCACCTTTCTGCTGAGCTGCTGAAGACCCCTGACCTAGCGGTTAGGGATCTTCTGCTGGCGTTCTGTAACCGTGTCCTGCTCTCTGACGAGCCTCCGCCTGCTAGCTGAGTGGCAGACGGCCATCCGCGTCATGCTGTACAAGAAGGGCTCTGCTGCTGACCCCGGTAACTACCGGGGTGTCTGCCTCCAGAGCGCCGCGCTGAAGGTCTTCATGCGCATGATGCTGCACAGGCTCCGCGCCGCGCTGGACCCACACCTGGGTGAGTCTCAGATGGGTTTTCGTCGTGGTCGTAACACTGTCATGGCTGTGTTTGTCGCGCGCCGGTTGATGGAGGAGGTGCGTCGCCTTCCCCCTGACAGTTTGCCGCTGGTCTTCATTTTTGTTGACTATATCAAGGCCTTTGACACGGTCCTCTGGGAAGCTCTTTGGGCCATCCTAGCTCTGGACCGAGTGCCACCAGCGTTTATTGCTGCCATTCGCCGACTGTATGAGGGCTCACAGGCAGTAGTGCGGACTGCGGAAGGCACCACCCCACCATTCCCCCTTCACCACGGGGTGTGGCAAGGTTGTGTCCTGTCTCCATACCTGTTCATTATTGTCGTGGACCACGTCATGCGCCAGGCACGTGCGCGCTTCACTGCTCTTAAGGGGTTCGAGCCAGGCTTGGACATCCTTAACGCGTGTGGGCACGGCGGGGTTAGCACGGGTTACCGCCTGGCTGACCTGATTTATGCGGACGACACCACCCTCATCGCGCGCCCCGAGCACATTCAGACCTGGCTGGACTGTCTGGGCCTCAGTGGAGGCGAGGGCAGTGGGATTGGAGATTAGTGTCAAAACTGAGGCGATGGTGATTGGGGCCTCCAGTCGTCCATGCACCGCTGCCGCGCCTGCTTGACGGGACAGAGGTCCCATTCCGCGACCGCTTCAAGCTGTTGGGGAGTTGGCTTCCTGACATTGCCGACGATGTGGACACCCGCATCGGCCTTTCCTGGGCCAAGCTCCGTTCGCTCAACACCTACTGGCGCTCCAAGGGCCTGGGCGAGCACCGCAAGCGCATGCTCTTCAAGGTCCTCGTCCTCACGGTGCTCACGTATGGCGCCGAGGCATGGACACTCACGGCAACACTGGCAGCCAAGCTAGACGGCACGGTAACCCGGATGCTCCGACAGGTCCTGAATGTCGGGTTTTCTCAGCGTAGGTCATTAGAGTCTTTGTATCACGGTATGCCTCGTATTTAGGACGAGATTAGGCAGCGTAGGATAGCATTTGTAGGACATCTTGCTCGCACCAGCCAGGTCGACACCGCCCTTGGTCTGGCCGGTCCCAGCGGCTTGGCCAACCGGGGCGGCATATTATGACCTGGCCTGGCCCCAAGAACATTCCTAAAAAGGTAGGGAAACATGCCATGAACTATACCCAGATGTTGCTGGACGACCTAGTGGTCCCAGCCCAGTTTGAGTACCGCATCCACTCTCTCTCCCGTCTTTGGACTGCCATGCAGGACAAGACGCGGTGGAAGAAGATTGTCAAGGCGCACACGCCAGCCCCTGTGGGCAAGCCGCCTCCCCCCAAAAGGAGGAGCCGTTTTGATTAGTAGCGTAGATAGGCTTTTCTAGACTAGATATATAGCTTAGAGTTAGGTTAGTTCGATTACGCGGCTTCCTCGGCCACACCACCCATCCAACCTGGAATATGTGCTACATGATCTCCCAACGGGGACATGTTATAATTTAATTTAATTTAATTTTTTAATGGGTTAGGGCCGTAACAGTTGAAAATGGATCAATGATATACTCCACTTGTTCGTCAAATCTCATCGACTGGGTTTCAAAACAGCCCACGAACGCCGCGGATGCAGATATCTGGACAACGGTGCAAACAACGTTACGTACGGCTGACGTGGCGCCAAACTCCTCGTTTCCCTTGTTGTCACGAGTCATTTCACGACGTCGTGTTATACCCGCGCCCTTTTCCATGTACTGTAACGTGAGATGTAAACTCCGCTTCCCTGCCGGGAATTCCGTCCAGCACTGTCATAAAGTACTCCCCATGGCTATACCATTCAAATCCCATATAAAATTAATTAGTTGAACTCGTGAGCACTCCCGTTGGGGAGTCACGAAGCACCGGCCGGGAGTGCTTTTAATCCTGTATATGAAACACTCAATTAATTAATTAATTCATTAACCCGTGTTTTTTTACAACGCGATACATCGCGTTGTAGGGTTAGAACGCGATGTATTGCGTTGTAATCTGACACGTGGCAAACATATTAAACATGCGATTTTTGGTCTGAAACTTTCAACATAGGTCAGAAACATCTCATAGAATTCAAGAAAAAATCCTGGTATTTTTGGTATTTTTTTTGTGACAGCTGCAAACAAATATGAACCACTGAAATCAGGCATTGTCGCGGGACGAAGGTGAAGACGACGGCGATGGCGGCAGGTAGATCTCGCCAGTTTTCGCGCGATTTTCAGTGGCTGTTGGGTGGCACGACCATGATGATGCGTTCAAAGGTTGATAATTAGGTTTCTACGAGTTTGTTGAGGTACTGGGGCAAAGGAAACGTAGTTTTTTCCAGTTTCTCACCCAACTTTCATGCGGAAACCCTGGAAACCGGCACACATATTATGACGTCAAGACTCGGGTCTGCTGCGGCACCATGCTTGGTATTTCCATGGTGTTTCGACTTCTTAACACATGTTTATTCATTCCGAACGCCCGGACTCTCCGCTAAACCGAGATTTGTGCAGACTTTTATTGGGTAGCTCCGGGCATGATGGTGCCTGCAAATAGCGTAAGGCGTGACCGTGGCTATTGCTACGGTATGCTGTATTTTCCTGGAAATGGCCTCTGCCACCGGCTCAATAGTGCTTGCAGGCGTAAGTATATCGTGTTTCTACCTAGTTTCTGCCAGTTTTCCACTTATATTTCTACCGACCTCTGCCCAGCCTCTCTAAGACCGCCATCCTACTCGACGTTGCTTGCATGTCAGCCATAGCAGGTTGCAGTTGTGCAGTATTTAGGTGCTGTATACGTCGTCAAGCCGTGCATAAAGCGTGAGGATTGGATGTTGATGGTTTATACTGCGTTGATTGTGCAAGAAGATCAGCTTGGTGCCCATAATTATGGTGTATTGATCATGTGATGTTAGCATCTTGCCACCATGTGCTAGCATGCATTCCAGCGTCATCTTTGCCTGCATGTAAGCTCATGGATCACTCAACCTATCCAAGCCTTGCATTACACACGCCTCTTTCTTTCAGTATTGCACGCGTTATGGAATGAAAACCCAGCACCTCCGTTCCCACGAGGCATGTGCTCAACACGTTGTGAGAGTGGATGATGCTTTGGCTATGGCTGCCTGATTCAGTCATATTAGGTCATCCAGTCATGATGTTTGATGCATGTTTGATGCTGTATAACTTATACAACACCTATTTTCAACGTTTTGACCCTCCAAGCTCACTATGGCCCCGTTTATGGGGCTCGTGTCGTTGCGTCATGTTGTGAAGGGCTCTCATTTTTCCCACTGCGTTGTACTGCGTTGTAATTGTGATGCTAATGAAAAATAGCTCCAGTGGCCCAACATGGGCCTGAGTTTTGTTCCACAAAGCCTGCATATGTTGCCCATAGCTCGTGCAAGAAGCCAGATTTTTTTCATGAACCATTTGTGAATAAGCACATGACTTGTGACCTAGGGTCAACAAATTGCGGTCATGGTCAGACCCCCCTGTATTCAAACCAGTGTATTAAAAATCAAATTAAATTATAACATGCCTCCGTTGGGAGATCATGTAGCACATATTCCTTGATGGGTGGTGGAGTGGAGAAAGCCGCGTAATCGGACTAACCTAACGCTAATCTAGCTAGTCTAGAAAAATCCTAACTACCCTACTCATCAAAACGCCTCCTCTTGGGGGGAGGTGGCTTGCCCACAGGGTCGGGCGTGTGAGCCTTGACAATCTTCTTCCACCGCGTCTTGTTCTACATGGCAGTCCAAAGAAGGGAGAGAGAGTGGATGCGGTATTCAAACTGGGCTGGGACCAGTAGGTCATCCAGCAACATCTGGACGTAGTTCGTGGCATGTTTCCCTACCCTTTTGGGAATGCCCTTGGCGCCAGGCCAGGTCAGAATTATGTGCCGCCCTGGGGGCCTGCCAGACCAAGGGCGGTGTCGACCTGGCTGGTGCGAGCAAGGTGTCCTACAAATGCTATCCTACGCTGTCTAATCTCGTCCCAAATTTGGAGGCATGCCCTGATACAAAGACTCTGATGACGGGCGCTTGGAAAACCCTACGTTCAGGACCTGTCGGAGCATCCTGTAAACCGTGCCGTCTAGCCTAGATGCCAGTGTGGGGGTGAGTGTCCACGCCTCGGCGCCATACGTGAGCCGACCGTGAGGACGAGGACCTTGAAGAGCATGCGCTTGCGGTGCTCGCCCAGGCCCTTGGAGCGCCAGTAGGTGTTGAGCGAACGGAGCCTAGCCCAGGCCAGGCCAATGCGGGTGTTCACATCCTCGGCGGTGTCAGGGGCCAGCTCCCTAACAGTTTGAAGCGATCGCGGAACGGGACCGTCGTCCCGTCGAGCAGGCGCGGCAGCGGTGGGCGACTGGAGGCCCCAATCACCATCGCCTCAGTTTTGACACTAATCTCCAACCCCACCGCCCTCGCCTCCAGGCCCAGACAGTCCAGCCAGGTCTGAATGTGCTCGGGGCGCGCGATGAGGGTGGTGTCATCCGCATAAATCAGGTCGGCCAGGCGGTAGCCAGGTTCAACCCCGCCGTGCTCTTTCTCGTTAAGGATGTCCAAGCCTGGCTCGAACCCCTTAAGAGCAGTAAAGCCCGCACGTGCCTGGCGCATGACGTGATCCACGACAATAATGAACAGGTATGGAGACAGGACACAACCTTGCCACACCCCGTGGTGAAGGGGGAATGGTGGGGTGGTGCCTTCCGCAGTCCGCACTACTGCCTGTTGTGAGCCCTCATACAGTCGGCGAATGGCAGCAATAAACGCAGGTGGCACTCGATCCAGAGCTAGGATGGCCCAAAGAGCCTCCCAGAGGACCGTGTCAAAGGCCTTGATATAGTCAACAAAAATGAAGACCAGCGGCAAACTGTCAGGGGGAAGGCGACGCACCTCCTCCATCAACCGGCGCGCGACAAACACAGCCATGACAGTGTTACGACCACGACGGAAACCCATCTGAAACCAGTGTATCTCTCTAATGAATTAGCATGTTGTAGGTCTGAACGTAGCTCAAAAAAAACTTTGATTAATTTATGGGCTTTCAGGAAAGTATATACATGACCATGAAAAAAAATTTCCTTGGGTGCTATTCGCGTTCTAAAAAAAAGCTTACAACGCGATATATCGCGTTCTAACTAAAAAAACACGGGTTAATGAAACACTTGGCGAGAGACCGGACTACTATCGTAGACTGGGGCTCAAAAATCATGATTGAATTTTATTTTGAGTAGCGCAATCGACAGGTCTCCGCAAAAGGATCCTGGATCATACCTTCGATTCCGGAAAGTCCGTTTTCAGTTGAGCGATAGTAGGCCTACAATTCAGGTAAAAATGGGTGTAAGCTTCAATACTTAAGCATCAAATGGGCCAAAGCTAAGACAGACCAAGTAGCTCGTTGGGGGGTCCAAACAAAAGTTTTAGTATAGTGCAATCGATACATCTTGCATGATGAGGGCACTCAGAATCTGCATGTCACGTCCCAGGAATCATCCATATTCGAGCGGCACGGACCAAAATATATTACTCGCAACCCAAAAAATTAATTATAATTCGTCAAAATGTGCTTTTCATCTGCAGTAGTCCGGTCTCTCGCCAACTGTTTCATATGCACAACAAGAAGAAAGGGCAGAGACCTTCTTTCTCCTTCATGCCAGAGGCATGCCACAGTAGCAATCGGACACGATCACGGCAAGTAGACGATCCGGCAAGTTCTGTGGGTGCAGTAAGACCCGTGTGAGCGTACCATAAGAAGGAGCGTGGGCAAGCAAGCGAAGCATATGCAGAAAGTAGCATGGCTGGCTGTACAATGGCTTTAATAGCTAAGGCTATGGCTGATTACATGTACACCGTGCGTTAGCCATGCACGTGACTAGGTACATTGGTGGCAAGGCTACTGGGCAATGCTAGCATTCTAGGCATGGCTGCTATGGCGGCAGTGACTACCAATGATTACAAGCTAGTGCTACTCTAGCCCGCAGGGGGCGTCCACATGCATCTTGTGGTTGATCATCAGACATCAGGTCCCCGCCCGGCCCTCCAATACACATACCTTGGGCTTCTGGGGATCCTCGATCGACTTAACCCTTGGAAACAAACTTGTGGTGGAGGCCTATTCAGGCCACAGGTCGCGTCGCTGCTTCTGCTGAGCGCGGGTGTCAGGTTGTCGTCCAGCGTCCAGGTGAGGTCGTGCAACCCGTCTTGCGACGAGAAAGGAATTAACCACTGCTTGTCCTCAGGGGAGGCCGGAGGGGAAGGTGTGATCTAGCAGGACTGGTGCCCGGGGAGTTGCCTTGTCCCGTGAGTGCACCAGGGAACTAGGCGGTGGCACCCGCGCAGTTCTACCCGATCACCTACCGGCAGGCCCATGAGGGTAGCTAAATTAACTCCAGGACGGCTTGAAGACCTTCGCCAAGCACAACAACGGGATCGAGGCCACCGACCGCGCCCGGCGCCGCGACTGCCGGGTGGTGCTGCGTCGTTTCCCCCAGAAGCCAGGTGAGACGTCAACTACCCTTGCCGACGAGCTCAAGGACCAGCTCCTTACCCGGCCTCATGGGCCTGGTACAGTAGGTGAGGTAGAACTGCGTGGGTGCCACCGCCTTCCCCACAGTCTCACGGGACAAGGCGGCTCCCCCACTATGCAGTCCTGCTCACCTTCCCCTCCCGTGAGGACAAGCAGCGGTTCCTTTCTCGTCACAATTAAGAGGTTGCACGACCTCACCTGGCGGACGCTGGACGACGACCTGACCCCCGCTCAGCAGCAGCAGCGACGCGCGACCTGTGGCCGGAATACCTCCGCCACAAGCTGCCAGGACCTTCAGAAGCCCGAGATGTACTGCATGGAGGGATGGGGACCTGATGATCAACCACAAGATGTGGACGCCCCCTGCGGGCTAGAATAGCTAACTAATAGGCTAGCTTGTATCCATTGGTAGTCACTGCCGCCATGGCAGCCATGCATGCTTAGAATGTTTGCCTAGCTGTGCCACCATACCTATAGTCACGTGCACCGCTGACACACAGTACACAACCAGCCATAGCCTTAGCTTTGTCCTAGCTTGTACAGGCAGTACAGCCATGCTACGTCCTGGCTATGCTCAGATTACTTGCCCACGCTCCTAGCTTGTTATGGTGGGTCTTATTGCACCTACAGATCTTGCCGGATCGTTTATACTTTATACCGAGGCCGATTGCAGCTGTGGCATGCCTTCGTGGCATGAAGGAGAAAGGGGGTCTCTGCCCTTTCTTCCTGTTGTGCACACACAGGGATTAAAAGCACTTCGGTGCTCCGTGAAGTCCTCCCCAACGGGAGCACTCGTGAGTTTAATTAATTAATTATTAATGAGGGTAGGAAGCTGGTCCTTGAGATCGTCATGCAACGGCACTGGTTGCCGTCTCACCTGGCAATTCTGGGGGAAACGACGCAGCACCACTCGGCACTCGCGGCGGGCGCGATCGCCGATCAATTCAAGGTGGCGTCCCTTATTTGTTCGGTCTGCATGGCGGTGGTCCTCCAGCTCTACCTGGAGTTTAATCGTGGCGATGGCGTCAGTGGTAATGAGGCGCGCGCGCGGTCGCATGACCCGATGACCGCAGCAGGTCGGCATAGGAGAGCGGCGGGATCGAGGTCGCCAGCGTCCTGCCGGGGGGGCTGGGATGCGATGGTACCGTCCGGGTTGGTCTGTACGCCGTACGGATGCGAAAAAATGCGGGATAAAGCATATTTTAGGCCTCCGCGTATTATACGCGTACTTTACTTCAGACTACGCGGTTTGGACTTAGAATTTTTCGGGGGTACCAGCGGGCAGCGGGCACTGGCGCGGTGCCCAGGTTCTGGGCGCGGCGCGCTCACTGCACAGACTGTTGAGATTTTTACTACTAGAAGTAGATGCGTACAGTTCTTTTCATAAAGCGCAAGCCTTGCAAAATGTTTGGCCGGTAGGAGACAGCTAGGACTAGGTACATAACGCATAATAACAGTGTCCATTGGCTTAACTACTGGCTATATTTGGAATAATAAACGTACACCTATTTACCTGGAAAAATAACAGTGTCCATTGGCTTCCGTGGTCTAGTAAGGCTCCGTTTTAGCCACTGACATCTTGATACCCTAGGCTTAGCAGGGATTAACTACTGGTTATACTTGGAATAAACGTACACCTATTTACCTGGAAAATAACAGTGTGCCAGCAAATGCCAGCTGTGCTACTGACGGTGTAATGCAATATAGCGACGACGAGGCCAGTGCGACTGTGCGACAGTATGGGGTGGTTTTACCGGATTAGGATACATTTTTTTGTCTAGGATACATTTGATGCACTGTGCAGTTTTCAGATGTGTTTGTGGGGGTTGATTGCGCCTAGCATGCATTTTATTGAAGCAATGAGTTTCCCAAGATATACATTATATAAACTAAGACAATTGACCCATTAACGCAATGAGACAACATCAATGAGACAACATATGCCAATTGAAGGCTGCCCGCAACTTTATTCCAAGTTCATTATTATATGATTCCAAGACCATAACTCTTCCAAGACCGTACATCTTCAAGATATAGCACTACAGACACCCACGCGGCTTCCGCGGTCATCACGCTCCTCCTCCAAGACAACTCAACCTTACAGGACGTTGGGCCATCATACGTCCGGAATAATTGTGTCACTTATTACATAACCAAACTTTTTGAGGGATCGCCATGGTTGCATGGTTTCAACACATGCGCCCTGCACTCATGTGCATCAAAGGTGTTGCGTAGTGCCAACTCAGTGTCAAAGAACTGATTCAATAATATTTCCCGTATGGCCATGAAGGCCCACATGAGTTAAACATGGCCGAGAGTGATTGCATCATCCTTCTTGGCGACATCGGTCTTGACGACGTCGATGGGGAAGACGGCAGCACCTGCATGTGAACAAAAGAATCCATGAACTGTGGCATCCAAAGGCAACAACATATTAGCATCCCATTGAACACGAAGCCACGCTGACCCGGCCATCCAGCCGCCCACGCAGCCACAGAGCCAGCCAGCCACGCAGTGACGCACCCACCCAGCCACACATCCACGCATCCACGCACCCGGCACCCCCCCCCCCCCCAGCCAGCCACGCAGCCACGCAGCCACGCAGCCACGCAGCAGCGCAGCCACGCAGCCACACAGCCACGCACCCTCCTTTCCAGCCACGCAGCCACGCAGCCACGCAGCCACGCAGCCACGCAGCCACGCAGCCACGCAGCAGCGCAGCTACACGCAGCCACACAGCCACGCACCCTCCTTTCCAGCCAAGCAGCCACGCAGCCACGCAGCCACGCAGCCACGCAGCAGCGCAGCCACGCAGCCACACAGCCACGCACCCTCCTTTCCAGCCACGCAGCCACGCAGCCACGCAGCAGCGCAGCCACGCAGCCACACAGCCACGCACCCTCCTTTCCAGCCAAGCAGCCACGCAGCCACGCAGCCACGCAGCCACGCAGCAGCGCAGCCACGCAGCCACACAGCCACGCAGCCACGCAGCCACGCAGCAGCGCAGCCACGCAGCCACGCAGCCACGCAGCAGCGCAGCCACGCAGCCACACAGCCACGCACCCTCCTTTCCAGCCACGCAGCCACGCAGCCACGCAGCCACGCAGCCACGCAGCCACGCAGCCACGCAGCCACGCAGCCACGCAGCAGCGCAGCCACGCAGCCACACAGCCACGCACCCTCCTTTCCAGCCAAGCAGCCACGCAGCCACGCAGCAGCGCAGCCACGCAGCCACACAGCCACGCACCCTCCTTTCCAGCCACGCAGCCACGCAGCAGCGCAGCCACGCAGCCACGCAGCAGCGCAGCCACGCAGCCACACAGCCACGCAGCCACGCAGCCACGCAGCAGCGCAGCCACGCAGCCACGCAGCCACGCAGCCACGCAGCCACGCAGCAGCGCAGCCACGCAGCCACACAGCCACGCACCCTCCTTTCCAGCCAAGCAGCCACGCAGTCACACAGTCAAACCCCCCTACACCCCCCCCCCACACACACCCCCCACCCCACCCACTCAACACTACACGAATGACTCACAAAGAACTGCTGCACCACCGATGATCCCTGCGGGAACTGCTCTGCTGCCGACGGTCCCTGCGAAAACTGCTGCAGTGCCGACAATGCCTGTGGAAACTGCGACATTGCCGACGCTGCCTGCGGGAACTGAAGCTGCTGCTGCTGCTGCTGCTGCTGCTGCTGCTGCTGCTGCTGCTGCTGCTGCTGCTGCTGCTGCTGCTGCTGCTGCTGCTGCTGCTGCTGCAGTTGTGCTGCAGTTGCTGCTGCAGTTGCTGCTGCAGTTGCTGCTGCTGCTGCTGCTGCTGCTGCTGCTGCTCCAGCTGGACCACTTGTTTCTGCACCTCTTGACGCAGCTGCAAACCAAGCTCTTCAACCTTCTTGCTTTGGTTCTCCATAGCTCGTTGCATCTCTCTCATCGTCTGTTCCACGCCCACCAGTACGGGGGTCGGCGGCGGCAGCGGCTGGGTACGCTCTGGCTGGGTGCGCTCTGGCTGCCGTGCAGGACCTTGCCACATCGGCCGGCGCATTGGTGGTTTGCACCGGCCAAAAAATCTACTTTCATGGCACCAGATTTCTTTCCTAGCACCCATTTTCTACAATCGTCCCCGGCATAACACAAATCAATCAATTCGTCCATGTCATCGCTTCGGCTATCAGCATCGGGCATAGTTCCCGTGGCTAGTGCCCATCATTCTTTCCACCTTGAGCGGGGCGAAGTCACGAATTCAAGCGCGAAGTGCATTTGAATCAAGCGGGAACTGGGTGACACTGCTTGAAGACGTGCAGCTCCAAGGCATGCAAATGATGCAATGTATGAAAGATACGATACGCAAAGTTCAGGTGTTCAGGTGAAGCCGTGAAGACGTGGTGAAGACAGGTGAAGACGCGGTGAAGACGTGAAGACGTGAAGACGTGAAGACGTGAAGACACGATACGGCAAGTTCAGGTGAAGTTCAGGTGTTCAGGTGAAGCCGTGAAGACGTGAAGCCGTGAAGCCGTGAAGACGTGGTGAAGACAGGTGAAGACGCGGTGAAGACGTGAAGACGTGAAGACGTGAAGACGTGAAGACGTGAAGACACGATACGGCAAGTTCAGGTGAAGTTCAGGTGTTCAGGTGAAGCCGTGAAGACGTGAAGCCGTGAGGCCGTGAAGACGTGGTGAAGACAGGTGAAGACGCGGTGAAGACGTGAAGACGTGAAGACGTGAAGACGTGAAGACGTGAAGACACGATACGGCAAGTTCAGGTGAAGTTCAGGTGTTCAGGTGAAGCCGTGAAGACGTGAAGCCGTGAAGCCGTGAAGACGTGGTGAAGACAGGTGAAGACGCGGTGAAGACGTGAAGACGTGAAGACGTGAAGACGTGAAGACGTGAAGACACGATACGGCAAGTTCAGGTGAAGTTCAGGTGTTCAGGTGAAGCCGTGAAGACGTGAAGCCGTGAAGCCGTGAAGACGTGGTGAAGACAGGTGAAGACGCGGTGAAGACGTGAAGACGTGAAGACGTGAAGACGTGAAGACACGATACGGCAAGTTCAGGTGAAGTTCAGGTGTTCAGGTGAAGCCGTGAAGACGTGAAGACGCGAAGACGTGAAGACGTGGTGAAGACAGGTGAAGACGCGGTGAAGACGTGAAGACGTGAAGACGTGAAGACGTGAAGACGTGAAGACACGATACGGCAAGTTCAGGTGAAGTTCAGGTGTTCAGGTGAAGCCGTGAAGACGTGAAGCCGTGAAGCCGTGAAGACGTGGTGAAGACAGGTGAAGACGCGGTGAAGACGTGAAGACGTGAAGACGTGAAGACGTGAAGACACGATACGGCAAGTTCAGGTGAAGTTCAGGTGTTCAGGTGAAGCCGTGAAGACGTGAAGACGCGAAGACGTGAAGACGTGGTGAAGACAGGTGAAGACGCGGTGAAGACGTGAAGACGTGAAGACGTGCATGCAAGGTATCAAAGATACGATACGCCGCAAGTTCAGGTGAAGTCGTGAAGACGTGAAGACGTGAAGACGTGAAGACGTGAAGACGTGAAGACGTGAAGACGTGAAGACGTGAAGACCAGGACTGACACGTGAAGACTGGGACGTGAAGGCAAGTTGCAGCACTCGGCCGCTGCAGTCGCACGCAGGTAGAAACGAGTATTGCTGCTTGAATCTGTCAAGACCCCATCGAATGTAAAACAGGTTTTTCGTAAAGAAATCCGATTTGTGGGCGGGCTTTACATATTGCTTCTGTCCAAGCACTACCGGATGTAAAACAGTATACTTCTTGAAGAAATAAGTTGGGGCTTTGTTGGGCGTCACATTTGACCGGTGGGCGGAGTTTCCTGCTTCTGTGAAGGCGCCATCGAATGTAGATCAGTAGATTTTCTAAAGAAATCTGAGTTGTGGGCGGGGCCTTTATTGCTTGTGTCCATCCACCACCGGATGTAGAACAGTAGACTTATTGAAGGTGAATCACGATACAACAGCTGTAGTTGACAACATCATGACCGGCACATCTTTCCCCCACCGCTGCTCAACCCGGTCCCCCCCAAACTCCTCCACACTTGCCCACCTTTCCACCCTCCTCCACGGCCCGTTGTGTTTGCAGGCGTCGGCACAAAGGGAGGAGGCCGTGCGAGCCGGGAAACTCACGGTATGGTTTGATTTCTAGTTTTGTATTAGGACCCTAGGGTAGCTATGTTATATAGGCATGTCTGACAGCATAGCTCACCATTTCATTACCATGGGATGCTGAGCATACCATTTCCAGAGAGGTAAGTCAGTCACTCTTCGCAGTTGACAAGTCAGAGAAAGCAATCAAGTGCAGCGTTCACAACTCTTGCCGCTCGTAACCTTTTGTCTGCCCTGTTTGGCAGCTCCCTGTCTTTGCTTTCTCTCGTATTTCTTTCTTTTGTCTCTTTTCTACATCTTTCTTTGCTAATTCTTGAATATATGATGCTATTGTAGCATCCTTCTAGCGCGGATCGCTCTTAATATCCTTCTCGCGCACGTTTCCTCGCTTTTTCTCATGTAAGAGCGTCTTCCCTGCCCATGCAGCGTGTACCTGGTGTGTGTGGCTCTGCCTTGCCAATCACAACTGACCGACATGCTGGTCAGGCACTGCAGGTCGTTGCCCTTGCGTGTGTGAACCTGCTGTTTTGGCTGTTCCCATGGCCGCTGCGTGTGTCCGTGAATGATACCATGGGAGGGAGACTTCTCCCATGGGTCCCCTTCGCTGACACTCGTGATGTAGGTTCGCGTCGACTTGTTTCTCTCACTGTGCCCATATTGGCCTCGCACGGCTTTGTCTCTCATTCCTTGTTTGCATGCGGCGGCGTGTAGACCATCATCTTCATCCGAGACCGCAACAGCAAGGGCCAGGAGGTGAGTAATTGCTGAGGGCATGGCTCCTATCCCTTGATGAGTCTAGCGCCATGTACCACCCTCTATGCCTGCATATAGGTGACGCATTGAAAATGCAAGCATCTTACTAGAAGTAGCACGGGCCTCCGAGGTGAGATTCTGCGCAGGCCTCATGATCCCAATGGACCTGCGAAGCGCATGGCGCGCATGGGCGGCCGGCCGGCGCAGCTGGCATGCGGCGGGGCGGGGCTGTCGACGGGCGGCGGGGCAGGGCCGTCGGCGCGCGGGGGGCCAGCGGCGCTGCCGGTGCGCGCGGGCGGCGGGCCGGCGCACCTGGCATGCGGCGGGGCAGGGCTGTCGACGGGCGGCGGGGCGGGGCAGTCGACGGGCGGCGGGGCAGGGCCAGCGGCGCTGCCGGCGCGCGTGGGCAGCGGGCCGGCGCAGCTGGCATGCGGCGGGGCGGGGCTGTCGACGGGCGTCGGGGCAGGGCTGTTGACGGGCGGCGGGGCAGGGCCGTCGGCGCGCGGGGGGCCAGCGGCGCTGCCGGCGCGCGCGGGCGGCGGGCCGGCGCACCTGGCATGCGGTGGGTCGGGGCTGTCGACGGGCGGCGGGGCGGGGCAGTCGACGGGCGGCGGGGCAGGGCCGTCAGCGCGCGGGGGGCCAGCGGCGCTGCCGGCGCGCGTGGGCGGCGGGCCGGCGCAGCTGGCATGCGGCGGGGCGGGGCAGTCGACAGGCGGCGGGGCGGGGCAGCCGGTGCGCGGCGGGGCGGCGCCGTCGGCGGGCGGCGAGGTGGCGCAGCCAGCGCGCAGCGAGGTGGCAGCGGCGGCGCAGCCTGCATGCGGCGGGGCAGGGCTGTCGACGGGCGGCGGGGCGGGGCAGTCGACGGGCGGCGGGGCAGGGCCGTCGGCGCGCGGGGGGCCAGCGGCGCTGCCGGCGCGCATGGGCGGCGGGCCGGCGCAGCTGGCATGCGGCGGGGCGGGGCTGTCAACGGGCGGCGGGGCAGGGCCGTCGGCGCGCGGGGGGCCAACGGCGCTGCCGGCGCGCGTGGGCGGCGGGCCGGCGCAGCTGGCATGCGGCGGGGCGGGGCAGCCTGTCGACGGGCTACGGGGCGGGGCAGCCGGCGCGCGGCGGGCCGGCGGCGCAGCCGGCGGGCGGCGGAGCGGCGGAGCGGCGGAGCGGCACAGCCGGTGCCTGAAAAACGCGGTCGCTCAATGAAGGTGCACCACGCCGTCTTCTTCCAGGTACAGGGCAACACAGAGACCTGGTTGTCCTACCGGACCACGGAGTCCCAAAAGACGCCGTGGCAGCCCGCGGGGACTCGACAGGAAGGCGCGCCACGGTGCGGGAAGGCGATGACACAGCCATACAGGTTTGATGCGGAGGGGCGGCCGCTGTTTGGCGTCCGACTTGTGGATCCAGACCGCATTCCGATGTTGCAGGACACCCCAGCCTTCGCACCATTGAACATGGAGTTTCTGGGGAAGGAGCTGGAGTCGATCAAAACAAGGGTCGAGAAGTTGCCCCATGGCATCTGGCAGTGGTACTTTCCGCCCGACACCATCAAGCCAAACAAGGCCTTTTTTCGCAAGTCAAGTCCCACATGCCCCTGAGGAGGTGCCTGAGGAGTGGCGCCCTTTGCCGTGGCCATCTCGCGCGGACATCTCCGCCCTGCGTGAGCACGATGCAGCGCCTGAACCACCACCGACGCAAGAAGAGCACTTCATGGCGTTGGTCGACGCAGAGGCGGTGCGCGTCACCCCGCTGGTAGACCGAGTTCGTCATGATGGCCACACACAGCAGGAATGGGCGGCAGAAGACAGGGCCATGGCAGCCAAGGTCGCTTACTTGAAGCGCATGCAAGGCGTTGAGAAAGGCTCCGCTGTTCTATACTGGCACCCTTCAGCTGGTATTCTCTGCAACTCGAAGCTCACGTGGACTCCAGTCCTCGTTGGCATCATCAAGGAGGTGGTTGCGAAGGAGGATGGCGGCCAACCTTCTATTGAGCTCTTTGTATACCGCGCTAAGCATTTGCATGACACGTGGCACCCGTGGAATACAGACATTGCGCAATGGCCCCATCCGCCAACCACTGCGGCGCACACGGTGATCATCACCGCCTCAGACCTCGTCTTGACACAAGTGGTGGGCAAGCGAGGTCAGCCGCCCCATGGAGTCTCCTTGGGTGCGAACGAAAAGCTCACCAAGGAGTGCCTAAAGGCGCTGAAGGAGGTGCCCTATGACGCGGAACACCCGGTCGTGAAGTGGCAAGATGCTGAATGCTCGAAGGGCATCGTCGGCATGGCGAAGGCATGCTGGGAAGGCGTAACGCTGCAGGTCAAGAGTGGCAGCCGCAACCTCGTAGGGCAAGTCGTGTGTCATTGGGCGTCGGAGCGTGTGACATCCGCGGACGGTCGCACCGAAAGCCGGGACGGCAGGTACCATGGTCGTGTCGCTGTTGTCGACACGCAAAACGACATGGTAGCCATGTACTGGGGTGCCCGTTGGGAGGAGGACGCGGTTTCTTGCGTGCCTCTCCACGAGCTGGAGGCACAGATCTGCGGGTGCCCCGGTGTGGTCGTCCCTGCGTTGCAAGCGCCGGATATCACCCTGGCCGAGGCTCGATTGCGCGAGATGGTTCCACCCAGCGACGTTGTGGCGGAGAACAACAACGCAGGCGCCTCCCGGCGTCGGAAGCGAGCGCTCATCCTTGCCGATGACGATGACGACGACGACGACTGCTGAAGCGCAAGCAGCGTTGTTGTCATTGAGCTGCTCATGTGCTGCTGCTGCTGCTGTGCTGCCATGCTATTGCTGCTGCATTGCTGCCGTACTGCTGCTGTGCTATTGTGCTGATGTGTTGCTGCATTGCTGCCGTGCCGCTGATGTATTGCTGTCGTGCTGCTGTGTTGATGCACTGCTGCATTGCTGCCGTGCTGCTGAGCTAGTACTGCCTATTAGTGAATTTCCTATCAATGGACTATAGTCCACTGATAGGAAATTCAGGAATCGGCATACTAAGTTGCTGCTGCGCTGACTTGTGCTCCTGCTATGCGGCCGTGTTGATGTGCTACAGTTGTGCTGCTGCTGTGCTACGGTCATGCTGCTGCTGTGTTGCTGGGCTGATGTGTTGTTGCATTGATGTAGTGGCTATTGTTCCGCTACTACAATTTGCTACTGATGCCGCTGCTGGTGCTTTTTTGCATGTCAGTGCCCGCTATGTTCACACCACTGTTGCCGCGGTTGGTATCGCGTGATTTCCACCGGTTGTGCGTTGACATGTGTTACTCATGCATTTGCCCCTATATTTGGTAGCACGCGGTTTCGCGTTAGTTAGGTGCAGACAGCTGCATGTAGACAAACATCTTGTTTAAGTCGGTCAATTAACTGTTCTTGACGCATCATGGTCCAAGTCGACCGACCTGTAGGGACCAGTAGAGCAATTGTCTAGGAGAAAGAGCGTGATCGCTGCAGAAGCCGCGTGGCAGCCGTGGCTGTACCTGTAGTACGACCTGCATATATATGGATACTGTATTTGGATACTGGGTTGTTTATCAATTCTGGTTTTAATTTATTTAGTGTACCTGGTGTTGGCATGCCAACTCAGTGCTAAACTACTTTATGCACAATGATGCAACTTGATGCTATAGTGACGTGCCACGATGTAACTTTATTAACTTCACCATTAGTCATGGGGTCAATAGGATTGCTCATTATGCCATGTTAACATGAACCATGGGTTACGTAATAGTGAAAACAGTAATCATGATGCTCCACTTGAAGTCTCCAACATGGTCATGTTTGGAATTTTATTGATCATATTCACAATATATGAAAAGAGACAACAAACGTGGAAGCATGGCACGCCGAGGCCGATAATATATGTGTGAAATATGAAAAGAGACAACATCTTTGGCAAGCATGATCATATTATGCTTGCCAAACATATTAATGATATCGACCATGTCCAGAAACCATGTTTGCCAATGGTGCATTTAGGATACATTTGAAGCCGTGCAAATGTATCCTAATCCGGTAAAACCACCCATGCAGCCATTTTCGATTTGCAGCCATGAAGAAGAAAGGGCCTGAATGGGATTTGGTTCTCGAGAAGAAAGAAGCAGTCACAGATGCTGTTAGTAACAAAACGCAGTTTGTGTCGAATAAGTTCTGCTCATTAATTTGCAACAAGATGTTCTCATACGGGGCGGGGGCAATCAGCGTATTCCGAGTCCGTGCACACTTTGCCGGAATCGCAGGGGAAGGGATGTTACCCTGCGACAAAATTACACCGAATATCCGGAGCAGGTTTCTCATGAGGATTGCTAACAACAAGTTGCAGAAGTCAGACGCCATTAAGAAGCAGCACAATTTGAACAGGGCAATGGCGGAGATGGGAGGGGCTGCGCCGGCTGACTTGTCGTCGGTTCCCAGCAAAGGCCAGCTGAGCATCACCAAATGGCTGGTTCCCGTCGACGAGAAAGGTGTCCAGCTGCTGGCTGCCGAATTTTTTATCGAGAACGGCATTGCCTTCAATGCGGCTGAGAGCGCCTCTTTCAAGCAGATGGTTGCCGGCATGACTGATCCAGTACAAAGGAGGGCACGTCACCCCTTGAGCTCCTTCTCGGAAGTTGTGTCTTATGTCCTCTCATGCATTATATAGTGGATGGCTTTCCTTACAATCAATTAATTAATTGATTCCTTACTATTCCCGTTGCAGCCTGCTCCCCCCTGCATTTAACAAATCATAATCAGATAGGATTCCAGGGCATACATAAATGGAAGATGTTAATAAATAAGCATATACACCAAATTTCAGTTGCAATAACTGCATGACCATCATCAAGGAGCGTGCTAATTGGGTGACTGACAATTGGACCACAAAAACTGTCGTGTATTTTACCGCCACGTATTTTACACCCCCCACGTATAATACGCGTATTTTAGGTCCGCGTATTATACCCCGCACACGTATTTGCCAACCCGGGGAACCGTCTGCGCCGCTATATCGTTGGGACCTGCGTGGCCAGGGCCTCCGGTGTGGGCGGTGATGGCTTCAAGCTTCTTCATGAGCACGCCGCACTTGCCCTCTGTCCACTGACCTGGTCATGAGGCGGTACGTCGAGAGGAGGGCGCCGCATGCGCATCAGAGGCCTGCGCCGCGGTCTGCAGTGCCGTGAGCTGATCGAGGAGTGAAGCTTGTTGTGGGCGACCTTAGCTTCCGTATTGGAGACTTTGACTTGGCCTCCACCATGTTGAGCGCCGTGGTCATCAATGTCATCTTCTCGGCCTGCAGCGGCGCTCACGTGCTCCTCGATCCAAGTTCCAACACTGCTCGGATGTCATCCTTGCAAGCAGAGGGAGCGGAAGCCGATGTGGCTGCTGCATGGCTGCGCAGGCCCGGCTGGGTCAGTTGCGGAGCTTAGCGACGAGCGAGGTCGCGTTCAGTCAGCTGGAAGAAGCTGAACAGAATAGCGAGGCGATGGTTGGGATCTGGCCGGGGCCGCCGGGCGAGGAGCCTCTCCAGGTTGATCGGCGCCGGCGGGGATGGGCCCAACGGGCCCATGGAGCTTGTGCCCCTGTGCTAAGAAGTGGACTATCTCGGCTCATTCTTCGACATAGTCAGTTCCTGCCAGTTGGTGAAAAAATAGCGTTCTTTATAGTCTGGTAGGTACTTTCGCCATTTGTGTTCGTGGCATGCAGGGTTCGGCGAGGCATGCAGAGTTGGGCTCGGCGAGGCGCTTGGCGATCACGGTTTGCGGGTAATTGATCCAGGCGGCTGGGCGAGAACAATGGCAAGTGGGTTGGGCTCAGGGAGCCGGAAACAGCTTCTTTTCCATGCAGACCGCGTTTGAGTAGCTTTCGGAGTCGTCATAGCGTGAATCTTGTCACGTGGGTAACTTTTTTCATACTACGTTTCAGCCGTAACCGACTATACTGGCTGGTGGGTGCGTCGAAGACGCATCGAAAGTAATTAAGTGATCTGACTGAATTTGGGGCTCAGACGCAAGAGTTCTGAGCGCCGCAGTTGCAGCCATACCGCCGTCAGCCATTTTAACAGGAAGGTTTATGGCACCCACAGTTTGTTCTCAAATGCCTGGGCAAGCTGGTTGACACGGATTTCGGCTCACCTGCATGCAGTCAAGCAGCTAGGTCGAAGTGCTTGACGATGCCCGTTGTGCAGCTGCGCTTAAGGTCGAGCTCACGGAGGTCGAGCGTCTGCTGCTTGAGCTGCATGGGCGGCAGTGGCGGAGGTGGTGGTGCAGTGGTGTGGTTCAGCAGCATGCATGGCGTTCGCCAGGTCTGGGGGGGATTCAACTGGGAGGGCCGGGCATCGCCGCCGGCCCCGCTGGGCCAGCCGGGGCTGGCCTGCCTGGCGGCAATGTCCTTCACCGCGTGGGCGGGGCCCTGACAAGGCCCGCGGTGTTTTGCAGAGCTCGATCGGGCGATGGCTTTTTCCTTGAGGCCCTGCATGGGCGATGCCGAGGAGCTGGGCAGTGATGGCGTCGGTGTTGGCTTTTTTGAAGCTGGAGGCGAGGACTCAGGTAGCGGTGGCGGCAGTGGATCGAGAGATGGTGGAGTTCGGCAGTCACCGTGCCTCCCATATGGCTGCCACATCAATCTGCAGCTCGAGGGAGGCACGTGCTGCTCGAGGGCCTCCTAATTAAGGAGTGAGCGGATGGAGGTTTCGGTCAAGGTGGTGACCAGTGATGGGGGTGGGGGGCCAGAGCTCCTCGATGCAGAGTCTGGAAGTAGGGCTTGAAGAGGGCGTATTGCTGTTCAAAGGTGGGGGCGGGCAATCACTGTTAATAACTCGTGCTCTCGTTGGGGCGTCACGGAGCACCGGAGTGCTTTTAATCCCTGTATGTGCACAACAGGAAGAAAGGGCAGAGACCCCCTTTCTCCTTCATGCCAGAGGCATGCCACAGCTTAGTAGCAGCAATGGGACACGATAGACGAATATCCGGCAAGTTCTGTGGGTGCAATAAGACCCGTGTGAGCATATCATAACAAGGAGCGTGGGCAAGTAAGCTAATCATAGCCAGGACGTAGCATGGCTGGCTGTACAAGGGCCAAGCTAAGACTATGGCGTGGTCACGTGACGCAGTCACGTGTCTATTAATTAATTAGTTAATTAATTAATTAATGGCTGGTTGTGTACCGTGCAGTAGCGCCAGGTACGTGCACGTGACTAGGTATCAAGGAGACAATAATACTGGGTATGGTGGCATGCACGGCTAGGCGAACATTCTAGACGTAATGGCTGCCACGGCGGCAGTGACTACCACTGATTACAAGCTAGGGCTTTGCTAGCTAGCCCGCAGGGGCGTCCACATCTTGTGGTTGATCATCAGGTCAGGGGCGGGCAATGCTGGGGAGGTAGTCAGCCGAACGCCTGGCAAAGAAGGTACTGCATGCATGCGGACCTCGACGTGCGGCGGTTCTGGTGGTGGAGCTGCTTGCATGCAATGCAATTCAAGAAGCGAGGCGTGTGAGCCCCAAACCACGTAGTTCAGGAGTCTGTCGCGGGTGAGAGCTTGTCAGAAAAGCCGGGCTGGCTGGCGTCAAAGTCGAATGCGTCTCAGCTCGGTTCAGCATGCAGGCCGACCGCGCTTGGGCTCATGCAGGCGATGCCGCAGGCGAGGCGAGCCCTGGGGGCGAGGCGACCACTAGTGCTTGGCTAGTGGCACCACTGCCTTCTGGGACGGACTAGGGCAGAGCTGCAGAAGGAGCTGAGGATGTCTTTTCAGGGCTCAGCACAGCCGCCAGTCTGGGTTGCGTAGAGGAGCGTTTGCTTGTCATAATATTTACTGCGTGGTAGCTTCGGGAAAATATATCAGCGTGTGCGTCTTAGAAAACTATTGCCGAAGCGATTGTGATACTCGCGGCAAAATCTGTTGCCCAAACGTGAAAGTTATAAGTAAGTAAGTAAGTACTTGCGTGTCATGCGCAAAGGCATGCCACGGAGTACTATGCTAATCTCATTAGAAAAATAATTACAAAAAAGTTTAAACAAATATCGTCTGCATCATCCCCCAACCGTTAAGCACTAGATGGGGATGTAATCCTCATCCGAGCTGTCCTCTACTGTAATGGCAGACGAGGCGGTAGTGTAGCGGCTATCCTCAGGACCAATAACCTCTACCTGCGGACTTCTACCCTGGCTAGCAACGACGTGAAAGTTATGGGCGCCGCCGTCAGCCATGGCTATCTTGTGACTTTCTGGCATGTATGCATGATACATGTTTACGGTACGGTTCATGAACAAACAACGCATTCACCGCAAATGTATGCAAGCCTGCACGCGCGCACACACACAACACACACACACACACACACACACACACACACACACACACACACACACACACACACACACACACACACACACACATTCATCCCCTCATGCCCGCCCGCCCGCCTGCCCGCCCACCTGCCCGCGGACCCGTCCGCTCGCCTGCAAGCCTGCAGGCATGCACGCACGCACAACGCGCGCCTCCCCCCCGGCGACACAAAAACAAACGCACATGTATATGCACCCACCCGCCCGCCCGCCCGCCCGCCCGCCCGCCCCCGCCCGCCCGCCCGCCCGCCCGCCCGCGCCGCCCGCCCGCCCGCCCGCCCGCCCGCCCGCCGCCCGCCCGCCCGCCCGCCCGCCCGCCCGCCCGCCCGCCGCCCGCCCGCCCGCCCGCCCGCCCGCCGCCCGCCGCGCCGCCCGCCCGCCGCCCGCCCGCCGCCCGCCGCCCGCCCGCCGCGCCCGCCCGCCCGCCCGCCCGCGCCGCCCGCCCACCCGCCTGCCCGCCCGCCCGCCCGCCTGCCTGCCTGCCCGCCTGCCCTTGCCCCTCCCCGCCCCGCCCCCACGGCGGGGCCCTACACGAACGCACATGCGCGCATGTGCTTATCAAGATTCATAACACATTTTGGAAGTCACGCATGTGTGGACGCTAGCACAGGTACACCCAGCCACCACCCACCCAGCCACCTTCATGTCTGCCCGGCTGCACGGGCCCTCCCCGCCTGCTCACCACCGTGTGCTTGCCCACCCCCCCCCCCCCACCCCCTCCCGCTTCACCCACCCCCCAAGACTATCATCGCGTAGAGTGGCTGCCTGCTTCGATGGAATTGTGGGCTTGTTGGCAGCAGGCAGGCATTGCTAAAATGGCACTTATTATTACGTCAGGAAGGTGGCAATTGCCCTATCTGCGATTCACGATCTCCATGTTCAAGGACCCACAGGATACTTTTGTGGATAGGAAGAACGGCATGAGGCATACTACACTCTGCCATGCCAAGAACAGGTTTGTTTTGAAGCTGCTCATAAATCAGCGGCCGTCTTGTCCTCCGCATCGTCAACAAACCCCTCAGATCAGTGCATCATGGGATATGCTATGCCATCATCAGGCTGACTAGCTAGTGCCCCGCTTGCGCACATCCATCCTCGTCGCCAACCCCAATGCGATGAGCTGCTCCCACAGCTCCAACTCAGCGGCCATGTCGTGCTTGCGTAGCTCGTTGTGGGTGAGCACGAGGCCCTTGTCTGGCTCACTGTAGTAGTAGTGCGTGTAACCTTTACGGTGTGTGTCTTCCCGCGTGGACATGCCGTAGATGTGCAGTGTCTCGCACATGAGCATCGCGATCGCGCCCGCGATCAAGCCCGTGCTGGGCCACGTGGGCGCGCTGCTATTCCCCAGCCAATCGTCACGCAGCAAGCGGAAGAGGTACGGGTGGACCAGTGCAAACGGACCCGCGTTGTCCGGGAACGGCCTTGTCCGCTTCCAAAAGGCCTTGCGGATCTCTGCCAGCCGCTGCCGGTTGCCGGTCATGACGGCCGAGAGCCATTGGGTGTCAACCGGCTTGAAGGAGACCATGACAAACATGCCTGGCTTGCCGTGTAGGCGGGTCCGCTGCTTCCCGCCGGGGACGGAGGGCGGCTCGGGCGTCTCCTTGACCACGTCGGCAAGGGGGGCGTACGATTCCGGGTAGAACAGGCGCAACGTGGTGCGGCTGCCCACGTGGTCAAAGAAGCCACGCAGCGGGGCGTCGTTCATGCGGAGGATGATGTCGTGGCCGTCGATCTCCTTCCCTAGCTTGTAGTAGAGGAGCTTGGCGCTGCTGCCCACGAGGGCACAGGTGTGCCGGCAGGGCTGCGAACGGGTCGTCTCCCTACGCTTGAAGGGGGGCGGCATGTGGTGACTGGAGGACGTCACGATGCCTTGTAGTTCCTCATCGCCCACGCCGTCCGATCCAAAGGGGGGGGGCGCTCCAGACGCGTTGGATATGCCGTCGTAAAAGGGATACTTGCACATTCCCGCGTCGGCCAACCAGGGCGGGAACAGCCGGCTTATTTCTGCCTTTTTCTGAGCATCGAAACTTTCTGGCTCAAGGTACTTGGACTTGATGCACGCACATTGCTGGAAATTGAAAGAAGCCTCAATTTTCCTTACGACGTCGGGCACAGCTGGAGCATTCCGTTGGCGAGGCGACCATAATATGCTGGTGACAACGTGTAATTGCACGAGGCATATCAACGTTGTCAGCCTCAGATGCCCAACCATGCAGCGCTTGTCAATATGGTAGTATCCAGGGCTGACTACCGGGTAAAAGTTGTGGACGTTAGCCGACAACTTGGCTGGAAATTCCAACCAATGCCAGTTGAGAGTAGAGTTTGCGTAACGGCATACAACTCGCATCCATGAGATCGTTTTCTTTAGACCGGGGTCGCAGACCTGTTTACCTGGTAGTCAACCTTTTGTAAACCAAAGCCGGAAAGGGTTCACACATTTCTACCCATTCTCACCAATACATCCTGGCTAGGTAACGTCCAGATGGTAGACGTTGTCAACGCTCATTGAAACTGCTTCAGAAAGGTTTTTTGTAATTAACGTCCGTCTCCCTTGCTATAGAAAGGCTCTTAGGCTCCGGCTATTCAAACCCACGATATTTGTGAACGTCGTGCTGACACCAAAGCCTTTCTGCAGCTCCATGCGCGGGGAATCATACGCCAAGGCGGCCTTATCCCGTTTGCTTTTCATAATTTTTTCAGGGCTCAAACAGGACGGCGAGCCGCGAGTCTTGGGCTATCAGGCTTTGCCTGCTGTTCGAGTGCATCCTGCCACGTGGCGTCCCGTGGTTGCTTGCCATAGTGGTCATGAGGCGTGGTGACTGGTGACTGGTTCTCAGCGCGTGCCTTGACAGACAGCTACAGCCCAGCTTGTGTGGCACAGCAGCCGTTTCCACCATAAGCTGAATGCGCGCACCAGTTCAAACTTGCATATCATAACATGCAACGAGCTTTCTTCCCAGAATGCAGAGCCAAAAAAGAAAATTGTCTACCTAATGATTGAGCGGCTGACGGCACTTCATGGCAAGGACTGTGTCTAGCTGCTTGGTGCGTATCCCGCTACCTTTTCCTGTCCACGTTGCAATATTAGATTTGCGTATTCACTAATCCAATGAGTTCACATGCAGCCCTTTTGTATGCAATGCTATACAAGCCACCTCATTTTTGGACTTACTTGGCGGCAGAGCCACCAGGTATATTCCTGTTTGCGTATAAAGGCTCGTTTTCGACCTGGCTATTGTAACTCTTGCACGTCAGCCTCGTACCGTGGAAGTGTCTAATCAATAATCGATCGTGCTTCCCGATGAAGGTACGCACGTCTTTCGATGCTTTGCTTTGCCAATCGGGCGGAGTTAAGACTTTGCATAAGATTGTTTCATTAGCGCTGTTGGCTTTTTCGAGCTTCAGAACGATAGACACAGGTATACCGTAGACGGCCAACGAAATGGCTTCGCGCCCAGTTGCGATCAACGAATGGAATGGTTCGCCCTCACCATTGATGTCCTTTGCCGCGCATGGCGTGCAAGCTGGTTTAGATCCAAGCGCTCCTTC
>RPFO01000299.1:1787306-1809806 GCA_009746045.1 Mesostigma viride | reverse complement strand
CAGTAATTCATTGTGGGGGTCGGATCCCCACAATCCTAACTGCCCATACCCGTTACCCATATTGCGGTTCTGCATGCCCCAACCTGGCCTTGTCCGGTTGACCTAAGGGATTCGTCCGGAAACGAATCTCCTTATATTGCGTGCTTTAAACGGAAACGCTTTGTGGGTTGCAATTTCACGCATTAGTTGGCGTCTTGGCCATTGCCCATACCCTATATCTGGGATACATACTGTCAGCTCCGGCAAGCTGCAGTAATATCTCACGTCCTTTAATTGACGTATTTTTGTGCTTAATTTGTCATCCCGCCAAGGTGACTAGAGGCACATTGTTCACACTTTACCAGCCACCACGCGATGGCTGACGGTGTTGAGCGAGGGCGACGAGAGGCCCATCGCTTCTCTCCTGCCCCTTCCCTCGTGGCAGCACTCGAGGCGGCAGAGAGAGCTACCCAAAATCACTCACGCCCGAGTAGTGAGCGTGGCTCTAGGGGGTCATCCCCAGCACAAACCCCACGTTTGGGAGGGAATTCCTCGGCGGCTGCCGGTGCACCACCTGGTAGCCCTGTAGTGAATCCCCTTAATGGACCACCAAGTGGAACATCCATCGCGGGATTGTCGGCGGGTCCGGCCCTTGGTGTAGGAGCCGGCGCGGGGGCGCAGGGGAATAATGTTACCCTGCACTACGGTAGGAGTGGGGCCCTGCCTACGGTGCTGCCGCAACCTACATTGGCCACTTGGCCCAGCAGCGCCCCGGCGCCACCCTTGTATGATAGCCGATCGCGGTCTCGCCGAGCTGCGCATCGGGCGTCCTATCATGCGCCTGGACCCCTTGGGGCTAGCCCCTTCGGCCATGCCTCGCCAAATATGGCTGGGCAGGGCCAGGGCACCGCACGGACCGGTCGGTCTTCCTTCGGGGTCGCAGGGGAGGCGATTCCCCTCCCCAACTCAGCATACGACCGCCTGGCTCCGGGTGACCCACGAGCGCAGCACCCAGCGGCCACCGCCGCCCATCATTATGCAAGCCGCGCCCACTACCCACATGGGTATGAGCACCCGGGTGAGGATGAGTGCAGCCCCCCGGCAGGTTACCCGCGTGGGCACACCTCGCAAGGTGTGGCCGGGCCCGGGAGACCCGCGAGTATCATGGGCCATCATGACGATGATACTCACAATGCAGGGCGACTACCACCGTTGCCCAAGCTGTCGGATATTCCCAAGTTTAAACCCGACTGCTCGTACCAAGAGTTTGAGGCTTGGGAGATTGCAGTGTCTCAGAAGATCGACATCTGGGAGACATACAATCGCAAGCTCTTGGACGAGGATATCAAGGTCAAGCTGGTGTCCAGCGAGGCACTGGCTCCCGATGTGAGACAAGCTCTCCATTGCGAAAGCGCCCTGGCCAATGGCTTCCCCAGCAGCTTGGCTGAATTATTTCGGCGAGCACGGGCCAAGTACCTGCCACCCGACCAAGACAAGCTGGACCGGGAGGCTTTTGGGGCGTTCAAGCAGGGGAACCTGAGCTATCGGGAATATATGACCAAGTTCGAGCTTCTAGCTGGGCGGGTTGATGACCTGATGGGCCCAGAAGCCTTGGCAAGGTTCTATGAGGGCTTGCAACCCGAATTCCGGGATGAGGTGAAGCGGAAATTCGCCCACCTCTCCTGGGCTCAATGGAACCTGCAGGACATCAAGACCTACCTAGCGGAGATAGCTCCCTTGGTGCAGCGGACCCCAAAACCCCGCGTGAATGCACTGGAACTCAATGAGCTGGGATTCGCCCCCGTGTGGGTGGATGAGCTACAGTGCGAGGTCCTGGACATTAATGCCTTGGACACTTCCCGGATTCAGTGCTACCACTGCAACCGCGTGGGGCACATCAAACGTGAGTGCCCTGATCTCCCTCCGCTGGACCAGGCCCCGCCTGTGCAACGCAACAATTTCCAAGCGGCCTCCCCGCAAATGGCCTCGAGGCCACCACCGGCGCGAAATATGCGCACAGCTCCCAGTGCGGGTGAGCGTGCCCGACGCTTGCAACAAGCGCGCCAACAGCCCCGGCTGTACCAACAACCCAAGGCGCCCCCAAGCTCCTACCAGCAAGCTGGGCATGCCCTCAACCAACTGGATGCCGCAGACGCGGCCGAGCCTGATGATGGCTCTTCCGCGGCCGCATCCGGCCACCTGCGAGGCACACCGGTGGACGAGGGGCCTGCAGGAGAGGCGTTGGACTGAGAGGCCGGGAGGGCACTCCGGGCGACACCTTACCCGGCCATGCACAAGTCGCCCAAGTTTTGTTACCATGTAATGTGGTGACAGAGACCCAGGAATGGCAAGCGGAGCCTAGCGAAGGCCCGCGGCAACTACTCCTCTTCACTGGAAGCCTACCAGACCCCCAGGGCTCTGGGCGTTGTTTGGAGGGCATCAAGGTCCTCATTGACAGTGGTGCGGCTACCACCTTCATCAGTGAGGCCATAGTGCAGCGCCTGGGAGTAACCCCGACTCCCCATACCATTGCTCGGCGCGTGCGATACTCGGATGGCTACACTCAGCCATCCCCGGGCTATGTGGACTTGGCCCCTATCGTACAAGGCACCAGCGTGCCCATTCGCGCCACGGTCATTCCCTTACAAGCGGCTGATATCATCCTAGGGATTGACTGGCTGCACATCTCCAAGGTGACCGTCTCTTTTGGTACCATGGTTACCCACTTCCCAGATGGGTCATTCTGGTTACCTGAGCGGCAGTATGCGGCCAACGGCATGACCATCACCGATGACACGCCTGCCCTCAAGAGTGACCGTCGTCGCCTTGCGGACATTCTCATGTCCAAAAGGGAGTTCAAGCGGATGATGAGAGCCCGGCAGCCTCCTCCCGTTTACTCCATTCGTCTGGACGCCCTTGCCCACGTGCGCGGGCCCAGCGCCCAGCATGCACAGGCTGGAGTTTCGTTAAACTCGCTTGGCATGGACTTGTCGGAAGACGAGGTGAAACGACTCAACGCAGTGCTCGATCAGTATTCAGCCGTGTTTGAGGAGAAAACACCTACGTTTCCCCCGGCCAGACCGGTGCTCCACCGCATTCATTTGCAGGAGGGGCACCCACCTACCACCTCACCCATTTTTCGCATGGGGCCCGTGGAGTTGGCAGAGCTCAAGAAGATCTTGGTCGGCTTGTTGGAGGCCGGCTTGATCGAGCCCAGCAATAGCCCTTACAGCGCGGGCGTGTTGCTGGTGCCCAAACCCAATGGGAAGTGGCGTCTGGTTACGGATTATCGCAAACTCAATGCGATCACCGTGAAGTCCAAGTATCCCCTCCCCCGCATCGATGATATATTTAATAAGGTGGAGGGCGCAAAGTACTTTACGGTGCTCGATTGTGCAGACGGTTTTTGGCAACTTCGGATCGCCCCCGAAGATTGCCATAAAACAGCCTTTGCCACGCCTTTTGGCCATTACCAATTCCGCGTGGCGGCCATGGGCTTGTGTAACAGCCCTGCCTCTTTTCAGATGCTCATGAACCACCTCTTTAGGTCGGTGATGGGCACTAGTCGGCTGCCCCAGGTCTCGGCAGACCTGCGCGACCCGACTATCCCGTGGGACCCGGGGACGCAGCCGTACAAACGCACCTGCGTGGCCATCTACTTGGATGACATCCTCATTTTCTCTCGCACGTTCGAGGAGCACTTGGAGGATGTTGCCGCGGTTCTGCAGATCATGGCGGATAATAAACTGTCCGCCCGCCGCAGCAAGGTAGAATCAGGCCGCAGCGTCCCCTTTCTAGGCCACATTCTCTCGGACAAGGGCGTGTCCACGGACCCCGATAAGGTCGCCGCCGTCCAACAGTGGCCTGTTCCCGCGAATGTTCGCGCCTTGCGCAGCTTCTTGGGCTTGGTATCGTATTATCGCCGCTTCATCCCGCGTTTCGCGACCATTGCGGCCCCGCTTACTCACCTCCTCAAGAAGGACGTACCGTGGGAATGGTCAGGCCTGTGTCAACAGGCCTTTGACCTGCTGAAGGCCAGGCTCGCCACTGCGCCTGTCCTCATCCTTCCGGATCCCACCAAGCCATTCGTGGTCAATAGCGATTCTAGCAAGGTTGCTATTGGCGGTGTGCTGCTCCAAGACCATGGTCTCGGTCTCCAACCGGTCGAGTATATCTCCCGGACGATGATCCCGGCCGAAAGAAATTACCCGGTCCATCAGCAAGAGTTGTTGGCCGTGGTGTACTGTTGCCATACTTGGCGGCACCATCTTCTGGGTGCTCAGTTCAACGTGGCCATGGCCGAACCCGACCCTGCGGACCCGTACCGCTTGATCATCCAGACCGACCATCGGCCCCTCACGCACTTGTTGACGCAGCCCACGCTTACGCCACGCCAAGCCCGTTGGCTTGAATATTTGGCACAGTTCGGTCCGTTCAAGATCGAATATGTCAAGGGCCTTGACAACACGGTCCCTGACGCCCTGTCGCGTCGCCCCGACTATTGGTTTTATGAGGATCTTGACGTTTTGGCCACGACGTTGATCCCCTCCCATGGTCCCGTCGCCCCCTTTGGCGACCGCTTGAGCGACCCGATGAGCCCCTTCCTCTTCTGTGGCGCCACAACCGCGGAGGTTGACACTGTTGACCATTCCGTGCGCCTCGCCGGCAGCACCCCTGCACGTGAGGGCACGTGCGCAGCCGCAGGGGGGGAAGGACTTCGGCCCCGTACAGCCATATGGTGCCGGCGACAGGAGTCTACCCTCCAATGCAGCCCGTTGGAGAGGCATTCACGTTGGCAAATACTGCAACAACGGTCGTCATCAGCTCGGACCTAGAGCGCCTCATCTCGCGCTTCACGGTCACTGAGGGTAAGGCAAATGAAGCCATAGCTGCCCGCCCTCAGAGCATGGACGGCTACCCAGCCAAGTTTCAAAACGGGTTCCTTTACGTGAATGTCAGTGGCCAGGCGGCCCGTCAAGACTCATGGCGCTTGTATGTCCCCCAAATATGCCGCGCTGAGGTATTATTTGAGTTACATGACTCCGTCTTGGGGGGACACCAAGGCCAGGACAGGCTGTTAGCGAGGGCCCGGAGGTCCTACTATTGGCCTAAGATGGCTCGGGATGTGCGGGAGTATGTCAGTACCTGTGACAGCTGCCAGCACATGAAGCCACGGAATACGGGCAAACAGGGCGTTCCAAAGGAAATTCCAGACCCCATGTTCCCTTGGGACTCGGTGATGATGGATTTCATTGGGCCCTTGCCAGAGACCAAGGCGGGCAATGCTCAGATCCTGGTAGTGGTGGACCGGCTCACGCGGAGATGCCATTTAATCCCCTGCAAGGCCACCCTGACGGCGGAAGAGTGTGCCCACTTGTTCCTAAACAATGTGTTCCGGCTCCATGGCATGCCCCGACAATTTATCACCGACAAGGACAAGCTGTTCACGTCGAAATTTTGGACCTCATTTTTTCAGGTCGTCGGGACTAAGTTGTCTATGGGTACGGCCTATCACAGTAGCTCTTCTCACATGGTGGAGAGAGTGAATCGGGTGGTGGAAGAGGCACTGCGGCACTACCTGGATCGAGACGGGAGGAATTGGGACGAAGTGCTGGGATTCATTGAGTTTTCACTCAATAATGCCCCCCATTCTGCCCACGGGTATACCCCGTTCTTTCTTGATACAGGCAGGCATCCCCTTACCCCCACCGATCTCTTGACCGCCCCAGCCATCACCACGACAACGGAGCTACGCTCCACAGTCGCAGGGGCGCGGGAGCTGGTACAACGGATGGTGCAAGCTCATTCCAGCGCCATAAGTGGCCTACGTCAGGCGCGTGCCAAGTACATGGCGCGAGTCCAAAGTACCCTGGACAGGCGCACCCCTGCAATCGAAGCAGGTGACTTGGTTTTAATTGAGGGCCCCCACCAAGGCCGCTTCTCGCACAAGTTCGAGGACAGCCTGAAGGTCAAGCTCCGCCCCTTATTCCTTGGACCGTATCTGGTGGAGAAGGTGTTCAATGAGGTGATGGTGTCTGTCGCCATCCCGGACTCGTGGCAGCTGAAGTCCAATGTTTTCCACGTTGACCAGCTGAAGCTTTACCGCAAGAGCACCTTCCCAGGTCGTGTCATGGCACCCGCCCCCTTGGAGTTCAACCCCGAGACGGGCGAGCCCGAGGATGAGGTCGAGGACATTGTAGCCCACCGCAATCGAGGCCGCCGCCGCGAGTACCTCCTTAAGTGGAAGTTCTCCCAAACAGAGCTAGAGCACTCATGGGTAGCTGAGGCTGGACTCACGGGCTGTGCACGCTTGCTACAGGAGTATAAAGCCCGGGCAGGGTTGGCATAATTCCGGCCCTTCTCCTACCTTTTGCGTAATGCTCCTTGCATGTGCATTGGCAGCCTTGATGCAGGCCGCCCCGCCCCAGGGGTCCATGGGCGAGTTATTCGGTGCGGTATCGTTTGGACAGGAGGTTCGGTGTCCCTCACCCGACACAAGTTCCTCGCCGCCTTCTTGAGCGTTTTCCCACTGGAGGCGCTGCGGGATGTCAACCTGGCCAAACGCCATGATGCACGCGCCGGCGAGCGGCAACTCACCTTCCAGCCCGCCCTAGTCCAGGCCAATGGCCTGCCTCTTCCCGAGCCGGCTGAGGCCGCGCCGGCTGAGCGTGTCCACCGGCGTCAACGCCCGGCCGCACCTCTGCGCGGGCATGGCCGTGGGGGCTCCACTCGTGGGGGACACCGCCCGAGCCCTTACCGCCCGGCGCCGTAAACCATCGCCAACGGACGGTGACAATTGGCACGATCGATGCGTGCCCTGGAAGGGAACAGTGACCATGTATACAGTCATTTATAAGTCCCGGCTACAGGAGTAGCCGCCTCTTTTGTTGGGGGGGGAGGAGTGTTGCACGGATGCAACATGCCATTTGTGGTATTAAATTATCCGTCCCGGTCGATCGGCGCCGACCGTAATCCGGCGCCAGTGCCGAGGCCATAGTATAGTTGGCAGCCGAGGCAATCCGTGTGGAAGTAAGTGTAGAAGTTTTGCTGACGAACTTGGCCTTTGCGCCGTAGGCAGACCTAGCGCCTGAACGGGAGTTACGGACAGCCAAGTGGCACTGCACATGCGTTATGATGGTACCTACGGACATTTGGATATTTTTCAGGAGAGGCCTCTAGCCGTACTGGTCTTTAACGTGTTCTAGACGGTTCGAGAAGCCCGTCCCCGCGGACCTCACGTCATGCCTGGTTGGCAGCGCCAGGCGCAGCCACCAACGGGGACGAAGGGACAAAATAGGAAGGCACGAGCTATGCCAGCAATCCGGACCTTGTATCGTAATTTACCACGTTGCTCTACAGATTATTTACCATCGCTTAATCCTGGAGTGTAAATCTCCTGTGGGCTCGAGTGTGAATCCCTCGCCTACTGGGTGTAAGTCTTCCCGCATTGAGTGTTTTAATATGTGTGGTGACATTGTAATATACGAAACCGGTTTTCCGGGTTTGAGCTTATTCGTATTGTGTGACAAGTATTCTTAAGCCACCATCGTGCGCTGTGACGCATAGGAAGTCAAAGGTCTTTCGCATTCATTCTCAATCATTAAGGCGCTATTCTAAATAGCCATACACTATACTTTTCGTCCGAGGGTGGTAAAAAGGATCCGAGGCGTAAATTACCAGGTGGTAAATTACGCCTCGGCTCATTCTTACTATATACATCTCACCTACGATCCCACGCAGTAAGTTATCGCTGAGATCCCACCTACGATCCCACGCCGTAAGTTACGAGGTGGTAAGTTACGACGTGGTAAGATTCCGACGTGGTAAGATTCCGACGTGGTAAGATTCCGACGTGGTAAGATTCCGACGTGGTAAGATTCCGACGTGGTAATGTACGTACGGTAATTTACCACCTGGTAGTTTACGATCCCGGTACTCGGTCCCGTAGGTTACGACGTCGTATGCTTCTCGCGTACACTACCGGTACTACACTATCATGTCGCTATGTCGTTCTGAATTGCAGTACGCATGTCACTTAGAATTTCACTGAAGGAATTTCACTTATCATTTCGGTCAACCTAACCCCTAACACCCATTTACCCGGAAAAAAAAATAAAAATGAATGGCATTTGCAGCAAGGCTCATGCAAGACAAGTTTCTATTTCATAAACCATTTCATTATTACATGCAGGATTACATGTCATGCACAAAAATCCAACGCCTTCACAGAAAGAGCATATCAAGTCTTCTGACGACAATATCAAGTCAATATCAAAGTCGTGGCTTCTCTTCGTGGCTTGAAATACTGTTTCCATGCAGTGCTTAGGACAGCTCCGGGGATGTCGGCACCGCACAGAAGCTCCATCCGGGAGCAAGTGCGCCGGGGGAAGATGTTGTACATCCAGAGCTCGATATGTGCGGGATGCCGTCGTGTTGGAAACCGAGGTGTCTGCACAGAATTCCGCGCGCAGGCAGCTTGTGCCTTTACGGGGGAAGACCTGCGACACAAAAACCGTGTCCGGACAATGCAATACGGAGAAATGGCAACGGCAGATGGAGTCGGCTAAGGCCGCTTGTAAGGAAAGTGATTTTTAATGCACGAATAAATGTATAATGCATGCTACATCGCCATCGCTTGGGCGGTGAAAAGACAAGGACCAACCACATGCCCCCACCTACCCTTCGTGCATCCCGCCCTTGACGAGGCACAACCATGTGCCCCCACCTACCCTTTGTGCGTCCCTCCCTTGACAAGAAACAAGCACGTGCACCTATCTAACCTTTGTGCATCCCTTCCTTGGCAAGGAACAAGCACACCCACCCACCTACTCCACATGCATCCCTCCCTTGACAAGGAACAAGCACGATCACCCAGCTACCCACTAGCACGGCAGCAAGGCAGACCTTACAATGGCAAGTGATGTTTATCGGTAGAAACTGTTAGACAACTAGCAAACGAGCCAGCCGGTGAAGAGCAAGGCACGCATGCAAGGAATTTGTCGTTGCCTATGTCTACGCTTGAGTTTGTCACTGCAGTTGAAATCTGCATTTGCATCAGCAGGCCCGATCGAACCCCATGTCGCCACCCGCATTTCCACTTATACTTCACGGCCCCTTATTCTTCTCTTGTGCCTGCCTTTGCCCTAACTGTTACCCTAGCATCTGCCCTTGCCCCTACCTTTTGATCCCCAGTGTTTGCCGTTGCCCTCATCCTTCCCCTAGTGCCTGCCCTTGTCTTCATCTTTTCCCTTGTGCCTGCCCGTGCCCTTGTCCGTTCCCTCGTGCTTGACTTGTCCTAATCTCTTTCCCTTGCGCCTGCCCTTGCCCTTATCCGCTTCCCTTGTGCCTGCCCCTGCCCTTGTCATTTCCCTTGAGCCTGCCCTTTTGGCAAGCACAAGTGCCTTAATCCTTTCCTTGGCCTTGTGCTTGCTCTTCCAGTTTCCCTTTCCTTTGCTCGTGCGGTTGCCTTTGCTCTTACCCGGGTGCTTGCCCTTGCCGTTTGCAAGCTGCATTATTGTCTTAGCAAGCTAGCAAGTGCAAACTGGCACTGAGCCAGAAATGCAAGCAAAGCAGCCAGTGTAAATAAGGATGGACGGGAACAGTAGAAAGCTAGAGGTGGCTACGGTGCTAGAGCTCATGGCAACAAGGTGGTCCCATTCTTGCTGCATTGGGTGCGTTGCGTGGGTGGGATATTGCGATAGGGGGACATTCTTGCCTTGGTTGTGTTTTCACATGCACCCGGTGCTTGAATTTATGCGTGCAAGGGTGGCTGGTATCCCAACCAACAGCCCAAGAGGAAAAAGAGTGCTTAGAAAGCAAGAATGACTTTATGTTGGTAATAGCAGTGGTGGCGGCAGCAAAAACTGTTGTTGTAGATGCAAGCTACAACACTGCTGATGGTTTCTCACACTAATGTGGATAATGATAATGCATGCCACTTAACGGGACCATATAAACCACAACAAGAATAATCGTGAGAGCAAAAGAAAGAGGAGTACAAAACGGCCGGCTTACCTAGCTACAGCAAAAAAATTGCATGAAAAACAAGATAACTCACCTTTGTCGCAGCAGTGACCATATGAGACAGCTCACAAAAACTTGTTGATCCTTGAAACTTCCTGCTTGAAGGCAGCCACCAACGGTCTGGATTTTTCACCCCAGTCCTTCTCAACAGCCAAGGGAAAGGGAAAGAGAGAGGAGGGGTGCGGGAGGGACAAGAGAGCGGGGGGTGGGAAGGGAGAGAGAGAGAGAGAGAGAGAGAGAGAGAGAGAGAGAGAGAGAGAGAGAGAGAGAGAGAGAGAGAGAGAGAGAGAGAGAGAGAGAGAGAGAGAGAGAGGGAGGGAGAGAGAGAGAGAGAGAGAGAGGAGAGAGAGAGGGGTGATACAGGGGAGAGAGAGGGGGGAGAGAGAGGGGGAAAGAGAGGGGGGAAAGAGAGGGGGAGAGAGAGGGGAGAGAGAGGGGGGAGAGAGGGGGGAAAGAGAGGGGGAGAGAGAGGGGGAAAGAGAGGGGGAGAGAGAGGGGGAGAGAGGAGAGAGAGAGAGAGAGAGAGAGAGAGAGAGAGAGAGAGAGAGAGAGAGAGAGAGAGAGAGAGAGAGAGAGAGAGAGAGAGAGAGAGAGAGAGAGAGAGAGAGTACAAGAAGTGCGGGTGGGGGTGGGAGAGGTGGGATGGAAGATTCACTACGTTAGCAGGCGACTAAACTGCTACAATGACACAAAACCACGGAGCTAGGCCCTTAACTCCATCAGATCAGAGTGAAAACCCATGTTGAAACTGGGACAAATGCCATTAGAATGTTACTATGACCGTGGCTAGTAAACGTGAATTGACACCCAGGTTGTGACTTCAACGATTGGAGGCAACCTTGCCAAGTCTCCCAAATGCAGTCGGCTAGACAAGCTTCACAAAAAACGCAGCAAACATGTTGACGTTGCTAATATTCCAACGACGCGCATCCGCAGTCCGGCTGCCAATGAAGTCTTCTTGGTAGCCAGCTGTGCACAGAGGAGTAACCGCTAGAGACGCCGATTTGCGAACAACTCATTACAATTACAAAGCGCAGGAAGCAGATGGCTATGCATCAACAATTACTTCCGCTCGCCCTCGTATTTAGCCAGGTCTATCTGCCCAAACTGGGTAAATGTTTTGCGATCGGTGAAATTGGCACTCTAGTGACTTACTTTCCCAGAAAGTGTCCATTCACACGACAACCGACTCACGCTCACACGTCGTGAGGAGTTGCCGATAGGATAAAGAAGCCGAACGATGAATTGCTGTACATAAATGCCACGCTAACGGCGTCGTGAACTGACTTCTTGCAATCACGATTAAAGTGCCCGGCCCAACAACAAATTGGCGACACACGACCCCGCAACTGGAAAAGAATTCTGGCCACATTGATATACATCGGTTTGATAAAGTAAAACCTCGCATTCGGTTCTGGCTAGCCTCAAACGCATGCGCCTTGAAACCTTTATCCTCCTGGCGGCCACAGTTTCTCGGTTCTCTTGTTCCGTTGGTCGTGCCGCTAGCGTGCCAGCCGCTCCAGTGCCTAAAATTCAAATTCGTGTTGTTCGAGAAAACGTTGTCGGGTCGGCGACGGCACGATGCCGGGCCGGGCTGCATGGGCCATGGAGGGTGGTGGTACACAAATACCGTACAAGTGATACACAAATACCGTACAAGTGATACACAATTGCAGCCAGGACAACAGCGGGTCGCTGCGTACCTGCCGTGGGAAGGAGGACAAGTGATACACAAATACGCTACAAGCAGTGTTTTTTTTAGTGGCGATACACCGCCAAATGTGGCGGTGTGGCACTTTTTTTGGCAAAATGTGGCGGTGCCACCCACTTGGACAGGGCACCCAAGAAGCCACAATTTGGCCGTGCTGTTCTACTTTGTAGTTTCGTTTCGCCACAGGGTGGCCGTGCCTGAAGTTCACTCTAGTACAGGCTACGCCACAATTGGCGGTGTCAGCCGGTCTTCCGGCCGGCGTTCCGCCACAAGCCTCCCTAGTACTAGAACTACTATGAGTATTACTATGACTGACTGACTTACTGACTGCATAGTGCATGTACGTAGAGCCCGGCCAAGTGCCAAGTGGCAAGTGGCCCGCTGCCAGAGACCAGAGTGCACTGTGCAGACTGCAGCTTGTGTGCATTTTCTGGCTTCAGCTGGCTGGCGGCCTGGCGGCTGGCGCCTCAGTTCCAGTCACTCGCCAGCCATACAGTACTGTACTGCATTGCATTGACTATGTGTTTCGACTTTCGGCACTTCAGTAATCGTTTTGTTAAGCAGTGGCTGTAGTGGTAATCGTTGTTGTTAATTTACCAAGTACGCCCGGCGCCGATGCCTGAGACGGAGACGCTCGCCCGCCTTGTGTACAGGCATTCACGCCTTAAGTTGGGTTCGAGGTTTTTGGTCAACCCAACTTCAGGCGTGAACCCAACTTAAGGCGTGAATGATTCTAATAAATTCTACTAGTTTGAACTTAAGATAATTAAACATACTGTTCTGAACTACTTTGAACTTGGAATGCCAGTACGGCGCCGCGCCGCGCTGACCCCGCTGCCGGTAGGGTCATTTGCTGCACCAAAAAGCCAGCCCGCCACACGTGGCCGTGCCAAGCCCAATTTTAATTGGCTTAAAGCCACACATTGGCCGAGTAAACTGAAGTTTTCATAGTTCGAAACGCCACAAGTGGCCTAGCGCCACTAGTAACGAAAACCTTAAAAAAAACACTGGCTACAAGTGATACACAAATACCGTACAAGTGATACACAATTGCAGCCAGGACAACAGCGGGTCGCTGCGTACCTGCCGTGGGAAGGAGGACAAGTGATACACAAATACGCTACAAGTGATACACAAATACCGTACAAGTGATACACAATTGCAGCCAGGACAACAGCGGGTCGCTGCGTACCTGCCGTGGGAAGGAGGACAAGTGATACACAAATACGCTACAAGTGATACACAAATACCGTACAAGTGATACACAATTGCAGCCAGGACAACAGCGGGTCGCTGCGTACCTGCCGTGGGAAGGAGGACAAGTGATACACAAATACGCTACAAGTGATACACAAATACCGTACAAGTGATACACAATTGCAGCCAGGACAACAGCGGGTCGCTGCGTACCTGCCGTGGGAAGGAGGACAAGTGATACACAAATACGCTACAAGTGATACACAACTGCCGCCAGTATAACAGCGGGTCGCTGCGTACCTGCCGTGGGAAGGAGGACAAGTGATACACAAATACGCTACAAGTGATACACAAATACCGTACAAGTGATACACAATTGCAGCCAGGACAACAGCGGGTCGCTGCGTACCTGCCGTGGGAAGGAGGGGGGTGGTACACAAATATCCGACCTATATATTAGCAATAGCCGCCGCCTATCAAACAGGTCCTATTCATCACGAGCGTCAACGCCCCGTCATCGCCCCGTCATCGCCCGGCCGAGGGCCTTAACCTGTTAACTCTTTATTCGGAGTGATAGTCAACGACCTATACTACCAATAGCTGCCGCATATCAAACAGATCCTATTCATCACGCGCGTCAACGCCCCGTCATCGCCCCGTCATCGCCCCGTGATCGCCATGCCGAGCCAGCCGAGGGCCAACCTCTTAACTCTTTACATTTGTATTCGGAGTAGTAGTCAACGACCTATATTACCAATAGCCGCCGCATATCAAAAAGGTCGTATTCATGACGCCCGTCGAGGGCGATGACGGTGACGCCGTCACCGTCATCGCCCACGGGCCAACATCTAAACTCTTCTCTTAATCAACAATCTATATTACCAATAGCCGCCGCCTGTCAAACAGATCCTATTCATCACGCGCGTCAACGCCCCGTCATCGCCCCGTCATCGCCCCGTCATCGCTCCGTGATCGCCATGCCGACTGCCGAGGGCCAACCTCTTAACTCTTTATTCGGAGTAATAGTTAACTGCCGGCATTGCCATACAAGAAGAAGCTCTCGATCCTAGGTATAGACTACCTCGGGTATCATCATCGTAATTGCTAGCATCGAGATCATTCATACCTACCGACGATGGCCAGCTGCAAAAGAAAAATGTCGACCAACAGACAGGACCTATCGCCGGGAACCCTCAAGGCAATAAGGGCGAGACAGGCTTTCACCGTTAAGTAAAGTTGTCCACATCGTGCTAAGGAATTTGTGCTAATCTATGAGTACCTATATGGACACTTTGTCGCATTTTTTACATGGCAAATAAGCGATGTATGTGTCATGTAGGCTGCCATTGGTGCATGCATGCATGGGCCAGCAATGATGGTCAGAGGTACATTGTGCCTATGAGATAATCATCGATTTGTTGATCAGCAAGTGATTCATTACGTGAGACAACAATATGTTTGGGGGCTAAGCTTCTTACATTGGTCACATGGCCCGCCATAATTGTTTTCTTATGTGTTTAAGGTTAGGACTCTGTTCATGACTGAACGTCATGAACGCGCTCTATTCATGACATTGATTAATTGATTTTAATTAGTCTCATGTCCATGTTGGGGGACCGGGATCTCTGAATTCCCCAAAGAAGATATAGTGGAAGTCAGGTGCCCCAAGACGTCAATATCCGTCAAGACGTCAATAACAACATGTATGTCCACAGCTCAGCTAGTAGTCTAAAATATGGGCCTCGAGCTACTCTTGCACGCAAGCAATGCCTATCATCAAGGATTAATTAATGCCTATCAACAAGGAGACAATCATGCTTGTTAAATTTCCTAGGACCCACAACTGGGGGGTCGTAGTCTTTGACAATGTCCGACTGGGCAACGCTACTAATCCTACATATCCGAGGTCCCATGTCTGAATAAGAGGGGTTGAGCGGATGACGCCAACAGTGTCTGTGCTCTGCATGTCAGCTAAAATCATATCGCGGAGACAAACATATGGCGGTATGTCCAATGTTGGCCACTGCGTCGCCTAACAGGTTCGTTCTTACATCAAAGAGACAACACGGCAAGGGCCTGACCATGTAAGAAGATATCTCCCTGGCTGGCCAGTCCACAAGGAACCAGCAGGGACCTCATCTGAATCAACCTGATTTATTAACTAACTACTTAATTCATTTATTAAACTCATGCCCCCATTAGGGAGTCAAGGAGCATTAGTTAACCCCGATTAATTAATTAATTAATTAATTAATTAATTAATTAATTAATTAAACACGTGCTCCCGTTGGGGAGTCACGGAGCACCGAAGTGCTTTTAATCCCTGTGTGTGCACAACAGGAGAAAGGGCAGAGACCCCCAGTCTCCTTCATGCCTAAGGCATGCCACAGCTGCATTCGGGAACGCTAGCTAAACGGACACGCTAACGATCCGGCAATCTGTGGGTGCAATAAGACCCATGTGAGCATGGCATAACACTAGGAGCGTGGGCAAGTAATCTCATCATAGCCAGGACGTAGCATGGCTGTACTAGGACTATACCCCGATTTCTGATTCTCCCGATTTCTGGCCTGCGCTGGTTGTCTCCTTGATACCCCGATCAATGGATGGATGGATGGATGGATGGATGGATGGATGGATGGATGGATGGATGGATGGATGGATGGATGGATGGATGGATGGATGGATGGATGGATGGATGGATGGATGGATGGATGGATGGATGGATGGATGGATGGATGGATGGATGGATGGATGGATTAATTAATTAATTAATTAGACTCGTGCTCCCGTTGGGGAGTCACGGAGCATTAACCCCGATGAATGGATGGATGGGTGCAAACATTCCTACCGGTCTAATCTATTCTGATCAGACACTCCGCAAAGGTGAAAACCTTTGCGTTCAGTGCCGGGCCGCGGAAAACGCGGAAAACGCGATCTGCAAATGAATCCGACCGGAATCGAACTGGGGACCTCTCGCACCAATTTTGCTGACTATAGGACGGACGTCTCCGGTTACCATGGCATCGCCAACTTACACCTACAGTCATCCGCAAAAGTTCTCCTGTCCGGGGAGTGATGCAAGCCTTTCGGATCTATCTACATTGGCTACATACTACATCTATCTAGCAACATTCTAACTACATCATCTATCTAGGCAGCCGCACGCTGCCCTAGGGGGAGCTATCTAGCGTGCCTCCCGTGGGATTGCACACGCGGGCGCTTCCCCACTGGGGGGGGCTCGAACGTTGTCCTCTATGACCTGGGCCCACTTGGCCTTGTCCATCATCTTCTTCCAAATCACGGAGAGGCCGAGGCCCCCCATGTCCTCTACTAGCTGTTCTTTGAAGGTGCGGGCCTTGCGGCGTCTAACATCACTGGGCCCAGCCCACGTCAGGAGGTGCCGGCCAGGCTGGGCTGGTCGCAGTCCTGCGGGGGGGCCACGTGAGGTGTCTACCTGATTGGTGCGAGCTAGGTGCCCTACTAGCTGCAGGCGGCGTTGCTTAATTGTGCTGGTGATATAGGGCATGCCCTGGTACAGGTCCTCATTGCGGACATGAGCAGCATATCCTACTCTGAAAATGGAACGCAGCATGCTGGTGACCGCGCCGTCCAGCTTGCGGGCCAGGTCGGCGGTGAGGGTCCACGTCTCGGCGCCATACGTGAGAACAGGAAGGACGAGGACCTTGAACAGGTCCTGTTTCTCGATCTTGCCCAGGGGCTTGCGCCATAGGGCCCGGTACTGGCGTAAAGCGTGCCAGGCGAGGGAGATGCGGTGGTCCACATCACCTCGCAGCTAGGGAGCAGGCTGCCCAGCAGCTTAACGCGGTCCCGATACAGGACTCGAGAGCCGTCTAGGAGATAGAGGGGCGGCGCTGAGGTGGTGAGCCCAACCGCCAGGGCCTCTGTCTTCTTGCTGACCTCAAGCCCCACTGCACGGGCCTCGAGAGCCAGGCAGTCAAGCCATGTCTGCACGTGCTCAGTGTCCTCAAAGAGGGTGGTGTCGTCTGCGTAAATGATGTCTGCAGCCGAATCTCCGTGTCCGCACCGCCATGCCAGAATTTGTTAGCAACCTGCACTCCTGGTTCCCTGCCCACGATGCGGGCAAATCGCTTGCGCGCCTGAATCATTACGTATTCGACAACAATAATGAACAGGTAGGGCGACAGCACGCAGCCCTGCCACACACCCTTCTGTAAAGGGCATGGGGGCGTGGTCCCGTAAGAAGTGCGCACCGAAGTGGTGGACCCTTCATACAGGTTGCGGATGACAGCAATCAGGGGGCGGGGGATCCGGAACAACTCGAGGATGTCCCAAAGCGCAGGCCAGAAAACCGAATCGAAGGCTTTGATGAAGTCCACCAGCACAAGGTGCAAAGGGGACTCACCAGGCTGAAGGCGTTGCAGTTCCTCCACCAGTCGGCGAGTAGCGAAGAGCGCCTGTACTGTGTTGCGACCTGAACGGAAGCCGTGCTGAGTCTCGCTGAGGTGACCGTCCAGGGCCGTGCGCAGGCGGTTCAGGATGAGCCGCATAAGAAGCTTGAGGGGGGCACTTTGAATGCACACCCCTCTGTAGTTGCCGGGGTCGGCAGGCGACCCCTTGTTCTTGTACAGCATCGTGCGAAAACTGTGTTGCCAGGCCGCTGGAGGTGGTTGCGACGACAGCAGAAGGCGGTTGCAGATGTCCCGGAAGAGCAGCATAACACCTGTGTCCTCGAATTCGGCTGCAAGTTTTACAACTGCGGCCGGAATCTCGTCAGAGCCGGTGGCTGCGTCATAACGCAGGCGCTGGACCGCCTCCGTGACCTCGCGAGAGGTGAAAGGAGGCATGTCAGACGGGTCGCCAAGTGGGCCGACCAGCGGGGGGACTAGGTAGTCCGCCGCTGACCTAGGCGGGGCCGGGGGCCCTGCGGGGCCGGCCAGGGCGGCCGGCGGGCGGCGGCGGCTGGGAGCAGGGGTGGGGGCGGCGCAGCTGTCCCCACGACCTCGGCCGTGGCCGTGGCCCAGGTACGAAGCCGCTTGGCTGGGGCGCCGGGGACGTCGTGGCGGTGGGGCCGGCCGAGGCCGTCCGGGTGCCCGAGGCGCTTGTACCAGAACCAGGCCCCCTTGCCGTCGTGCTTCTGCTGGCAGCTGCGCAGGTCCTTGACCATCTGCTGAGCATCTGCCTTCTCAGCCTGCTCGTAGGCGGCCCTCAGAGCTGCTTGCAGCCCAGGTTTGGCGAGCGGATCTCTGTTGCGGCGGAGCATCTGCCTGGCGGCGACCACTGTCGGTGCGTGACGGTGGACAGCAAGCTGCCGACGCGGAGGCAAGGTGGGGAGGGTGCGGGCAGCCAGGCGATACTTGGCGGCGACACCACGGAGGATCACTGAAATATCCCCCGGCGGCGGAATGGCGTGTAACTGCTGTCGGCTGCCCCCGGCGTCGAATACGGCCAGGAAATCATCCCTGTGCGACATAGCGGCCTGCTCTTCTGCTGACATCTTGTCGGCATCCTTCAGCACAATCCGGAGCACTTTCAGATCTGGCTGAGGTGCCAGCTGTCGCGACGGTTTCACCCCAGGAAACCGCAATCTGATGCGAGCGAGCACGAGACGATGATCAGATTCCACCGTGCTGACAGAATCTTGCAGGACGCGAGCATCGACAACTGAGGGGCGCTGAGCCCGACGTACGCAGACATAATCAAGGCACACCACCCGATCCGACGGCCCAAAAAAGGTGGCCAGCTGCTCAGCGGGGCGTGCGAAAGAAGCATTGCATGCAACCAGCGCAGATTCTGCCAGCAGATTCGCAAATAAAGGCGTGTTACCGTTGGCTGTCGTGTTGGTTGGGGAATACTGAGCGCCCCCAGTGCCAACTGGCAGCGTGGCGTTGGCGTCGAGCAGCATAACCAGGAAGTGCCGAGCTGGGATGTTGGCCTCCTCCTCCTTGAGGGCGTCGAAGAAGGCCTCACGTTCCGCCTGAGCTCGACCCGCATGTGGTGCATATCCCACGATAACGGTTAGCGTGTGGTGTGAATGGCCCTCAGTGGCCGAAAAAGTGGCCACTAGCACACGCGGGGACCGCAGCACGATGGACTGGAGCTGCTCTGATGCTGCCGGCGAGCACAAGAGGCCCACACCACCTTGGCCCGGCGCGTCGCCGCCACCATAGTGGAACCGCCAGCCTGCACGCAGGTCGTCGACCAGCAGACCGTTGACCGCGTGCTGAGGGTCAACGGTGCGTCGGTGCTCCTGGACTCCAAGAACAGCGATCTTGTTGTCGGCGCACAGGGCGATCAGCTCGTCGACGCGTTGGCGTGCTGGGGTGCCGCCGCTCGTAGAAGGATCTGCAGGGAGGGTGCGCACGTTAAAACTAGCAAACCAAGAATGGGCCGTTGCCCTATTAGGGGGGGTGGGGGTGGGGGTGGGGGTGGAGAAGGGTAGTGCTGGAGGTGGGGGTGGGGGTGGGGGGGGGGGGAGGGGGAGGGTGGCGATTGGGGTTAATGCTTGTCAACGCATGGAGGCTTTCTTTCAGGACGGATATGCGTCGTCTCCGTCCTGGCTGGGGTCGCCGGCGTGTCGACTGGGCCTCATCCCGCTCAAGGCGGGCTAGGAGGCGTGTAAGGCTGGTAAATTGGCGGGAAGGTTGACCGTGGCGTGCCTGGCGACCTTGCATCCTGATCATGCTCGCACGGTGCGACATGAGGATGGAAAGGGGCTTGTTTATAAAGGCTGTGCCCAAAGCCTATTGTACCGCGAGGCCGCGAGGGTGTGCCCTTACCGGGCGCCATCCATACCCGGGACGTGCGTAGACGATGATGACGCAGCTGGGGCGGGCCTGGGACGGCCCGACTTGTGCCGCTTGTTCGGAGCCTGCGCCTCCGTGCGCTGGCCGTTGATGAATAGCACGGGGGTGTCGTGGACGAGGCGGACGTAGACCTTCTGGCTCCTGCTTGGCCTTGGTCGCCACGTCGCTGCCCAGCAGACCATTCTTGATGACTAGCTGGGCCGGTGAGAGGAGGTCGTCGAGGCTCGGCGCGTTCTTCCCGCCTAGGAGCTTGCGGGCCTGGAGTACCTTCACCTTGCTGGCCACATTCGCAAAGGTCACCCGGATGGGGCCAGGCTGGCCCGCCATCCAGGCTGCCGACTCAATGCGGATGCGTTCGTTGCCCAGTTGCAGCCTGCCCACGATGAGGCTGTGGTACAGGCGTTGCGCTAGCATCAGGTCCGTTTCAGGCTGCTGTGCGACCTGGAAATACCGGACCACTATACTGCGTGAGCGCAGGTCCTCCTCGACCGCAGTCTTGTGGGCTGCAGCCCCCCTGCGTGCTGCATCTTCCATCAGGTTGGCAATGTCCGTCTGTTTTACCACGTTAGCATAGCTGGTGGGTGCAGGGGCTGCTGGCTGGGGAGGTGTGGCCAGGGCGGCTTTGACCTCGGCAATGCTGGATTGAAGCGCAGCAGTGTCTTGACGGATAGCAGTGGACAAGGCGCCGAGTTGGGCAGCCATGTCTGCGACTTCCTTATTGAGCTTGTGCAGGTCTGCTTCCGGGGAAGCAGCATCAGATGGATGGATGGATGGATGGATGGATGGATGGATGGATGGATGGATGGATGGATGGATGGATGGATGGATGGATGGATGGATGGATGGATGGATGGATGGATGGATGGATGGATGTTTATAGTACTATGCTAATCTCTATAGAAACATAATTACACGGAAGTTACAAATCTCATCTGCATCATGCCCCAAGACACTACATTAAACAATCAAATAAAATTATAACATGCCTCCGATGGGAGATCATGTAGCACATATTCCTTGCTGAATGGGTGGAGGTGGGTCAAGCCGCGACATCGAAATAAGCTAACTCTAAGCTATCTAGTCTACAAAATCCTAACTACACTTCTCCCCAAAGCGCCCCTTCCGCTTTGGGGGAGGGGGCTTACCCACAGGGGCTGGCGTGTGAGCCGGGACATTGGTCTTCCACCTCTTCTTGTTCTGCATAGTAGGAACAGAGAGCAAAGAAATGCGGTGTGGGGACCCCTTCTCGTGGTAATGCGTTACATGTACTCTTCACCGGGCTTTGCTCTTCATGGGTTCATAAAGACAACAATTATTCAGTAAGAATTTAACAAATTAGGAACATATATCCGTTGGGAGTCACTGTTACACATATACCTGCAAAGGGGCATATGATTTTTAATACATTCTGAGCTACAACCTGCAGGTGCATGGGTTTAGTTAACTGCCACCTATACTAGAGGCCTGACATGGGGTGGAGCTTCAGTGCTTCCCCGCCTTCTCCTTCTCCCACACTGGGTGCTCCGCCTCCTTCTTCTCCGGACCGGCCTGACCGTGGGTGCACCGGCCCCGCCTCCTCCTTCTCCTCACGGGACGATTCGCGCTCCACGCACATGTGGCTGCAGCATCAGTTAGCACGGGCAAGACATAGCAGTAACCGCGCTATGGCTGTTCTAGCACCAGCCTAGCAGCCTGCCATGATTACTCAGCAAACCCACGACAGCTAAACCCTTGGCTGTGACAACCAGTCCATGCATCATTAAGTATGGGTACGGGGAAAGCTTCCCGCGTATCCATGGCCATATGAATGACAGGGCAACACAACAACTTGCACCCTAGCCCCCGTGCAAACACAAAAACGTGGGTCGTGGCTTCCACGCCCCATCCGCCATGCATGACAGCGCGTACCTCACTCGCATTCACACCGGGCGGCATCCCAGCGCCGTTGCTGTCCCTATGTGACACGTCGGCTGATTAAGCAGATACACAGCAGAGTCTGATGTAAACCGCTAAAACCCAAACCCATGCAGAACACAGTCAAGGACGCGTGCATGTCAAGCCATGCCAATTGTGAACCGTACAGCAATTTACTTTTCAAGCCTGAACAGGTGGATAGCAGATACTAGCCTGGAAGAGGTATCAGGGGCACATGTCCATTAGCGAGCGGAACACAGCATACACCCTACAAGCGTACCGCACAATGTCCTCCTGCAATTGTCTGCAGATCTCCAAATGCCGCAGACATCTCCACTGCTCTCGTGGCGATTGCAAATGCTTCATGCCGCAGACATCTCCACTGCTCTCATGGCGATTGCAAATGCTTGATGCCGCACCTCTGCTTACAGAAGAAAAGCTTCCTCCGGGCGAGGCACCTGACTGGAACCAACACCCATTCCTTGGCTTGACAATGTGGCCATGACAGCATCGTGAATCTCCTTCGCCAACGCCCACACATCAGGACCCGTGCGCTGCACCGCCATGGCCACAGGCTGCACCGCTGCAATCGATGCAGCATTCACTGCCTGCGCCGCACCATGTACTGCATGCACGAAAGCCAATCCTGGCTCGGTTATCATGGTCTTGCCCGATTCCTGCTGCTTCTTCTTCTTCGATGCAGTCATGCGCACTTTATACCCCTTCCTCTCCAAGCACGCCTTCAGCACCTGGTTCGTGCGGTGCTGAATATGCTTCTGAAGGCGCGCCTTCTAAACACAAATTGTTGGCAATGTATGATTCCCAAACGGCATGATAGGCACATAATCAGTCCCATTAATTGCTTTGCGGCAGTCAATGCACCAGAAC